>OW386537.1:30959789-31322397 GCA_936435175.1 Glyphotaelius pellucidus
GATGCAGACAAGGCAAAATGACTTCAGAGAATGGTAAACATTTCAAAGAGACTATATAAGAAATGGAAACGAGTTTTTCTCCAACGCCATTCGCTCTTCAGCCATAAAAGGTGCACACACCGGCTTTAGCCACCAGCGCTGCTAGATGGGGGTAGCATAAACATAATCTTTGTTAATACCGCCTTATATCCAAGCAAATAGGATAAAAAAAACCACTGTGCATGCCTTTAAGCAAATCCGGCTTGCGGAATTGATGCAACACAGATATTGAAAACTCGATATTTGTCGTAAATTGCATTGAGAAATTAAATAACCCTGTCAATAACACGAAGAAGAGTGTTTTATCTTAACGATGAAGTCTTTTATACTGCGTATGTAAGTTTTAAATATGTTCATAGTGTTTTGTTGGATTCTTCTAACATTCTCCTCGAGGTGTTCATTTAAAAGGCCTCCAATCTTGACATGGTTGCAAATTGCAACGTTCAAACATGAATTCTGTACAATGCTTTGGAGTAAATGCAGCACTTAACTACACGAAATCATTGTTGTACGGGAATAATAAACGTTACATATTATTTCCTATAATTATTATACATAATTATGACCAGTCACTAGTATTTACCAGTCTCTATTTACTTAACTACATAATGCATTACGAAACAAAATGACGCCGTCTAGTGGACAAATATGGATATTTTATTATATTTTTTTTAATACATAGCATCTTAGCGGTATATTTTAGGGTGACCGGACAACTCGGAATGAAACCAACTCAGAACCATCCCAGATAAGTCATTTAGAGCGATAAAAAAAATATATATTAAAAAATTGGTTAAATAGGTTAAATTAGGTTAGGTTTATCGACTAATTTAAAATTATTTTTTTCAAAGCTTTTAATGACTTATCTAAGATGTGTTGAGTTGACTTTATTATCACTTGGCATGGAACCATATTTAGAGTATTCTTTTTAGAGTAACAACGCTTTATGTATTAGTATAATAATTCATGTACATGAATGATGCAGTAGCCGGAAAAAAAATAAGAATATCGAATTCCTGATGATTCCACTAGTTAATTTTTAAATATTTATTTAAATGGCCTATAATCCATATAATTATAATATAAGAGAATATTTTTTGAAAATGTAACATATTAACACTCAATTACAATTTTTTTTCAGAAAAGGTAAAATGTTAATTTAAAATTAATAAACACTTAGTTTTAACAACTTTTATTGTTTAAAAAACCAACATGTTTCAGAAGCAATGTTTACTTTATCAGAGTTTATTTCAAATAGATTGTTTTGCAACATGTGATTGAATGGGCGAGAGTCGGAAAGGGGAAAGAAAACATAAATGACACCTAATTTATATGAAATCAATTCTGTTAGCGTTTTACGCAAATACTATACTAAAATATAATCTTTAATAATTTTACTTAATTTGTGGCACCATCTTAATGGTGCCGTGCTTGAAATAAAAATGTTAATATTCTGATGGAGAATATTTTCAGAAAAGGAAAGCGGAAATATTCCAAGCGGAATAATTCCAATATTCACTGGAAAACTAAACTATGATACTTTCATAGAACAAATTGAATTATCTTAAATTTATATCGAAAAATTCAGAAGGTAAAAAAAAATGCATTAATTTGGATCAAGTTCACCAATGAATGACTTAATTGGTCAGTTAATTTAGATAGGGGTGGCTATTTTACAAAATAAAGTACAAAGTAAAGAATAAATAACGTGTTGTTACATGACTTGTACGTATCATAATTGTATAAATCATTTTCTAAAATCATAGTTTAAAAATAATATGCATAAAACTGACTATCCAAAATCGGTTTTGCACATTTCAATTACTTTATTCCCTTCAGCCGCTACACCACAACAAACTTAAAAACCTAATCTAGGTAGCCTCTCTTTACATAAAAGTTACACATAATTTTATTTTCAAAACCATTCCATTTTCTGACATTGTTGAACAATTCATAACAATTGACTGGAGGCTAGATCTGAGTGAAATCACGTTGAAAGGCTTTCCGAAATTAATCGAAAAAAGTGGAAATCCAATATTTATTTTCAAATAACAGTTGCCAAGTCGGTTAGAGGAAACTTTGCAATTTACCTAAAATAAAAATAAATCAAAACCAGTTTGCCGAAGGACGAGAGGCATTCGTGAAAACTTTTACTTTTTGGATTTGTATTTTCAATGTATAGTTTCCAGATGAAATAAATTACCTTCGCTCTACGAAGCTATAAATGTTTCTTAAGTACGTAAATATTGAGGCTTCATAAAAAACGAGATGAGATTCTTGAAATATTTTATCTAAATCAATATCTAAGCAATGTTTTTTACCAATTGTTTTCATAAAAATTTTGCAATCTTGTTTCATCCGAATTAAGAGCCATTAACCAGCGGCGGAGAATTAAAATTTCGTCGAACGATGATCTTGCGATCAACTTCCAACTGTACAGGGCCGTTCCGATGAGAAAGATTAATTATTCTCCATACCAGCATTTTAACATAATAACTCAATATCGATTTTATTTCATTCCAAATTTGCTTTGATACCTTTGATAACCTACATTCAAAAATGTTCAAACTCGGGATGATAAACCTTTTAAAATTATGTATTTTTTGTAATTATTTTTTGATCAAAAGTATTTATAATTTTTCAATAATGTCTTATCGAAATAAGAACGTAATTTTTTTAAATACATATATTAGTTTATAAGACCGTAAATAAATAGATATACTGAAGTATTTTCGTCACAAAACAAGGGCGTGAATCTGTTTTTAATGATTTTATTTGAACTTAAATTAAAATTCTGAAAAGTGGCTTTCCCAAATAATGTATTGATTTATTTTAATGCATGATTATACGATTTGAAATGTATGTTGCTCAAAACAAAATTTTATTTGAAAATTTAACAAATCTGCCAACGACCTACGGTAAAGCCTTATTTGTACTAAAAGTAAACATATTTTCTCAAAATTTAAAAAAAGGCTTTACTGGATAAAAAAAACAGTCTATCGACATCATTTTATAATTTTTTGTGGAAAAGAGTCAAAACGTCTAAAATTTGATTAAATAATGGCATATTTCCTGTTTTGTTTGGTTATTCCCTCTTTATAGTTTTGATGATAATCTCAATGATGTATTATGATTTAAATTTTTTTGATCGAACTCCTGCATCTGAACTGGATCTGATTTTTTTCTTAATTGTCACAAATCGCCTTGAGCATCGATATACAAAAAGATATTGCAATTTTTGTCTTAATAAATGAAACCTCAAATTGAAATATTTTAATTAAATAAAGGCAATATTAGCGAAACTCAATCGAAAATTTGAAAACAGAAAAATCAGAAAAAGAAACGGTCACATCTAGGACTCGAACCGAGGACCTTCGCCTTGCCGAGGTGATATTAAAATATTATAATTTTAGGTTTTACTCATCATCAAAATGAAGTCGATCCCGCTGCCTGTACGCTTAGATCTTTTAAACTACGCAATGGATTTCCAATATACAGAGTGATTTAAGAGGAAGGTTTATATGTATAATACATGCGTATTATAGTAGAGATAAGCCGAGAAATTCAAAGATTCAATTCAGTCAGGCGGTGTGGATTATATACGTATGCAAATTAACAGATAGATTTGGTTATAAATGTTGAATAATGGCGTTATGCTTCGTTAGCTTAAGCGTGTGTCCGGGTCTGCTAGTTAAGTATAAATTAAAAATAAATATTCATCCCAGACGTACAAAAAAGTCAACAGATGTCACAAATTAAAAATAAAATTGGATGAAATTTATCCGAGTCACTATCTTGATAGAATTTAGTTTGGGTTTGAATCTAGCAATCATACATTAAGATAGCAGCCAACAAAAATACACGTTGAGAAAATGAAAAAAAATATCGGTAGTTCTTTGTCGAAGTATGATACAGTTAAAATATGACCGAATCTGATAGGGATACTTTAGCTCAGTTAGTAGAGTTTCACCCGGCAAATCGTAGGTTGTGGGTTGGAGTCCTAGATGTGACCGTATTTTTTTTCTGATTTTTCTGTTTTTCGATTTAGTTTCGCTAAAACTGTCTTCATTTAATTAAAAAAATAAATTTAAGGTTCATTCAGAAATACTTTAGTATTAATAGTTCATAAGAAAGTTTTATAAGCACCCCTCATATGGAAAAGAAAACAACATTTGTTCGGTATTTATTGGTGAAAAGCAAGCAAACTCTTGTTATCATAGAAACACAAATTTGTAATTATAGTGTTTGACCTCAAATGCTTAGCAAACAATGTTTCAACGTCCACAATGTCGGACTTTGTGAGCTTTTGATACAATAACTTCGCCGCGTACTTTCTTCGGCAGAGTAAGTAGTTCGTAAATTCATTTTCGTGACATAAACCGTCATTACTTTTCACCCACACTCCGACTGCGATGGAAAAGCTGTACAACTTTATGGATGGTGATATATAAGCCGGCGCCCGGGAAGTGAAAACATAATATTGATGTATTTCCTTTTGAGAGAACTTAGTCTTTCGCAGCCCGGCCCGAAAAACGCGGTCATTTTTTCCTCAAAATCCTGGCTGATATTTCTGCACCATGGTAAAATAAACCCTCTACAGAGAAAATATTAAAATGGTAAAATATAATCTCTATAAACACAGAGCTCTTCTCCAGAAATAGGAATCTACTCTAAATTGACAAAATTAGGTAAACATATATATATTACATGAATAATAGAGTATAAAAGGTAATTCAATTATTTGTTCGTGCTTAGGTAACCTAAAATTAAAATTAAAAACCTTGAAATTAAATTTTTTTGATTAAAAGTGTTGAGAATCGTAAATACCATGAAAATTGAGCCAAGACTTGGTTAGTCTGGCAAAATATATTACTTTTTAACAATTCTTTGGAAGGTACCATTTTTTAAGTCTTCTACGAACTGACTTTTATTGAGGCACGTGCGGTGAAAAAAAAAATCATTCCTAGTTCTAAATTAATTAAGATGGCTATTTAAATAGCCATTTTACCTGTTTAAAAAAGGAAAATAAATAAAAAGTAAAATAGTAAGTTTTGAAATCTTAGAAATAAGGAAAAATGTTTATAACCAAAGCCGATACAATTAAAAACCAACAATTTTTTATAAACCCTCTTTTGAACATTTACTCACTTAACCAGTCTTTCCTTTCTAATGACATTGTAATTTTAATAAACTTCATTGAAGAAGAAGAAGATAACACTTATAATCTAAATGAAAATATGATAGAAAACAAGACACAGAAAAATAGAAAAAGACAATGGTCCCAACTGTCTTTTCGACCATTGTCTTTTTCTATTTTTCGGTGTCTTTTCTTGTTTTCTTTCATATTTTCATTTAGATTATAAGTGTTATCTTCTTCTTCTTCAATGATATATTACGTTCATGGGAATAACCTTCAAAAGTTATTAAAAGAGAGTTTTTCTTATAAAAAATTTATAAACTTCCCCCACTCTTCCCATTCCTCGTTTTTTTACCCCTTCCTTCTACCTTTCCTCTCCATAGGTGATCTGTATTTAATTTGTAACTTCAGGGTACATTTACTCCCGATGGTGTGAACATTATTCACGAAACTTGTGAAGAGATGAAGTGATTTAAACAAAGTTATTTCTCTTTTTAATAAAATAAAAAATGCCATCGCAAAGTGTAAACCTTTCAAACGAATAGTTCGAACGTATATCAAATGTGCTATATATTTATTCATTTTGTAGATATCTTTAAAAAAATGTCATTTAAAAAAATGAATAAAATTATTTTTTTGAGTTTTAGGTATTTGAAATGTGCTTAAGTATTTATAAATTGGAATAATTTAATTTCAAACATGAAAAAACCCACACAATCCAGTCGTCAAAAAATTGTAGAAAATATAAAATTAAGAAAATATATTACTTTTATTTGGAAAATCTTCAAGAAAACCGTAAAATCACTTTAAAAAAATCCCAAATAAAAACCATAGCGGTATTTTGGATTCATTGTTTCAGCAATAAAAACGTTGGTTTTCAGGATTTATATTATTTAACTATACATGCATAAGACAATTGAGTTATTAAAAACATAACTTTCATAGAACTCTCATTAAATTTGCGCGGTAACAGTCAAATAGAAAGTAATGTATTCAAAATATCCTTACTTTTTCAAGATGGGAATCTCACGGGTCGGTCTGCCGAAATGTGTCGTTGGCCAGCTCTTTCGGAGTACAATTAAAGACATTTTTAGTTCCAAATCGAATCTGCGCTTGTACAATCTTTTTTCAATGTGTAACTAAAACAACGTTTAACGGTTGGGAAGTATTTGTTTTGCAAGGCTATGTTATTACATTGCATTAAATCCTTAAACCGAATTCTGACGAAATGATTGTATTGAAGCTTAACTTTAAAAAATTATAGTTCAGTGTTTTCTTTTAAATTTTTTTTTATCTATATAACAGATCGTGAAACATTGACATTGGACCTTAACTGCTTCGCTTGACCACTTATTGAGAGATGTCAACTGAATTGACCAGGAAGTGTTCTTAGAAATCTCGAGAAGATTCATCGTACGAAAATCACAAGAAAGAAAATCAGAAATATTTGGAATTCGGGAATTAAGAAGATATTAAATGATAAATTGTAGGTACTAGGTAAATGCAATATATAAATATTTGAAAACTGCTTTCTTCGAAACATTAGAGGTGCGTAAATAAATATGTATTTTTAAAATTAAATTTTATTTTTTTTAATTTGTATTAATATATTTTTTTATTACACGGATTTGGTTTAAAGATACCTACACATACAACAAAGATATCCTGTGTTTTAACCAGTTAATAAAAATGTATAAGGAAACAAAATATACAAACAATAAATTATTGTTAAAAAATAGTATCAACATCAAATAAACAGTAAAATTATTTAGATAAAATTTAAAAAAAAATAACACAAGATTAAGCAAAAAATATATGATTATAACATATTTACATAACTATACTCATTGTATTCACAAGAGTTAAAACTCGCCGTGGGATCATAAAGATATATTTATATAAATAATTTAAATTCGCAATACATAAAAAAACGAGTGTGCTTTAGACCACACGGCTGAAGTAAAACTTCTTTATGCTTCGTTCGCCTCGCCTGATCACACTTTTCGTAACACTCTCGTCACTCATTCACCAGCTTACTACCCAAGTCTAGCGTGCGTCAAGAAGTTTAACTTCAATAAATAAAATTTACGATAAATCAGTAATTAATATTAACATAACAAAATTATACTTTGTTTCGTAACGCCGCGTCTGATTGCTATTGTAGCGAATTTGTTCTGTTCAGCCAGTGGCGGCCAGTGGATTTGGCAGAATTCAGAATTTGTAATACCTACAAGGACAGTGGGCCGAAAATAACTGCGAGTCCTTCTAGCAAGAACCATCGTTTCCCGTCGTTACATTTTGCACCGCGTGCAAGTGTGATTATCATCGCTATTCGTGACATTAATCAAATTGCCGTCTCGCCGATATTATTGTTTTAGTTCACGTTATCTTATCAACTATTTGACTCAATCAATCCATCGTTTTGGCTTTTTGTTAGTGAATCGTCATAAAATCTGTTATCGTGCGCCTGTGATTATAATGGAAATTGTGCGAGTATCCACACCAGAAAGAGCCATTTCACCAGAAGATGCAGCACCTGCGGTGAATACCCTTTTGTGAAATTCCGTTTCCATTTGGAAGTCGCATTGACACCCAAAGGCCGGGCGCATGCATCAAATTTTTCCATCCGATTATCTGATCAGACAACCGGAATACCTTCGCGCCATACATATCTTATGAAAGCCCACACACATCCGATTAAAAAAACCGGATCGGTAATAAAAATAGGCCACGCCCTTCCGCGCCGGCCGTCCAATCCAGTCTGAAAAAGGGCGTGGCCACGGTTGTATTACCTATCCAGTTTTCGAATCGGATGTGTGCGGTGTTTATCCGATCCGATTGTCTGATCAGACAATCGGAAATCAAAACCTGATGTATGCGCCCGGCCATAGGCGTTCTGCGTACAGAGTGGCCATTCAAGTGCCAATGTGACCCGTGTTCATTACCGTACATACTTATTATAGAGACACGTTAACCGGATAACCGGCCGGTGCGAAACGGCGATCTCATCGGTTTGAAACAATAAGTGATAATACTCGTTCCCAATCTTACACTTTCTAATTACTTACTACAAATTAAGAATCAATGTTTTAATTGCTAAATTACTAAATATTAGTAAACTTTGATTCAGATTCTCAAAATCCGTAACTTTAGGCAATGGGAAATGGGAGATTTGTAGCGATGCCGAAAAATAAAACTAAATTAGTATGTTATTTTTTTGACGGTTTGATCTATAAGATTTGATCGCCTGAAGATATGGATACATTTCAGGACAACTGTCAACGGTGACCGACCATAAAGTGAACCTAAATGATTTAGATGTAATCATCAAATTTATAATTAGACAAAAGGTTAAACTTAAATGTCATAGGATAAAGAACTTTTCTTAATATTTTCCCTCGTGTCCTATGTCATGGGGCTGGTGTATGGAAGGTCTTTTTGAGGAAAGGAAGGAGAGAAAATTCTGAGAAGGGAAAAGGTGTGAAAGGTCGGTAGGAATCTGAGGACAGTATGTCCAGGAGTGACGCATGAATCCTCCCCCTTTCTATGGTAAAAAAGATGGGTCGAGAGTCCGGTTGGAGAGGTCAAAGGGTCTCCCTCAACCGGCCTCTCTTGATCTGATCCACCACGCAGCTAGCGGAAAGACGCTTATGCCGACAAGATCTGAACAAACCTCACTCCCATAAACCCGGGCACCCCAATTATGTCACCAAACGTAGCGATCTACTTGGGGTGGCCTGTCGTAGTTGGTTATCAAAGGAAAGGTTCCCGGGTCACATCTCTACTTATTATAAATTAAAGTCCTACGGCGCGTCTGTCTGTCTGTCTGTTCGCGATAAACTCAAAAACAACTGAACGGATTTTCATGCGGTTTTCACCAATAGATAGAGTGATTCATGAAGAAGGTTTAAGTATATAATTTGTCAAGGTTTTGTGTAAATTGGTTGAAATATATAAGAATGTCTGTGAGCGGGCGGTGTGGATTCGATTTGCATGCAAATTAATACATGGCGTTTTGTTTCGTTAGCCACAGCAACGCGTGGCCGGGACAGCTAATTACAACTAATTTAAGGTTTCTATTATTAACATAATTATAACATCATGCGTGTTTATTTTGTTAATTATTGTAAACGTGTTGTCGCAATCCAACCTCTTTTCCATAACTATCTTATCTGACAATATGTGCCTAAATGTGACATTTTGGAACAATAACTCCGATGAGCTATTGAAATAACAGTGCAATGATCATCTTATCTCTCAGTTCTTTAATATCGACTCTGTTAAAGCAGTCTTTGTTCAATTGTCATTAATCTAGTGAACTCTCAGCGTGTTTAATTGTAGTCTATAAAAGAAGCCCGAGCAAAATATCTCGGTGCCATGACATCGATATATTACGGAAACTTGCGTAGTGATTGCAACGCAGAGATTCCTTGGTATTGTAATATCGAATCTTACAATAACGTGCTGTTTAAGGATTAAGATAAGTCAAATTCCTTCCGAACGTCGATTGTTCACAAAGCTATTCCCACAGTTGTATCATTTCGAAAACCCAAAATTTTATTGATTACAGTCCAATTGATTCGGAGTCAATCTATCTGCGACCACAAAATGCGTACGTAACTTTCGCAGGTTGTGACGATGTGACATGTTCCAAATAGAAAAACCTTTAATAATGTACCTGGAATTAATTCTTATTATTTACCCCTTTTGACAAAGTGCAATGACTATTCTCGCAAAGCCTTTTCGTGTCCTTCGTTTATAATACACAGCAATGTCAAATCACACGGTAAGAAGTTTGTCACCCCCTGGCACAAGGATTTCCCTAGTGATATTTATATGACACATCGCGATAAGTCTCTTAGACAAAGACGCCTAAAGTTAAGCGTCTTTATCAAAAGGGCTATTCTTACCCCATGATTTATTTTGCTTAGCCCTCCAAGGAAAGTAACTTGTTGGCATATAGTGTTGACTTACTACGGACCCTTGCCGGGTACGACTGAAACTTGCTTGTACTAAAATTAGGAGCTGGAATTCTATTCAACACCTGTGTGCTAAATAGGGGTGGATTCATGTGAACACATAACTACTACTGACGACCACTGACCATAATGTCAAAAAGGGATCATTTTCGTATAACTTGGTGATTGAAACTTTGTGTTTTAAATCTGGTGTTCAAAATATCAGAATCGAACATCAACACCTACATATAATTACCGAATGGGAAAAAATACCTCATTATTACTTTTTAATAAAAAAATTAAACAGGTGCGTACACTTCCGAAAAAGAATAATGCAACAAGCTGGTAACAATAATGAGAAAAACAATTTAAAATGGTTTTTGTAATACCTGTTAATTTTTTATAAATTTGTATTTGTATTTATTTTTTATTACTTACTCTCTAAAATGTTATTCCTATGAAGAGTCTACTGCAAAAAACTCACTTAATAATACTTTTTAAGAATCATTTCAGCGGAGTACATGCATTGTTTTTTTTTAAAATCACTTCAGGTCGCTGTACAAATACATATACCGAAATGGTTAAATTAAATTGACATGATTTATAAAAATTAAATAAATTTTTATATCTTTACCTACCCATATGTTAAAACTAAGTAAAAAAATAAATACTGTATGCAGATGTTAGATATGGAAGTAAATATAATCATATATTACATTAAAAAGCATACGATGTAATGTGGAACAATTTTTAAGTTTTCATATTTTTGTTGTAGGTACTATGTTAGGTACCTAGTTTTATTAATATTACGTATTTATGATAATAGCGCTGAATTACACACACACACACACATATATATTATTAACTTACCTGCTAAGCACTGGCCTTGTCCATGTGATTTTTTTTGTTATATAAACACAATATACCTACATAAATTATTGTGCACTTATGCACCTGTTTCCATTTTCTTCTATTATCTAAATTATTTTTTCTTACTGGTTATAATAGCAGAAAATCGTGACAAAAAAATATTTATTGAAAAACTGTATAAAATACGCATATGTTTACGTATAATTAATAAATAATATTCTGCCAAGATGTTGAATTAGAATAAGGAAACAAGCGTGATTCTTGGGTAATTTTTCTTGTATTTATTGACTTAATGCGGTATCTGAGTATTAAAACGCTAGGGTTTGTCTGGTTGAAATATGAGAACCCGGCTTCGAGTAAATCTCTGACGCCGGGTCTTATGCAAAACCATCTTCGTAAGTGAAGTTTGTTACACAGCTACTGTTTACAAAGTTTGTTACAAAGCGGAGCGGGTTTTTAACTGTTAGTTAGTATTATTAATATATAAAGAAATCGAGCGAAGAATAGCAAATGGATGGAAGAAATACTGGTCTTTGAAAGAAGTCTTGAAATCCAAGGAGATAAGTATGCAAATAAAAAGGAAAGTCTTCAACACATGTATACTTCCAGTCATCAATTATGGATGTAAAACTTGGGCACTCACCAAACGCCACAGAGAAAAGTTGGAACGCTGCCAGAGAGCCATGGAGAGAAGTTTGACAGGAATAAGGAAACAGGACAGAGTGAGATGTAGCATAATAAGAGAGAAAACTAAAGTTGCTGATATAATTACCCGAATAGACCAACAAAAGTGGAGATGGACAAGTCACATGATCCGCGATCCACAAGAGAAATGGTGCAAAAATGTCACTGACTGGTATCCCAGAGATGGCAAGAGAAGTAGAGGACGCCAACAAATAAGATGTGAAGACGACCTAAAACTCACGGCTGGACATCATTGGAGAAGAGTAGCGCGTGACAGGTCCCAGTGGAAAATGTTAGAGGAGGCCTATGCCAAGAGGCAAACTGAGCTTCGGGATATATTATAAAAAATAAGAACATGCCAAAATTCATACCTATCAGAAGTTCAGAATAAAAAGGCTTATTATTATTATTATATTATTGGTGTCTGATCCTTTTTGGAGTCACTCCCAAAATTTTGCTAAAGTGATGTTAAACCACCAAAAGACATCTTATAATTACATTTTAGTCAATCTAACGTCGCGCGTCGCGTCGGTAAAGAGCCAGTAATCATTATTATTATCTAAGAGTTACGGCTTCACTTTATTTTTTTTTATTAACTCCGTGACTTGTTGTTTATTTGTATCTTTCTCAATATTGAAGGAATCAGATCAAGGTGGCCGAAAATCGAGAGATCTTCGCGTCGCGGAAAGATGAATTATTGCAATGTAATGATGGACCAGATCCCGTGTATCAAGTCTGCCCTCCATACGACATTACAAGGAGAAGGCTTTTTTTATATTAACTCCACACAGGAGGCCCAGAGGAAAATAATTTCCCTCAGGGCCTATATGTCATCTTTGAAGATGCTGTCTTATGCGATGATTTGGTCTTGAAGAGACCCACTTTGTAGGAAGAAGGAAATACCGAGGCCGGCAAGTCGTTGCATAACCAAGGTGTTGAACTTAAGAACGAGTCATTTCAACCATGTCAATGAAGATAACAATATTTTATAAAAATACTAATACACTGTTTTACAATTATATCAATTTCTGGAAAACGATCCAAAATATAGATTTCCAATGAGTTTCTTTTTTTTTGCGTCCGTTTTAAATAGTCGTGACATAAAATGTCTTCATAAAACGCTAAAAATTAAAAATGCTAGCGTACACTTGCACATTACGGATGATATTAATGCTCAGCCTCAATATTAATTAATAAAATTGTACAACCAGGTGGTAATCTTATCAGCTTTATAACGAAAACCACGATATATTACAAATGATTACACACATTACTGTTATAATAATATACGCTTCACCGGAGCAGATAGCGCAGACTGAAATTAAGCTCATGCTACGCCACTGGTGCCATTTAGAGCTTTCACTTTTAATGCAGAGTGATGCCTCGCCTCTACTCGTACCTCGGATCCTGCTACACAATCAGGACCCGGGACACAGTGGCGTGGGATTTCACATAACACACGGTTGAGAATGGCTGCCTTTGAAGAATAACACTCATCTATCAACACAAATGTAAATAAAATGTTAAAGTTTCGTGTTCATTCCATGCTCGGTCGGAGTTATTCTGGAGGCACGGGGTTGAGAATAGCACCGTGGTCGCAGGTTCATCCTACGCGAATTCCTAACAAAATAACTTGCTTCTGTAGAGCAAAGGAATACACATTTCTCTTCTAAACACCGGTATTGGATGGTTAATATTTAACATTTATATTATACTAGCTGGTACCCGGCATGCTTTGCGATGCTATTTAAAAAATAAATTGTTTCTTCCTGCGTGTCCTTTCCAATTCGTCCCGTTCCCCTTCCGTCACCCCTTCCTCTCCCGCGTTCTCTTACTCTCTCGCATTCTCACTCCGCCTCCTCCACCTTCCCTCTCCCCACCCACTCCCCCCTTTCAGTAAAAAAAAATCCAATTTGGTGCAGTCGTTTGGAAGTTATGCGCGTACAAACATTTCGGAGATTCGTTTTTATTTATATAGAAGATAGATATTAACTACGACGCTTGAAATAAAATTTCCCCCAAAAATATCAACATAATTACCAAGACAACGATTTGTTTTGATTTTATAACGCCAGAGCTTACCATTATATATTACTCGCATTATATTGGTGAAAGAATTTTTAAAATTAATTTAGTTTCTTAAGCGTGAAAGCGTAACAAAGCGTGAAAGCGTAACAAACAAACACACGCAGTTTCGCATTTATAATATAAGTAAAGATTTTTGAATTATGTATGTTAATCCTCTGCTTAACGTGCACAATAAAAAAATAGAAAATAAGTTTTTGCTTTCACCGAGTTTTTGTCACGCGTCGTTAATAATGCCAACACGTCACCGTGGCTGGGCTACAGCGGATGTCAATCATCTTCCCAAAATTAATATATTCTTAGAATATGCTAGGTAAAATAGTTTATTACGACTATCTGTGAGGAGAAAAATTGAGATCTTTAAATCTTGCAAATACGATTTAAAACTTAAAGCATTGTCCATACTTATTTCATTCATCCGTTGCCGAAGTACTCATAATGTGTTGCCAACACCAACTTTTATTCGAGTACCACAGCACGAGTAGGCAACTCGTACACCTCTACGTTGATGTTTATCACGCTACAAAAAAGAATGCTTTGTTCTTCTTATGAATGCGTACATTGTGTGAAATTCTTTGTAGGGTGGTTGCTGTTCAGATATATATGTTATATTATATCCATTATAGAAACGAGCATTGAAATTACATGAAAAAATGTAGGTTTGCTTAACCTTGAACATAAAATTTTATATAATAATACTTTTTTTACATGAATTCCACACAGGAGGCCCTATAGAAAACGATTTCCCTCAGGGCCTGTGTCATCTTTGGGGATCCTGCGTGGAGGGTTTTTTTAAGGAAAGAAAGGAGAGGAGAGTTCTGGGAAGAAAAAGGGCTTAAGGGGTGGGTAGGAATCTGGAGCTCAGTGTGTCTTGGTCATCCGGGCACATCATCAACCCGGGCACCCCTGATAAATCACCAAAAGGAGCGAACCACCTGGGGTGACCTATGGCAGAGATGTTGGTTATCCAATAAAGGTTCCCGGGGCGGCGGAGCCTTTTCATACATTTTAAACAAGTTATTGTGAATTTAGAGAAGCCTAAGTGAGAGTTAATTTAGAGAACCTTGGTTCAAATAGAAAACTTTATAAAACGTTTAAAAAACTGCCAATTTAGTATTTAAGTAATTTTATGAAACAATTTTGTTGCTCGGTTTAAAAAAAATATCGGACGTATCCCTACAAGTTCGAGAATGTCGATTCTCTAGAAAAAAAATCCGAAAAAATTGCTATGTTTCACGTACACTCCTTATTTCCTTCAATTTACGACTACAGTTTCGTGCACCAAAACAAAAACTATATCTTTTTATGTATTTCTTGAAACACTCAGCTTTGTAGCGTTCGTTATCTGAAATGAATATAGTATTGAATTGAATGGATTCGAGCTCATGTACGTAGTAGTGCTTTATAGACTGCAGATAAAAAAGCTTTACAGAACGTTGCGTCGATGTAAACAGTAATACTAGCATTATCATCTTTGAGCTACTACCTACTTTTTTTAATGATTCTAATGCAGCAACTTGTAGTTTTCCTCAGACATTAACTACATTCTCCACTTCCTTAGCAACAAAATATAATATTATTATACAATAAAGGAAACATTGTGAGTGCGTAACTTTCAATTCAGTTTGTAGCAACTTTGCACGAGTGTTACTAATTACTTCCCTAACGAGTTTGATTAAATTTTCATACGTTTCTTATTATGAAGATTTAATAATGTCGAGACGCCCGCGCCGGGTACTCCCAGGGAATTTAACTTACATTACCATTTGGCTCATTCAAACCGAACATAATGTGATACTCTGCTACCTGGATAATTTTAGAATCTAGATTCTTGAGTGTCAAAATTAATAATAATATCATGAAGTTTTAGTTTCAAATTATTTTTGGGATTGCTGAATAGAAACGTATCGGATGGATTGATGTCTTATTTTAATGCTACAATGTTTTCTTTAATGAAATCTTCAATTTCTAATCAGTTTGTGATCTGAAGAGGCTTAATAATCTATTGTGAAGTAAAAAAACGTAAAATTCCAAAATTCCCTTCCTAGTCACCGAAAGCCGCTAAAACCATTTGATACCTTTGTAGTGATAATATTACAAAAGCGGCTGCTGAACAGATCAATTGGCAGATTTGATGGTCCCTGTTAACCATAGATTTATATATAACTGGATGGATGACTCGAGCAAATTGGCCGGTCTTCCGGTTTCGATGGCGGCCATCTTTAAAAAGGGCAAAAGATACGAGAACTCAAGGAAATTTTAAGGGGGAACTCGCAAATCCCAAGTTTTTGTTATTAAACATTTCCTTTCTGTTTTCATTTGTGTTGCATAATGAATTGTAATAAAGTCAAACTGCGACTTTGTATATTTCGTATAAATAAATCGGAATGTTTAAAAAAAGGATCCTTGGAACAACTTTATTTATGGAAGATTCTAAGTAAAGTTCAATAATGAAACTTCATTCAGGGCATAACAAGTCATGCAGCTCTACATTGTTTTATAACTTTTGTGATAACCTTGCATTGTCTTAGATCAGTAACACTGGTGTAGAATAAATCGTAATATATTTTTTAAAAAGGATCCTTTGAACAATTTATTTATGGAAGATTCTAAGTAAAGTTCAATAATGAAACTTCATTCAGGGCATCACAAGTCATGCAGTTCTACATTGTTTTATAACTATTGTGATAATCTTACATTGTCTTGATCAGTAACACTGGTGTAGATGTGGTAGGTATCATAATATGTTGAGACAAAAAAAAAACTACAGGATTTAAATAGGTGTAGCATTTTTATTTCTTACGAAATTACAATATTTATTATCAGAACATACAAGCAGTAAATGTGTTCAAAAGCAAAAAAAAAAACAGTCATAAATAATATAGGGTAGAAATAATAAAAAAAGATTAAACATTTACATAACTTATATAGACAATTTTACGTCTAGTTTTTTAGTCAACTGGAAGGGATGTTGAACAAGGATGAGTTGTAGCAGAGCAGGTGTGTCAGTAATACTGTTGATAATTTTGAATACCTAAATTAGACTCCAGAAAGGCTATTCCCTTAAATTTGTAAGAGATCGTTCTCCCGCGAGAAGTGCTGTCAGATTTGTGTGATTTTCTACGGCTGTTATTTGCTTTTTCTATCGGCCGATATCAAAATTTCAGCCGTAAGCTGTCACGTATTTTAGTTTGGGTCGTTTTAAACACGAATTCTTGCAAGTATGCATGATTATTTATTCATTTAACAGCTGTCGAAAATCACACAAATCTGACAGCACTTCTCGCGGGAGAACAATCTCATCACAAATTTTAGGGAATAGCCTTTCAGAGTATTTTCTAAGTTTTTCTAAAGAAATGTTTTAATATTATTTATGTTATTATATGATAAGATATCCCACTTCCTTTGCTCTACCGATTCGTACAATTATACGAAGAGCACGATAAAACCATTTTGTTAACGTAACGTCGAACAGAGTAAACTTCAAACAAGACGGCTGCTAACATAGATATGGCCTGCTGGCCGCTTCTTTTGCCCGATTCAAAGATGGCGGACGTCGATTTCCGGTGGACCGCTCAAAATTCGCTTCGGCAAAGGGAGTCCAGTTATATATCTATCCAGTTATATATAAATCTATGCTGTTAACCATATTTACCTGTTCCATCAAAATCATTTCCACACTCTCTGCTATGTCTCTATCAGATAATCTACTTCAAAATCAATGCTGCTTTTCAAATCATTGAATTTCTGCAGACGTGAAATAAAAAACTACAGAATCGTTGGGAGATAGATAACATAACAACATTAACATTTAAAAAAAAATTCAGAACTTATGCATCGATCCAAAATAAAGAGTTTTCTTTTGATGTAATGCATAAAACAACAATTTTTAGTAAAAAAGTGAGCAATTTTTAGTCAAACAGATGGGTTTCAGTCACAATTTGGGAGGAGGGTATGGGTTCCATCGTCCCGGGAACTATTTATTGGATAACCAACATCTCTGCCATAGGTCATCCAAAATTATTCGCGTAAAGAGTAAAATAATAATAATAATAATAATAAGGTCTTTATTCCAGGATGTGGGGAGGGGAGTGCAATCCCACACATCCCATATAGGGTATAATTACATATGTTATTATATATAAATATTAATTACATATGAATAAATAAAAAGATAAAAATTAACAAAATAAAAAATTAAAAAAGAGAAGCATCATTAGATACACTATTCACAAAAAAATATAGTTAAGTCTTTAAATCAGGTTCTTGTTGTTCCATCGGATCTCAGATTGTAGGAGCCAGTGTTTTTCTCCAATATTCATCTATGCTCGATCCTGGAATCAGACGGGCTTCCATGATGAGGATATTACTGGAGTGGTTCATCCTTCCCCTCAGTCCTGCAATCCTTGTTCTTAATAGAGCTTCGAATCCTGGAACTCTCCCTTCTGTGAACATTAAAGAGGCACTACAGTACCTGGGAAGTCAAGAGAAGGAAGTAGAGTATAGAGTATAGAGTATAGAGTTTGGTGACTTAGCAGGGGTGCCCGGGTTCATAGGGTGAGGTTTGTTCGGGTCTTAGTGGCGGATGCTTCTGCCCACCAGCTGCATGGCAGGCCGGATCAAGAGAGAATGATTGAGGGAGTCCCCTTGACTTCTCCAGCTGTAATCTCTCGGAATATCGCCTTGCACCGTAGTGGGAGAGATGGATTAACACTTCCATTACTTCTGGATACACTGACCCCCAGATTCTTACTTAATTCATTGAATGATTCATACCATTTTCCTTCCAAGAACTCCCCTTCCTTTCCTAAAAAGACCCATCACATAGCATCCCCAAAGATGACATAGGCGCAGAGGGGAATTATTTTCCAAATAAAAAATTATTTTCCTAAAAAAAGGAAAACGTTTCCGAGGCTCTTGAATCTACATACAGTACTTTGTTATTAAAAAAGTGGGATTCTTTTTACAGTGGGGAAACAAAGTGCTAAAAAAGAAACAATTTCTTTTGAAGTTGTTTTTTTCACCTCCTTTAACCGAAATATTTTTACCCTAGATTGATATAAGGATATTGATATAAATTATAATAGATGTAATAACCTACTTGGTATCTACGTATAACACGTGCCCTACATTATGTACGCTGCTTCGAGATAGGTCAACATGAAATGATTGATCAAACTGTCAAGTCATTACGCCGCAATTATCA
Organism: Glyphotaelius pellucidus; assembly: GCA_936435175.1. Lineage (NCBI taxonomy): Eukaryota > Metazoa > Arthropoda > Insecta > Trichoptera > Limnephilidae > Glyphotaelius > Glyphotaelius pellucidus. Next base: position 30,978,769 of record OW386537.1, read on the forward strand.
ATGCTCTGGCAGACTGGCATCGTCATGAGGAGAACAAAGTAATGAGGAAAAACATAATATCCAAACCAGTGAACTTGGCTTATCGAATCAGGCAAGGAGGAAGCTTATCGGGAATTATATTCAATGTACGTATGTACATTATGAACAACTTGTGCAAGAGTTTCAATGCAGAAATTTTGGGATCCGGCTTGGGCGATAGTTCCAAATAGATCGAAAAGCTTTTTTGTAACTTTCAAAACTACCGGTGTGCACAAAAACATTCAAACCGTCTTCAAAATGACTTACCTGTATGTATTTGTATTAACCAATTTTGCACTTTTATATACTTCCTTTGGTTGAGTTTGTTACTAAAGAAAACTCCTTTGCCAGAATTTTTTTTTTTTTAAGTTTCTTTATTCTTTGAATTGTTTGTTACGCAAATTGGGGATTTTTCGACCACCATACTAGGCACATGCCTGTGTTGTTGTTACTTCGGATTTTACAGAAATTCACGTGTGACGAAGTCATCAAATGGCCATTCAGCGAAATTTTGTTTTTTGACAATTAAAAAGTTCCAGCTTTTGTACATATCAGCGGAAGAGCAATCATCTATCATGTTGTTAAACTTGTCATCTTAATACAATTTGATAGAAAGCTAAAAAAGGCGCTTAACGGAGACCTTTATAAGCAAAAAAAAATGGCACTGAATGGCCATTAGGTGACAACCTCACATTTGAATTTCTGCGAAATAATTGGACCCAAAACTGTTAAAACTCATTTTGAAATTAAATACCCTAACTAGCACCAAGTAGGTACATACTAAAAATATTCTTCAGCCTTTTAAATCAAGTCTGTCGAATAAGAGTAGAAAATATTCAAAATGGAACTACACACTTTGTAGGCTAGTAACATCAATATAATTGTCAAATATTATTTTAAAGTGCAATACTGAATGTATGTAGCACGTAGATCACATTTAAAAAAAAAATCTGTTCTTAAAAAAAAATATTAAAACTTATGACATAGATTTGATTAAATGGTGTTTTGCAAAGTGATTTGCTTTCATTTAATTTAATATTAATTTGAATTTAACAGTAGATAGAAAGGAAGAATCACTAATTGTGAGTTGGGTTACACTACTTTCAGATCTGAATAAATTAAATGTAATCAGATCAAAAATTAGAGATACCTATGATCTAAAGCCCGGACAATGCTAGGTACTTAAGCTAGTATTTAATAAATGTGAACAATTTCTAAACTGAGCCTTACATTTTATTACAATATCGTTATTCATCATTACGTTAACACAAAATTGCAAAGGTAAAATAATAATATACCTAAATGCAATTCTAATTTTGAGATCAGTGGGTATCTATATTGCACTGAAAAAATATTTTTTTCACTTTTATGCCTTTTCAATTTTTCGTAAAATGTTACACAGCTTTACATTAACACCATGCGTTTCATGTTTAGTATTGCCATTTGAACAACGTGGGGGTGCCTATGTTCTATGTTTCCTACTCTAATTTGACAAACTGAAACTTTCATTTCATTAAAAATGTTACTGAATTGTCCCTTTCCTCATCCGACGGTAATCTTAGCGAACCTTCTTTAAAATCTTTTTACTTATTACCTTCCAACTAAATTTACATGTAAAAAGTTCTTCCAGTGCCACACTTTTTCAGTCTCACTTTCACATTATTTTGTGTAATACCTCCTACCGGGGAGCGATAATAATTGAATCAAGCCGGAAAAGAAATTATTTTAAATAGCATAACACGATTTAGCGCGGGAAGAGAGGCGAAGTGGGTCTAAATCGCTTTAACTGCTGACTCGCTTCTCAAATACCAAATTGGAATCCGAAAAACGGACATTTTTTTACTAATGGCGGTGGTTTCAGTTTCACTTAGTCGAGGAAAATAATTAAGTACGAACTTTTTGGCTTTATTTCTGTCTCCAGGACGGCCACATCGATGATAACCGAAATGGGTTTAAGAATTCGACTTTCGGAGATCTTTTAATTTAATTTTAACGACCACGAACGATCTCCTACAAATATTTTGCGAAAGAATTCAAAGATATTTTCTTTATGAATCGTCGATATCGTAGAAATAATTATAATTAGGATACGTTTACAAATAACGTTCATTATTTTTACAGAGTAACTCTCTGCTTCTAAGAAAAATATAAATAATCCTATAAACGCTGTGTAATGTTTTATCTTGCATTTATAAAAAAATAACAGATACTCAACATTAAATCGTGCATTTAGTAACTTAAAAGTATACTAATATTAATATTGTAGCATGTTTGAATCAAGTGATTGAATATTTTCCCTCTCCCTTTCTCAATGACCAGATTAAAGACAAAAATTCACTGTTTTTTCCCGCCCGCCACGAATGTGTGCGAACATTGTGAATATTGCTGCGTATTATGTCGTTCCACCCGCTATGCACATCTTGTGAATTGCATTGTGCCTTTTGACTGACGGCTACAATGGCTAAGATAGGCAACCAGGTGAGTCTTTGGCCTTCCTTCAAACCTTTTCCTCGTAAGTCATATTGGGCAGTGCAGTGTATTTTTAATTGGTAAAAATGTATAAGTCTACCTCACGGATAATACGGAACGTTCGTGTTGTCGAAGTTCGATTCACGGATAATATGCAATATTCCTTTTTTTTTTTAATAAAAGTCAATCAAATACGACATTTGTCGAAAGTACCAACCTTATAAAATAAATTCTCGTCAAAATAAAACCAAAAAGTACCTACCTCGAAGTCTAGTGCTACTGGGTTAAGATTCAAGCTGCGAAGGCTGCATGTAATCATCATTTAGATATACATCACAGGTTTTGAATGATTTGTTTGGCAAGCAGGGTTTGTCTTACGGGTACGTAATTATTGTAATTATTCAAATACCTTTCTTTCCACGTTAGTATATTATAATTACAGATTCAAACTTCTCAATACTGCATTTAATTCATAAAATCAATAAATAATTGCTTTATATGGAAATAATAATTTTTCTATGATGGCAGCATTGATTGTCTATTAAATATAATACAAAAATGATGAAAATAAAAATGGCTTAGCGAAATTTATATACCACACAAATGAAATGATTTTAACATATTAACATATATGAAATATTTTTTCGTGTCCCCCGACATAAATACTCACTTTTCGTGATAATAAAGCTAAATTAAACTGTCTGAATAAGATATATTGCGTATTATCCAGTAAGCGGAGTAAAATATAAATAGTTTTTTTTTTTAATGTACAAAATTCGCAGAGAACGAAGGTGAATCTAATAATTCGCGCAATGTATAAAAACAACACAAATATAGGTTGTGTTGTTTCGAATTTCCAGATTACTGTAGTTTTATTGCAGTGACCTGGGTAGCGGAAGATCTCGAAGGGATGTTCCCTGTCGTTCAAAACAATTTTTTTTTTGGTATATTTTTCTGATATATGACATTTGGTTGTTTGCATTGATTTGAATGTTTGATTATTTGCAATAATAACTTATGCGGTGCTGTAATAACCACCACGTCACAAGAAATCTAACATCTCTATTAACACGCAAATCCAGAAAGCTCATCTGAACAGAATCCTCCCAGATCCAGCAACGCCGCGGCCGGATTTCTTACAATAGCCGCATAATTCCATAGTCCCGAATAAGCTGAATAGAGCCGCTGTAGGTTTGACTATTATTTTGAGTAAGATCCGCTCCTAAAGCTCCGTCTTAATTCCATCCGGCCAAGGGATGAATGCTCCTTAGGGCAGAGCCAATTAACAACAAACAATTAACCTTTGCATAAGATCTGCATACCATATTGTTTTGGAACTTCCGACGGATCGCAGAGACGGATGGGCTTTGAATGCTTGGGATTTCCATAACTTGATAATGTTACCTCCGTGTAAATTAACTTCCTCATAATTGAGAAGATGATAATTTATGACGGAAAGTTGTAAATCAACAGCAAGTCTCCGTTTTGACGTAACCTTGTGATTGAGTAAATGAGAATATCTGAACAAAATTAAAAGTTCTATTATTATTATTTTGAAAAAATCTTTAAGCCCCGTGAACAGTGAGCGGCCATGATTTTTGAACAACTATTATTTCCATCCAGAATACCTGATTTGCAAAACTTCTTAAAAAAAGAAGAAAAAATAATATTTTTCATTTGTTCAATACAGAAAAAAATACGTCTTGAAGTCTAGGACAAAATCTGCCATTTCATAAAATAAATTGCTTTCGTCATGATGCACGTTCATATATTTATACATATATTTTTATAATACATATATTTTTTCATTGTTACCAGTTTGACGCTGAAAACTACCGTCCGAATTCAAATTGCTAAGCTGGTGTTAGGAGAAGCAATTGTATGCATTCCCGAAACTGGGAAAAGTAGATAACATAAATTGATGCGCTAGGAAAGGGCGTTGGTTGAATTCAGTTATAATCTTTCAATTTTTTATTTTTTTTATTGAAATTTTTTGATACAATACATATGATAGATATATAAAATAATGAAAAGTTTATAAAAAAAGCTTAATACAATAAATGTACGAACAAAAAAATCCCACAAAGGCAATGCCCGTGCGCGGGTAAAATGTTGATTTTTTATTTTTATTTTTATTACTATGGTTAAAGTGAAGATTTTAAGCGTATATAAATTACGGATTTAAAAGAGTAACTGAAAAGATGCAATTAAAAACTACAACATAATAAAAGTCTGCACTGTTATTATTGCATTTGTGAATGTTTTCTAAGAATTAATGTTAAAAGTGCAATTAAAATACAAAAAAAGATAAAGCACACAATAACATATTTCTACTCTTAATACTGTCTTATGATACTTATAATTAATGGCTTTGTTTAAACTTATAAGAAAAAAATATTTGTTTTAGTGTTTTTTAGCCAAGTTTTGGTATATTTTTTAAAAGATTGGAGATTTTGACACGTGTTCTCTTTAAAGGTTGTACATAGTAGATTATACATTTTTGGAGCAATAAAACTAAAATGCTTTTGCGCCAATTATTCACTGAATTTAAAGAAAATGGTTAAGAAATTGTAAAAGCGACCTGTTTGGTATCCGAAACGCGGTGATCTGCGCCTTTTAAGTAAATTGTGATGTAATATTGTTAACAAATTGGTTAATGAATTTAGAAAATCATTTTGGTTTTGTTTCAATTAGATTATGAAAAGTTTTTGATGAATTTCCCATTAAAGTTCACCAACACCAAAGACTTGAATAAAAAAACTTTGACTCGCCGCTTAGTACCCGCGCATTAGACTGTGAAATGGATTCCTTTAAATAACCCCTCGGGTCATAAATTAATAGATTAATCGCAAAGACTACCTTATTACATTTTGATATCATCATCCCTTGCGCTACCCACGCTTTTAGGTACCGGTTCAAATGTTTGATGATTATTTAATAAACCCATTAAAATGCTTCCATTTTATGACAAGGGTCTTGTCGTAGGGAAAGTATTTTCATTTCTCTCGTTAGTTTACATTTACTTCCCCGTCTTCTGGTTTGTTTTCAATTCATAATTAGTGATTTAAAATGGGAATTACGAAAAGGTTTGACTATAGAAATTGTTGAATTGGAAAGCGTTAAACAAGGTCTCACACGTATGTTTTTAGGTTTTCACGGCCAAAAAGTATTTTTGTTATTGTTTTCGGGGTGTTATGCCGTGTTTCGCTACCTCATTCTTTAGCCAACGTTTCGGACAGCGTTACAGTGTCCATCATCAGGGCAGATGAGGAAAAAAAAAAAAAAAAAAAAAAAAAAAAAAGGTCTCACACGTTCATGTGTGACGTTAGCTAAAAATGGACTAGAATCATAAAACGTAGGTGAACATTAAAAATTTGCGACATAAAATGAAATCTGAATGTGCACCAGAATCCTATAAATTTTGTTTACCTACGCGAGTTTCTGGACTCGAAGAGTAGGCAAGCAATTTTAAAATTCCAGAGTTTTTCTGTTTATTTGTTTTTTTTACAAAGCCGTAGAGCGGATTAAAAAAACGTCACTTTAAAAGTTATTCTTTTTAATATATTTATTTTATCAACATTGCAGAGAGTTCAAAAAGCTCAAGTCTCATTTATATACTGGTGCGTCAAATATAAATGGTAATTTAAAAAAAAAAATTATACAGCCTTACTAAGAAACGTCGTGAAAATTATATACATTTGATAAGCGACCGTGCAAGTAAAAATATTACTAATTGAAAATTGACAAAAAAAAATGTTCATGGAAATATATGTTCATTGTTTATACAGCCAAAGAGGGGTTGTTTATCAGTAATAAACACCGTTTATATTATAATAATAATTCATCATCGGATTTCGGAATTTTTCCAACGTATTTTGATTGTCCTATATATTTCTTATTTTTTAAGCTCGTTAAAACCAATAAAAACAAGATAATATTACCTTTTCGATTTTTGTATTTTAAATAAACTCTGGTATTAAGTATTGGCATATTTTAAGCTTTAAACATCGGAAAAATTGAAAAAAACTTACCAAATCATTTTTAATCAAAATGTTGAGAAATTTATAAAAATACAAAATTTAAAAAATATAACAATTTTTCTCTGAGAGAAAATGAAAAAATCCGACATTTTGGATACATTTTTGCACAATTTAAATGATGGTTTCTCGAATTTGGTATTTATTTACACATGCAGAAGCCATTTATGTTATTTACTTTAATGGAAGTTTTATTTAACTCAAGCAGATAAAAATAATTTATCCGAAATAGCCTTTATTTTTATGTGCACAAAATAAAATTAACAACATGATGTAATTAAAGCATTAAAAATGACACAAATAATGATAATTATGTTCAATTATACTAATGTTATAATAAATCGGTGATTATAATGAAATCATGTACAAAGCATTAAATGAAATGCATGTAAAATATCACATGTCACAACAGGAATTTTGATGCGAATAAATGAAAAACATGGCTACGAAAAACAAAAATGGCGACCGCATACGCGCAAATCTACCGAAGTTTAATGCTGCCAACATAAAAACGTCATTATGTTATTAGTAACTTTGCGGAAAATAAAATGTACACTCATTACACAGTGTGGTTAAGAAACACCGTTTAACGGTCGTTAACCTTCAGGGGTTTTTTTGTTGGTAAGGCTGATAGTGTTTAATTTGTAGAAACCTTTATTTATATTTAAATTTACAGTAAAATCAATCTAACATACCCGGCAAACATTAAAAAATGAGAAAAATATGCATCTGCAATTTTTCGCTTCAATGCTTAAAAATTGAAAGAACTTTTTAATAACGCGGCTTAAATACAGCTTTTCGTACTAATAATAATAATGAGTCTCAAAACTCTGAAAGCAGGTTTCCTAAACTTAAAAAATGGCATAAATATATGAAATAAAATGTGACTACACCGAATGCAAAGCAACTTATTTTGGTCAAACGGAAATGGTTTTTTAGAAGATCCAAATAGCATATTTATTCGTTTCTATTTCAAATTCGCAGAGCAACTCATGGAGAAAAGTTATGTCCCGCCTGGCAACAAAAAGCCTAACTCTTTATATACCTATAGAATGAATGGATATTATGTATCGACATTAAACCAGTTATCAAAATATAACATTAATAAATAACAAAAAAAATTATTTGTTCCACTCCTTAAAATTTTCAGTAAATATGCAATATTCCTTGAAATAATTCAGGGTTTTACCAGACACATATTAACTCATTTTCATACCCGAGGTAACAATTGGCAAATGACATAAATAGTTTGCACGTTCAATAAAATAATTAGAACAAAACTTGCCAACATCATTAAGGGGAAAACAGACTTTAGGTGTAAGTACCCTACGAAAAAAAATCGATTATCTCAATTGATTTTCTTAGTCAATCGGTCATTTCCGAAAAAAGTAATAAATCGTGAGATAACCGAAATCATAAAAATAAATTGTCTCAATGCGGTCTAATCAATGTTTGATAATGGCTTGGAAGGCCGAAACATCTGTAGAAAAAAGTAAAATGTTTGCAGAACTAAAACATTTTTTTATTTGATTAAAATTAAAAAAAAAGTGATATTTTCATACCACGCATGTCAAGTTTTCATCGCCAGCTTATAAATACAGAGTCCGACCGAAACGTCCTGGTAGATGTTCGATGGTTGAAATGTGTGTGGTTGATGGTAGCCATCCTGACTGACAGTTATCCGGCCTAAGCCTCGCCCGTCAGAATTAATTGCCGGGATAATGATGGCAAGAATTGACTATCAGGCTTCGGCGTCACACAGGCCGCGCTGTGAGGGTTCGTTCGGTCATATATTTTATGATTGCTTTTATTGCGAAAAAATGTAAGGCAAGAATAAAAGATTAATGATAAAATAAGTTCGAATAGCTACAATTTAGCAACGGTTGTTCGATAAATTCCAACAAAATAATAACATTTTTAAAAATAATGAGTTGTGTTCTATACCAAAGTGTCATACTGTGAAGTTTTAATGAAAGAATTTTTAGCACAACACAATCACTAAATATAACTAACCATGGTTTTTTCAGAGGGGTAGATGATCAAAAAGCATTATCCGTCATACAACTTTAATTTGGCACAAGTGCCTTGCTTCGTTCAAATGCATATACCGTTTTGAAAAACCAGAATCAGTATTTGATTCACTTCCTCGGGCAATCCCCGACATCTTCTACCATTCACTTTCGTGTCATAATATGACGTTGTCCTGGTAATATACAAAATTTGTAGTTCTTTTCGGGCACCAATAACGACACGGACACCTACACGGGCACGGGCTAAATAATTTTACCTATTTTATGTAACGATCAAGTACGTTAACATATCAAGTGTTAAAACTAAGTTCAAAGTGTAATCGATTTTTTTTTTCTAAAAATAATTTTTAAAACACTTTTAACGGCGGCGCTTTTACAAATTTCTGGGAAGGTTTTTATTTTTGTAAATGGTTAACATTTTCCTACACTTTTAATTTATGTTATCATAACTTACTCTTTACCTCTTTCGTTCTAATTTTAAATTTGAATACATTTATTCGTAAATGGAATTTTTCGATTCCAAAAGGTTTGTTATTCAATTAGTGACGGAAAAAATAACGCTCGAGTTGATAAGGGTTTTTAATGGTAATAATGTATAACTTACATATTTTTCTTAACTTTACATATATTACTAAAAAAATTGTTTTATATAATATATTACATTATTCAAATTAGTTTTATTGGCTTATTATAGAGATTTGATGATTCGAAAATTTTCAGTAAAAATAAAATAAGGGAAAATTTAACGCATTTTTTAAAATTCATGTTTACTTGTCATGCATATTTTATTAAATACAACCAAACATCGTATTAAAAAAGTATATATTTTATAATTTATTAAAAAAAACATTACTTCTAAAAAGCTACGTAAAGTTTATATAACAACTACTAAGAGGTACTGAAAAGTGCTTTAAAAATAATGGGATAAAATTTAAAAAACATTTAATTTGATTTGAGGTTTTGACGGTCAAACGTATTATCGTGATTTAATTTTGTATTCTTATGTCGTGTTGCGCTACCTCCTTTCTTAACCAAGGTTTTGACCATTTAAACCGTACCGTGCAATACCAACGCTTAGATCATTGGAGCTGGCAACACGGAATCGCATTTATATACAAAAGCACTTCACGTCACCACAATCTTCGATTACACATCTGCCCTGATGATGGACACCGTAATACTTTCGGAAAGGTTGGTTAAAGCATGAGGTAACGCAACACGCTATAATAAGCCAAAAATAAATTTCATACTTAAATCCATATCAATTTGATAAATAAATTTATACCTATTATTTTTAAAGCATATTTAAATACCCGAAATTTCCATGCTTTATGAAATCTAGGGACCTATAAATAATTGATACAAAAGAAAAAAAATAATTTATAATGCGTTTTGAAAGAAAACAAAACTGTTTCCAGTGATAAAAATAATTGATACGAAAATAAAATTAATTTTTTCTGCATAAATACGGCAGACATTGTGAATTAAATTTATCCAAATTTATCCGAGTATCTTTGGTGTTTTTAAACATAATTATTTAAATATTTCATTATATCATTCTTTTGCACAACTTTCTTGTTTTCCACACAATAAGGTTCACCCTACAGTTCCATAGTTCTCAAGATCGTAAGGATAATATTCTAAGTCTGATAGCCTTTTCCAGGACCTCTGTGGGTAATATCTGTGGCCAAGTATCCGAGCTGCTTTATATGTCTGAGAAGGCTCGCTTATAGTTTCTGAGTGACTCGAGCTAACACTCTAATCCCCTTGGTAGCAGCTAAATCTGCTATCTTATATAAATGCAGAAATTTAGCAAATGTGAAGAAGAAATGGTTTTTGAATACAATATACACTTATATTTTTATTTACATAAATAGGTTTTTTCCGCTAGGCTTCACTTGAATAGTATTAGGGAGAAATTACTATAGCGCTTGCACTTATCAATTATCCCCCCCCCCCCCTCTCTACCCTCCGCATTCAAAACATTCATTCTCGGTGCATTCTGTTTTCAAACAGCTCGCGTGCCATCTAAATTTCATAATGTCAGAACTCACCAATAGTAAAAAACAGAATTATCCACTTTGGTGCAGTCGTTCGGAAGTTATGCGCGTACAAACATTTCAGAGATACATTTTTATTTACGTAGATAGATAGATAGATATTATTAACTATGATTTCTCGCAAATATATCAACATCGTTTTCACGGCAACGATTTGTTTTCTGACGTTAGCAATAACTCGCTTTCGTTAGCGACAGAAAACATATAATAAATATAATATATTAATATTTATAATTTTATAACTCAAGAACTTATTTCGTATATTATAAACAGCCTTTATTACTCGCATAAAATATAGCTTTCTATTGGTGAAAGAATTTAAAAAATCGGTTTATTGGTTATTGCGTGAAAGCATAACAAGCAATTTACACATTTTAGCATTTAGTATAGATAGTATATAAGTATAGATGACTTCCACCACCGGCTCTAGTATTGTTAGACATGTGTAAAACTGGAAAGCGTAACAAGCAAACACACACAGTTTCGCATTTAGTATAGATAGTATAGAAGTATAGATGACTTTCACCACCTGCTCTAGTATTGTTAGGCATGTGTAAAACTGGAAAGCGTAACAAGCAAACACACACAGTTTCGCATTTAGTATAGATAGTATAGAAGTATAGATGACTTTCACCACCTGCTCTAGAATTGTCAATACTGCTCCTGCAGTATTGACAATTCTTACACAACGCATTATTTGAAGTGTTGCGATGAAATTCTCTCAAACCTTTTATAAAGTACAAGATGTATTTTGAAAATCTCGCAGACAAAAGTTTTAACGTGATTATTAATAATAGGTATGATACACGGGGTATTAGGAGACGTTCTTGGCTTACTTTAACTTGCAATTCCTGACATTATTTGGAGAAAAAATGTTAACGAAATTTTGGTCTCCGGTGCCATTTGTAATGTTTTTTAATTTTTATTTTTTAATTTAAAACTTTAAAATCAGTAGGATTGGACAAGTAGGGTTAGGGTGAGATGTCGGGATGGTATTTGGCTGAGTGACCAGTTATAATGGGGAAAAAAATGGTTTTGAAGAAATAAAACTTGGAGGCTAAAATTTCGTTTACATTTTTAATAAAAATAATGTCAGACATCATTTGTTAAAGTAAGTTATGTAAGTCCCTTAATACATGGTTTTAAATAAAATATCAAATACCTTGATTTTATAAAGAATCTTTAAAAATATAATTTAAAATATGCTTGCTTGGGCATATATGTAGGTATTAGATATGATTTGTCCATATATTGCTATATTAAGTATAGAAAATATTTGAAACATTCAAAATACCGTCCTTCCATCTTCGCGAAGGTTTCAGGATTATTAAAATCACACGACTATTTATCTAAAAAGTTTTTTTAATCATTACAAAAACTCTTACGAAACTGTTAAAAATGTAACAATTTGAGAACAATGATTGTTCAATCAAAATTTAATTTTCGAGACTCTTTAAATTAATGAATTTATTTCAAGTACTCACCTATAGTACAAACCAAAATCCAATACTTCAAATCAAATCAAAATTTTTATTTATTTTTAATAGGTGCCTTGTTAGGTTAGGTTACCAAATTAGAGTGATTGTTCTTATAATATACAAAAATGAATGTTTATTATAGAAAATTTGTAAAAAAATTGCAACAGGTGGCACACGAGCTGTTTGAAAATCTGAATGTACCGGGACTGAATATATTGAACGCTGGAGAGGGGAGGGGATCGCGGGAGGGGGATTCGCGAGAGTGAGGTTCACGGGAAAGGGGAAAGGGAAAGCGGGGAAGGTGGATGGGGGGGAACGCGTGAGGAAAAGGGGACATAGGAGTGGAAGGGCAGGCGGAAGGGTAACGGGACTAATGGGAAAAGACACGGAGGGAGAAACCATTTCTTTATTAGTGACATTGCAACGCTTGCCGAGAACTCGCTGGTTTATAATAAACTTAAAGAATATATAATAAAATCTTCTGCTATTTTTAAACGAAAATGTTTCAATTACATTTAGTAATGTAACTACTTGTTTAGTTGATTTATCCTTTAGAAATGTTTCATCATTAGATTTTAATTTAGACAAAATTAAAAAAAAATAAAACTACTTGTAGATATATACACTTGTAAACTAACCTGTCCATACACTGGATTTCCATAGTGAGACATAGCAACAATCATGTGTGAACCTTATTATATAGATTTACCATACAAATAATAGCTTTGGAGATTTGTTTAACTTGACCTTAGCTTTGAATCAGCCGTTAGATTACAATTATTCCAATGTTAATGTGTATAAGTAATTAGACGCTTGTTACGTCAATCCATAAATTACCATTCCATTGAAATCTTTGTGATAATTATAGAAAAAATTAACGAATTAAGTTCCAAAACCTCAACATTTTTAGAGTGCAAGCATACACACCTGTTATCAACATAATGTGATGATCAATTTTATATTTTATCTCTGGTCTATGGTAATAAACTTCGAAAAATATTGAAAATATAACTATTCTAAAAGTGTGAAAAATTGCGATCATTTCTATATGTGATTTCTTTCAGGATTTCAAAAAAAGTCTTTGTAACATTGATTTTCTTTGATTGTTTCGTTTACTTACACGGTATATGGTGTACTACCAAATAAAATTCTTTGTGCATTGCCTGGCATGCAATCAGTCCCATCATTTCAGAATTCCATCCGCCATAATGCATAATAAACTCTGTCATATAATGGATAATGGCTGGAAATGCAGCCCCATTATTTATAAGTTCCATCGTAAATGATAACTCTCCCCCCTGCCTCTCAGCCCAACCCTGCCGCCGCCCTCCACGCTCCGGTCAGAGGGCGGCATGTCACTTTGCGTGCAGCACTGCATCAGTCTTGACCGCAACTAATGAAGGTTCTACATCAGGGGTTGCAAAGACAATTCATATTGATAAACCTGATGTCAAGAGGTATGTAATTCTGACTGGGTAGCCGATGAGTAAAAATCCATTGGATAATATCAGTTGTTGTTTAAAACTTGATAAACACTGTTCGATTCTAATAAAAAGCATTTTTCTCTTTGAATAATTCATGATATTTTTGAATATGTGATAACTTTGAACCAGCAAGTGTCTTTGTTTGATATGATTTGTCTATCGCGGTCTAGTGAATCCAGTATGTAAATGCCTTGATGATGAACATTTGAAGACTGTTTGAAACATTAATTAAAGAAAAAAGAGGAATCGACACTCGGCTCAGTAACCCAAAAGTCGACAACACGTAACCTCTGAATTTGTAGCGGCAAAAAAATAAACGAGCTTAAAACTTTCCAGTGAGCTCTAGCGTAAAGAAATTCTCACTACATTTTAATGTGGAGTTACGCGACGTAGTTAAAAGCGCATTGTCTTTTCTGTTACGAGCGTTGTAACTTTGAAACATTTATTTATCCCTCAATATCTTGACTCGCAATCCGAAGGTTGTGGGATCGAATCCCGGCGTGGGCAAATACAATTTGTTTGAATAATTTATGTTATTTTACAGTTAATTTACTAAAAATAATGTGTAGTATATTTGCGGCACGTTCCAGAGTGGAAGATACTCTCAGTATCGCCCTGATGTAAGACCACCATTTAGAATTGAAACGTTGCTTGAAATGGCGTTAGCTGTGTTTGGTGGCCAGGTCTGAATAGCCAGGTACTTCCCACCCTCCTCTTACCCACCTCCTTCTCCTCCCCACTACCTTCAGCCCCACAACGTACCCCAATTGTGGATGTCATAGTCTCACTGACTCCAGACGGGAGCAGCTGGGACTCTAGTGAGGTATTCATATAAAAAAAATATGTATATATTTAGAGAGTAGCCAAATGATTTCAAATACGGTTACCTTAATATTCATACGATTTTGAAAAGGATTGCAATGACAACCCCTAGATATTGATCAGTAATGAATAGCCGATACCTGTCTTGCACCTCCCATCATTATGCGACCATAACACTTATGGAAACTGTATCTACATTCAACTCAACGCGACGTCCGAACGTGACCTGCCTTCCCTGGAAGCAGGGCATATTCTTCAATATTACGCCATTATTATTGCCCATAGCCTATAGTCATATCCGACCACGTTCGAGCGCTCTTCCTTTGTGTTAGTCCTAATTCACCCCTCGTACGGGGATTGATTGATGGAATTATCCCGCGTGCTTATGTACTCCGTGTAGAATTGTTTAATCTTTCATTTCAAACACAATTATTGTCGGTGAGTTCCACATTAAATTTTATATTACCATTTGTGTGAAATATTACCTCAAAGGCGCACGTGCAGATACAGTTTTTATATATTTTCTTAGTGCCTCGGAAAATTATTTTGTGCATATATCACAATTTTTTAGGCCACACTTCAGCTTTATTCTTGAAAATTCTAGCCAGAGCCCCCAAAATGCGATATAAATTATTTCTAAAACGATTTTTTTTTTCATCTTGAATAATTTTCCGATCTTTAATCCGATAATTTGACGGCTGGCGTAGTCCATCGGTAAGGCTCTTGACTCGCATTCCGAAGGTCGCGGGATCGAATTCCGGCGTGGCAAATAAATTTTATTTATTTTTTATTTTTGTTATTTCACAATTTGTTAATTTAAAACGTTCGGCACGTTCGGCACGTTGCGGCACGTTCCAGAGTGGAAGATACTCTCAGTATCACCCTGGTGTAAGACCACCGTTCAGAACTGAAACATTGCCTGAAATGGCTTTAGCCGTATTTGGTAACCAGATCTAAATAGCCAGATACTTTCCAGCTTCCTTTTCCCATTTCCTTCCCCTCCCCACTACCTTCAGCCTCACAAAATACGCCAATTGGGGATGCCAAAGTCTCACTGGCTCCAGAATTGTGCAGTATTCATATAAAAAAATATAGAATTGTTAAAACTCGTACCCAATGCTACTTATATCTAACTCAAACGGAGCGATTGAATTGAATGGAAGATATTTTATAAGATAAATTAAATGTCCCCTGTTTTATTATTAAAGTTTTTTTCAAATTATTTAACAATCAATATTCGTGGAACTTAATTATTAACTAATTTTCTTTTGTTATTTCAAAGTATGGAATGTTTGCATTGCACTTCCCGTACATACATTCTGGAATAAACTATTTTTATTATTAATGTTTTATTATGTTTTAAATTTAACCCTATTGATATATCAAGGGTGTGTTATCATAATATGATGTACTGAAATCTATTAACAAATCCAAAATTTTGAAAAAAAAAACATAAATCAATAATAATATGATATTTGTAGTGGAATTGGATGGCGACCAATTCGGCTTTGCTCTTTGTCCTTGCCTGAGACTTCTCGCATGCTGTTGCTGTCTCTTGTGTTATTGATGGGATTGATCATATCAATTGCTCCTATCGGTTGGCCTCATAGGTAGATGAAATAATATTCATATTTTGGAACCCTTTCTTTTCGGAGGTTGGATATCATTTTTTTTTTACATTAACTCCATAGAGGAGTAAAATAATTGAGGAAAATAATTTCCCTCAGGGCCTATGTCATCTTTGAAGATGCTGTGTGGAAGGTCTTTTTGAGGAGATGAAGGAAACACAGAGGCCGGCAAATCATTCCACAGACGAGCTGTTGAACTCAAGAACGAGTCGTAGAAACGACCCGTGCTCATGTGACTAATGTCAACCGTGTGCAAATGTTGGGCGCGTGTTTGGCGTTTTTTCCGACTATGCACCGGTGCCGAGGGGATCAATGACGCTAGTTCCTCGGAGCATCTTCTATTGTAATATCGGTAGAACAAGGACAGCATTTCCACCTGACACCTGTGCTCCGTTTGTTAAGTATCAAATGACCCGTTGCAAACCGTTTGTTAAGTATCAAATGGACCACCCGCTTCTGCAAAGTCAAGGTTTTTTTAAGGTATTTTGGAGCAGACCAGAGGTGGCTGCTAAATTCAACCATGGGGCGCACTTGCGATTTGTACAGGGTTAGCAGTTGTGTACTATTAAAGTATCTGCGGGCCCTTTACAGTACGAATGGACACTACTCATCCAAAAAAATTATGCCCAGAATCTCTCAGCAGGCGTCATAACATTTTCAAAACACAATCGATTAGTCTCATAAAGCTCATTAATTTCTGAGAAAGAATATAACGCAGACGCCAGCAATTAATATCCTTCCACCTAAATACAATTACAGACATCAGTTGCCAATGAAGGAACCGGAATAAACAGTTCCCACGCTCATACGATTTCCACCCTCCGCCGCCCGCCCGAGTATTTAACTTCGGAACTACCCAATAATGCGCATTCAGACGCTAACGACTGGGGGCGGGAACACCAGCCCGGCCAGTTGCTACTCCCTACCTGACTCGCCGGAAACAAATATTAGCAAGCGTACCTGCTTCCGGTGCTCGAAGTCAATTTTAGCTCGGCACATCTCTGTACACCTTTTTGTTGTATTGATTATTGATGACAAGTTCCATCAATAGACGGCAGTGTAAGTAATTTGTCTGAGAATAAAGCCCGCGAAAGAACGTTGGAGGAAGAACTAACAGTTTACAAACGTTAGAGGAAGAAATAACAGTTTACAGTTTACTAACAAAACTTACACTTTTCAAATAACACTGAATCTATTAAATTTCACAATTTCAACTCCCTATATACACGACGCTTAATTTTTGACCAAACCTTGTTATTTAAAAATTTGAATAATGGCCCGAACTTGCCAGAGCTTACCGACTTAATAAACATTCATATTCCGACAAGATCAACAAGAAAATCCGACTTATTTTACTTACCATCATGTAGAACTAACATTAGAAAAAATTCCCCGATTCCCCGTTTATGTGCGCAATATAATACAACATTTTACAATATAGACATTTTTAACAATACCCTTCAGAAATACCGAATAGAAGTAACGCGTACGATTGAAAATTAATTCAAGATTGTAGAATGTACCGGGAGCATCTCCTATCCTTTTCCTATTTTCCTCTTCCTGTCCCCCTCACCAAAAATTAATTTTTAGATCTCATAAAACTCCATCTTCAAATAATTATAACATAGGAGACCTTTTTGGCTTAACTTAATTTAATTTTATATGTATGTATCTATATTTAATGTAAAAGCTGTTTGTCTCTTACAAATAAATAAATAAATTAGTGTATTACGGCAAATTTTTCCAGTGGAAAAAAAAGATAAGAAAAAGGAAAGGTAAGAAAGAAGAATTATAAAAAATAACAATGATAAATTAAAAGTAGGAAGAAAAATATAACAAAAGGCAAACTACAAGAAAGAAGAAAGATTAAGTAAGCTAATCACTGCAGGTATACATTAGTAATTTAATGTTAATAAAAGACAAATAACTTTGTACACATCACTTTGTTTGATACACTCTTACCCCTCCCCCTCTCTTCTACCCCTACCCTTGTATTTAATATATGATCTATATTTAATTTGAAACTTCAGTATACTTTAACTCCTGATGAGGTGAACATTGTTCATGAAACATGTAGAGTGTGTATCAAATGATGTATACAAAGTTATTTGTGATGTGTACAAAGTTATTTGTATTTTAATAAAATGAATAATGCCATCACAAAGTGAAAACCTTACAGAAGATGTTTTCTTCAAAAATTTAGTTATTTAAATTAGTATATAAATATTATAGAGTGGAAAATATTATTCGTCAAATTTTATAAATGTTCATTATATCACTACCGAAAATATGAGTGCACAAATACTGCAAGTAAATATCTGTAAAATAATGTTCTATTATTCTTTGATTATTGAAAACACTGTGCAAATTACCCACACTGCTGCTAGGTGTAATCAATTTACGTACATAATTGTAGGTTTGTTGCTTTTTGAAATTTCAAGCTAGCCATTATTTTCATTGTATTATTTAAATTTAACGATAACACGTTGTGCTGCTTTTCAATATAAGAAATTGATTGAATCTCTCCGAGAATAAAAGAACAATCGCAGGGTGTTCATTTACTCGTGTACAAGTACTAAAGTGCAACGCATTTGAATAAACTAGATAAGCACTCTTCGCTTTCAACTGACATATCTTTGTAAAGACGTTTTGCAGCATGACGCCAATAATAAATTTAAGAAATGCTTATTAGCAAATTTTCAAAGCAGTATGTCGAATTGTTTCGTTCACATCAGTATGTGGCAATATTATTCATGAACGATTAAATCTCGCTTTGCTCAAGCTTGCAATTTATGCATGTGTCCAAAACGTGTGCATGCTGTACAGTGAAAAACACAATATAACCAATCGACTATATTAGAGACACGCATGCTGCCATAATACCTCAACATGCACCGGTTTCAAACAAAAACACAACAATAATCGCCGAAGCGGCTCCTATACTCGTGTTAACCATGCCATTATGCTTGTGAAGGATGTATTTTGTAATGTTGGTAAGATGATTTTCTTTATCTCAACCACATAAGAGCTGGGATAACCAAACGGTTGCCTATCACTTACTAAGTCGCACCATGCAGTGTAATAATCTCTTTATTGGATTTTTTTTTGCTAAAGACCATCTCCTTATTTTCATCTCTCTGTTGGCGGCCCGCATTTGAACTGTTGCCTTGCGTGACGTTGTGTAATAGATTTCCCTCCTGGAGGATTTTCCAATTTATTTATGATTGAAAATTTGTCTCGCGACTTAACCTCTGCTTAGCGTGCTCGGGGAACTCGCAATAAAAGCTCAACGAGGTGCACTAACAGAGGGTAGCCAGAGGACAGAGTTCTTTGCGGACAAGCAAATTTATCACTTTAACTTTTTTGTCACGTGTGTTTGCAAATAATAAAACGATAACATGGAGTTTTAGAGCTATTTTTATTTTGTGCGAGTGTCGGTTAAAGTGTTGCCTTAGATAATGGAAACAAATGGAGACATGGCATGGAAGCGTGCCGACTGTTGCTGAAACACAACCGAAGCGGCGTAGCCAATGAACATCATGCTTGGTATGGAGGTAGAAACAGGGACGGTGCATACCGCTGCTTAGATACTATTTGCGGTTTCATACTAATACAGATTCTGGACTTATAATTTTTTTTTCTTTTTTATGCGTATGCGCATTACAAAATATCATCATTATCATCTTCTTCCCCTTATCCTATTCGGGTTGGGGACCCATTGCATCGACAAGGCGCCTCAATTCGTTCCTGTCTTGCGCTGATTGTTCGGCCTCCGTCCATGGCAGTCCCATCATCTCCTCATTTTTGGAGTTGTCTTGTAGAGTTTTATTATGAAATATAATTTATCATTATTAATAGCTAAATGATTCTCTGAATGCAGATAATTACTACTGTTATTTTTGTTTCTATTTATAAAATGACTAGCTTTTCCCCGCGGCTTCGCTCGCATGGTATTACGGGAAATTACTGTAGCGGTTGAACTTATCAATTATCCCCCCTTCTCCCCACCCCCACCCCCTCCAGCATTCCTTACATTCATTCCCTTACATTCAGTTTTCAAACATCTCGCCTGCCACCTAAATTTCATAAAGCTATAGCTCAAAGAAAAAAAGAATTATCCAATTTTGTTCATTCGTTCGGAATTAATGCGCATACAAACATTTCGGATGTTTATTTTTAATTAAATATTTGGAAGTTTGTTAATATAATTAAAAAAAATACACTATTTATTATTCAGTCTTTATAATCGTTAAGAATTATATTTTTAATGTAGGAACTCTTTTCTGACATTTATAGCAAAATAGAAGCTTGTCCAAAAAAACCAAAACATATTCTAATATTTGAATTTTCTGGAGCAGTAGCTGACCAGGGGGCTGAGTACCTACCAGCTTAGAGCCCACAAATATATCAACATCGTTTCCATGGAAACGATTTTTTTCTTTTTTTTTTCTTTTTTATTAGAAATAACTCGCTTTTGTTAGCGACAGAAAACGTATAACAAATATAATATATTAATATTTATAATTTCATAACGCCAGAGCTTGCCATCATAAACAGACTATAGTCTTTGCACATAATTAAGCTTTCTATTGGTGAATGAATTTTCAAAGTCTTTTTATTGGTTAATGCGTGAAAGCGTCATAAACGAACTCTAGCAGTTTCGCATTTATAATATAAGTATGGATTTTCAAATACTAGGATACATTAAACAAGAATTGTTCAAGTGGGTTGAATTTTTCAGATTTACGCGCTCCAATAAAAGTAACGAGTAAAAAAATTTACCCTTTTAAGGTCAACTAATTTTATTGAAGACCTGGAAGTGGCCTCAAACTCAACCTAGAATGACCCTGAGAAAGTTTTTAAAAGTGCCACAACAGCCCATCTTTAGGATTTTTCATCATATTATTAATAATTAATCGCATCATTTAATCTTCCGTCAGAATTGGCGTAACTGAAACGCGAGACAAATTTATGTCAATTTTACCAATATGTCCCCTGCAACGGGAGCGGAATGGTTTGTCACTGTGAACCCTCTACCTCTAACTATTTTCAGTCATTCCCACTTTTTAACTGTGAAATATCGCTTTAGTGGTCATATCAGAAAAGCCGCCATTTTATTTCTTCTTTATCATATTTATCAATATTTTAGAAAATAAAATTTGGTCAGGGAAAGTTGATTATATACAATATGTTTGCTGTGAATGTTTTTTTTTTTTAATTTTCCATTGTTTCTTACAAATAAATTCAAAGAATAACATTAACGTTATTTACCCTTTGTAAAAGCAGTTTCCCGCAAACCTTAATATTTTATCAAACAATGAAAAAATAACGTTTCTCCAAGACGCTGTTTGCATTCGATATTAACTTGCAAAAGAACCCAAAACTCGCCAAAAAAGAAAAACTTCCGCTACAACAATCAAACAAGGCTCGGTAAATTCGCCATTTCCAAGTAACAAATGCTTTGTGGTTTGTGCAATGAAGGATCCAGCTTGATACTTGATTGACCTGACCTCTGTATAAATTTGGGGGCTGGAGTTCCAACGAGGAACTATTAATCACATTATACTATTAATCAATTCGAAGTCAAACAATACTTGGAAGAACAATCGATTCGCCCGAGAATGGAATCAAAGGGATATTTACTGAACCAAATATATTGGACACTTAGCCTTTATTTTCAGTGGAGATGTTTCGTTTATATCTAAGCCTTTGGAAAAGTGGAGGCTGAAGATTTATAACTTCAATTAGTAAATTAGTTTAAGATTTCTTGGAAACTTGAACTAAAATCAATCTTATGAGAAATAATATTCTTATTTTAGAATTTACGGCAAAATACGTGTTTTTTTGAAATGTTCTAATAAAAATTTTACTTGAAAACTTTGATTTTGTACTCCACTCTTCAATTTTATTACTGAATTTGTGGTTTGTTTTCGTAAAGAAAAACTATGTTTTTCAAATAGTATCATATTTTAAAATAGTTTTCTTAGGAAAATATCAATTCCTAGTAGTAAAAACTAGCGAGTTCCCGAAATGCGTTGCAATGCCATTTAATAAAGAAATTGTTTCTCTCTACGTGTCCTTTCCCGTTCATCTCGTTCCCTTCCCCTTCCGCCTCTTCCGCTCCCTTGTCCCGTGAACCCTCTCCCGCGTTCCCCTCCCCTCTCCCGCGTTCCATATATTCAGTCCGGTACATTCAGTTTTCAAACAGCTCACGTGCCACCTGTTGCAATATTTTTATACAAATTAAAAATTTTCATACATAAAAGAAACATTCATTTTTGTATATTATAAGAAAAATAAATAAAAAATTTTTACCCAACATAAATACCTTTTTAAGTAGCTCTAATTCTTGATTAGATTAAAAGTATTCGAATTTGATTAGTATTACAGGTGAGTACTTCATATAAATAAATTAATTCAAAGAGTTTATTCGAAAATTGAATTTGATTGAACCATCGATGGTTTGCAAAATATCATTCTCAAATTTTGACATTTGTGACAGTTTCGTAAGAGGTTTTGTAATGATTAAAAAGCTTTTCAGATGTATTGTCATGTGGTTGTTATAATCCAGAAACCTTCGCGAGGGTGGAAAGAAGGTATTTTGAAAGTTTTAAACATTTCCTACGCTTAACATAGCAATAAATAAACAACATAAATACGCACATACATACACGCATACATGCAGGCAATAAAACAAGCAAACATACATATATAGATTATATTATATAGATAATACATTTTTTTACAATATTAGTCACAATGAAATCCACTCGCATGCGAAATGATAACATAATAACAAGAGATTATTAAAAAAAAAAATTTGGGATTATCGCACGAGTCCCAACTGCTCCCGTCTGGAGCCAATGAGACTAAGGCTTCCTCAATTTGGGTATGTTTTGATGCTGAAGGTAGGAAGGATAAAAAGGAGATGGGTAAGTGGGAGGTAGGAAAGTACCTGGTTATTCAAATTATATCACCAAATACATTTCAAGCAACGTTATTTACGAGCGATACTGTCTTTCGGCCGGGAACATGCCGCAAATATACTTAATATTATTTTTAACTAAAAACATTACGAAATAACACAAATCAGTCAAATAAAATTTACGCACGCTGAGATTCAAACCCGTGACCTTCGGATAGCTACATCACAAATACACAAACACTACAAAAGAAAACATAATAACCAATTCGGTAAAGAGTGAGAGGGATAAAAGAAACATGGGCTGTGAGAATGTACAGTAGATACACATATACAATATCCTCCCCGATTACCTGAAAATCGAATTAACGTAATAAAAAAATAAAAACTGTTTAATATTTTGATCAATGAGCAAAATCAATACGTACTATAAGAATATCGACCGTCCAGTTAATAAGTCATACATCTCAGAAAAATCTAATTTTGAGTTGAGTATGCCGTTATACGTAACTTATATCTGAAACAAAACTCAGATTACTCATAAAAGCCACCAAATCAATTTAATTGCAGAAAAACTTAGTGAAGTGAACAAAATGTTTTCTGGGTCACTAGAAGGATATTTACTTCAAAATGCCTTACTAATGTACCGGACCATTATGCCTACCAGTTTTATTTTATAGCATATTTAATATGTAAAACACACACGTGCAAATCATATTTGATGTTCGAGTGAGAGCATTTGAATATGGCTTTCCTCGTTATCTTAAAACTCAGTATTTGTAGATATCTGACTAATCAACTGGACGATCAATATGTTACTTAGATATTACGAAAAAAAAAACAACAATATTACGAAATTTTGATTTTGTAATATTGAAAATATTGTAAGAGAGTAAAATATTTATATTTCTTTTCACTTAATAAACATGTATACATTGTATACACATATATTTTGTTGAACTTACATTACACTGAATCCGCCCATGTTGAAGGAGATTAACTTATATGTACCCAACGCGGAAACACTCGTGGAGGATTACACGCACTTTTTTATGCTCCGAAAGCGAGAACTTCTTCCTATCAAAATGCGCCATTAAACAGAGCAATTCAACTGCTAAATGAATCTGTATTAAACATCGACATCTTCAATGTCACTCACAGAGAATTCAGTAATTATCTTCTGACATAAGTCACAAGATAGTGAAACTGCCCCCTTACATTTTTATTTCTTTAAAATTTGTAATCTTCCCTCTGACCCCCCCACCATACGAAAGAAGAATTTGTAATCTTCCCCATAATATTCTGGTGTATAACTGTTTTATGGAGAACCTGATAAAATAAATAAATAAATAATTATTTTTCAAAAATATGTATTTTGCTATAAGGGTAAATAAATATTTTATGAGTCATATGAAAATAGTATCCCCAAGATTTAAATTCAACTGATTATCAAGCTACGAGATATCTTTCGGTAATTTAAAACTGAAATTAGTGTTCCCAATTTCCATGATGAGGGTCGAACTTTGTCAGTTGTAAAGCCTTTAAATGGTTCATTGGAAATCGTTCTATTTCCGCTCGCGGGGTTTCATTCGTTTCAGTAACTCGCAAAATTTCTGTCTTTTCGATAACTTACCTAGTTGTGGATTTCAGGCGGTGCGGCGGTACTGGGAGGACTTGGGTAATTTTATTGTTTCTAAAATTATTAACCCCAAAGCGTGCAAAGGTTGGATAAGTACTTGTAAGGGTAGGCTTCTAATAGACCCTTAATTTTTGATTTTGCGTTCTGAAATTAGTTGAAAATTGCAAATAACGTAGATGTGTTAAGATTTTTTCTTTAATAAGAGCATCTTGTTTGATAGATTTATCTGCTATTTAAAATGACAGATTGCACTTTTTAGAGTATGTATGTCAGGTGGGAATGTTGTTTATTTATTTATTATTTATTAACGCCCTAGTGGGCATTTACATAAAGTTTTACAATTGATTACTGTATTTAAGCATAACATGAAAAATATAGTTGAAGTATTCGCAAGAAAACAACAAATGCGTATCTTATAATATTTAGAGAAAATCAGTAAAATACTAATAAGATGATGACAATGATTAAGTTTATAATAATAATACAAGCCTGAAATAGTAAGTAAAAGAAAGTATAACATAGAAAAGTAAATGTGTTCGCATTTAAAAAAAAAAAATTTGTATGCCGCACAAGAGTCGCAACTGCTCCCGTCTGGAGCCAGTGAGACTATGGCATCCCCAATTGGGGTATGTTGTGAGGCCAAAGGTAGTAGGGAGGGGAAGGAGATAGGGAAGAGGAAGGTGAGGAAATACCTGGCTGGTCACTAAACACGGCTAAACCCATTTCAAGCAACAATTCTGAATTGTGGTCTTACACCAGGGCGATACTGATAGTATCTTCCGCTCTGGAACGTGTCGCAAATATACTTTAAAACGTACAAGCTAACGATATAAATTTTGTGTGTTACAAAGCCAATAAAACATAAAAAAAAATTATTTTTAAAGTATAGACTATTAGAGCAGACATTTAAAATAAATTAAAATAAAAGTTTCACCGATAAAAAAACTGATACAGTTTAGCAAAAAAATATATAATTTTTTACATAAAACATAAAATTTTAATGATAAGACCTGATATAAATGTAATGTATAAAATTTACTGTGTAGGTATATGCATACAAATATTTGTGTGTTGTTACATCAAATAAATTAAAACTAAATATATGATATACTTGTAAGGTTTAGAATGTTAAAAGAGAAGTTTTTATAAAAAAAGAGAAAAACAATAAAAAATTAATTATCAGTAGTTTCCTTCTGAAACTTGTGTTGGTTCTACCGGTATTGAATGAAATGTGCTCAGAAGTATTAGTGTCATTGATGTCCTCGGCCCTGATGCGCAGTCGGAAGATACCACAAATGCGTGCGCACCAGCAGCACCCGTCTTAGAACAGACTCTCTGTGGGGCTGGTAAAATTTGGGAGGCGGGAATGGGTACCAACGCTTTGGGAATCATTTATTTGATAACCAATACCTCTGACACAGGTTACCTCAACTGGTTCGTTACTGACTTAGCGGGGTTCTCGGGTTCATGGGGTGAGGTTTTTCTAGGTCTTACCCCTCATACCTTTTTCCTTCCTAGAACTTCCTATACAGCATTCCCAAAGATGGGCCTTCCGTGTGGAGCTAATGTAGAAAAAGAGTGTGTACAATAATATTAATAATACTAAAATATAAAATAAATAATAAGTGCCCTGGTTGCAGGTAAAAAAATCTGTTATTCGTTTATGGTCGTGCTCGTCCGTGGAGCGATTGTTGTCAATGTTGGTGTTTTCTTTTTCGTGCAAAATGGGTCTTCAAGCTTTAAAACCAAGTTATCAGTCTACTTTTCTTTGAAAAATGCAGCATCAGGCACCTTCAACGATGACATAACATGTCCCCAATGGGTAAAAATAATAATATTTGAATAATTTATGAAGTGCCGTTTTTGTGAAAAATCACCTCAAGTTCCCTGTACAAACTTATAATACATTTCTACAATCTTACTTCCAACTACAGACAAGACAAACTATTTTAACAACTCATGGATAAAAATTGCATCCACCAGTTCATAGATCACTGAAACGAAAATTTACGTTCAATGATTTGACCAATGAACGCGATGCTGCGTAAAAATGTACTGTTTTAAAATTAAATGTTGTATTTTTACTCTGTACCGGCAGAAAATACACAGGACCATTCTTACTTAGGGGTCACTTGAGAAAAACACTGTTTATTGTTTATTTAGAGGAATTTAGGGAAAGTTTGCACGCAGAAAACATAATTGGGAATACATGTTATTTAACCGTAAGTATATATGTTCTTTAATGGGCGATTTTAGAAAGTATAAGCAAAATTTTATAATTGGCAGTACAATAGTACAAGCATTAATTTGATCAGAATATTTATCTTCCTAAATATTATTCATCCCTCGGTAAGAGACAGATTGATGTGTTAGAATGCTAATAATGTTAACCTAATAAGAAAAGTGTGATTAAGACATATCATAGGCAAAAAGTATGATATTTTCAGATAAGTATATTTAATTTAAGGGTATGAGAGAGACAGGTAGGTTTTTAGTTTGAACGTAAATTCTGTTTGGTTTATTATGCATCTAAGTTCCAGAGGGAGTTTATTCAAGCCTTAGGTCCAGATACTCCGAAAGCGCAAACTCAGTATTTGGCTTGCGTTTAGATTCTTTTAATCTGCCTTTAGCTGATGATGTTGCTAATCTAAAGGTTGACTGCCTCGGACAAGCATTTTCCGGGATGCATAGTTCAGAGGTATAAATGGGGGTCATTTCATTGATTAATTTTAACAACGTCCAGCATAATTTGTACTGGAATCTTTTAGGGCAATTGAGCTAATGAAGGTGACGAAGGTCTTCTGAAATGTGCGAATATTTAGGGACTCCGTTTATGAGCCGTGCCGCTGCATTAAATACGAATTGAAGTTTGTCGATTTGATATTTTGAAAGCTTAAATATCCTTAGCTTAGATACCTTTACAGTAATTGAGCCTTCAGACTATGTAAGAGTTTATTATTAGTGTATAAGGGCAATACCAAATAATATAAGGGTATTACCAAAGCCTACTGTGCGGAGGAATATAGATAGGTACCTCCTTGTACATTTACCAAAAATCTAATAAAATAAAAATTATTTGTGGTTAATAAATTTCCAGTTGACGGCGTAAGAAAAGCGGAAATTTAAACGTAGGCATAAACAGTCTCATAAAATCTTCATCAAATCAATCATCATCAAAAATACTAATTTCGTTGTCAAAATGTTTCGCGTAACTCTGGTTCGATGAACTCAAATTTGTTTTGAATTTAAATTTCATTTAAAAAATTAGAACCAATTTTGTTAAGTTATCAGTCCAGCGATAAAGTACCTACATATTAAAAGCTCCTACTTATAATAAAATATTTTTTACAGAAAACTATTTTAATTGTTATATTCAAAATTAAAATTCAGACTATTCCGAGATTTTTCACGGATCTGCGCTAGTTTATAAATAAAAATCCAGAGAGACAAATTCATATGTTGACACTATCCTACAGACTTTTCCAAGATATATGTATAAATAATTGTAATGAAAACCCTTTTCATAAACTTAACTCAGATTTCAAAAGAATGTCCCGTTTTCACCGCACAGGCGCAATTTTTCAGATCGCTCAGTCGAACCTCAAACCTTTTCATTAATTATGAGTGGATAGGACTGCTGGTGCCATCTTCCTGTCAGTTGCAGAGGCTGCATTGTCGAGGCAGGACTAACGAGACGCCATCTGGGACAGAATCCTGACGCAGTTCCGGATTAGGGAGCTCTCCGGCCGTGAGATCTGTCAAATTATGGGGAACCCCATTATTATTTTGGGGACCGCGCTGAATGGCATGAAATGAACTAGACGCTTTTATTCGCGACCGCAAATGAAAGTACAAAAAGGCAGTTTCCAACAAGTTTTTTTTGCTAACTAGCTGCTGTGCCGAAATATTAGTTTACATTTTTGTAAATTTAAGTTAATTAGAAACCTGTTAGTACGTTGTCACTTTAAACTGTTGAATTGATTTGTAATCTTTATTTAAATAAAAAAAAGATTTATTCCGTCTATTTAGAGGTACTCGTATGGTGAATAAATAAATAAATAAACCTCATAATTCTTGTTCTGAGAATAGGTACTTTCCAATTTGGAATGAGGCAAAAATATACACTGTCTATTTAGTTTTATTTATTTCATTGAACGCCTAGTTTCAAACCGGTGTACTGTGATCCCTCCGGAGGTTGTAGTTCCAAAATGTTGATGGCCAAATTAATTTTTTTGCGATGCTACAGGGTCTTTCAATTTGGACGCTCGAACTTTGAAAGGTTATAGCAGCCATGTTTTTAAAGTGACATCTGTCAAATTTATTGTCAATTATTAAGTAGTGTATGGAAAATTACCATGGAAGTTAACAGCGCTGAAAAACTTGAGCAAATAATAAAATTTTATTTTCTAAGTAACCACTTCGTCCGACAAACGTTAAAATTTCAAAAAAAATCATCTTTAGCGACGAGGCCTATTTTTGGCTGAATGTCAAATATAAGGCGATACTAATCCACAAGTGATACACCAGCACTAAATGCATCCTGAGAAGTCACTGTTTTGTGTGGATTTCAGTCTGGCGGAGTCATCGATCCGCACTTCTTCCAAAACTGGTATTGCCATAACCGTTAACGGCGAGCGCTACAGATCAATGTTATGCAATTTCTTGTAGCCTAAACTGAATGAATACCAACAACATGTGGCTCCTTCAAGACGGCGCTGCGTGCCACATAGCAAATTATGCTACGACGGACATTCTGTACGAGTGATTTGAGGGCATGGTCATCTCGCGCGGCGGCGACAAGAACTGGCCACCGATATCGTGCGATTTAACGTCTTTAGACTTCTTCTTTTGGGGCTAACTTAAATCGCAGATCTATGCAAATATATTGAAAAAAATTGACGCCCTCAAAGTCAATATAACACGCCATCCAGCCAATTCAGCCAGATTCACAAAGCAAAGCCGCGGCGAACATTTTAAAGTAATTTTTATTCCAAACGGAATGCCATAAAATATCCTTTCAAATTTAAAAAAAATGATTGAATATCTCACACATGTTTTTTTTACATTCGAAAATTGAGCATCCTTATAGAAAGACCCTGTATTTCAAGTTGAAGGCATGGAAAACTTTTTTATGACATTGCTTATCATAGCATATATATATATTTACTTTTGAATTGTGTGCCTGCCATGGTGAAGCAAAATTATTGTTTTAATTTAAAATTGTGTTTGTATTTGCATAAAATTTTAACTACTTTACATTGTTACAGCTAAACTTGACAGTTATTCATTACAAAATTATCCTAGGAATTTAGAGCTAAACTTAAAACTCACCTTTTCAGACAGTCGTATCCATAAACTCAAAGACCTTTCACCTTCACCTTCAATGCCCGCGACATTGTAAATAACTAATTTGTAAAAAAAAATCTTATTTGTAAGGGTCTATAAAGGTCATTTCATGAACATTCTCCAGCCCTAAGGAATCCTAAATTCTCAATTCTTTAAAAATAAATATCAACTCTAGTTTTGTCAATATTTTTTAATAAATGTAATACAAATAGTGATGGGGATAGCAAACGTAAAGTCACGCAATGTCCAGTGTTTTGGATGTAATATTCTCCGCGTGCAAAGTCGTGCATAACTTTCTAATTGAAGTGTGTTTATCGGAAGTGACCAGCCAGGTAAGTATGTTTCTGTATCTATTTGTAAATAGTAAAATTAGATAGAACCTAACAATTCTTAATAAATTGTACAGCGCCCTTGAGGTGATTTTTCACAAAAACGGTGCTCCACAAATTATCCAATTATTATTATTATTAGAACATAGTAGTTTTGCCGGCATTCTTTTTTTTGCGTCATTCTGCGTACGTTTTATGTATGCGCCATCTACACTGTTCGTTGCACGTATACAAACGGTCTACGAAGATATTGTGTGTACGATTTGGTAATATTTTACTTTATTTCATATCCTTGAAAAAAAATGTTTATTATGCTTTAGCACTTTTTAGACATTTAGCTAACCAAAGCAGGAGTGACGTAGAAAAGACTTGCCACGTTTAAAATATTTTCCTTAATTTTAACCTTTATAAATTCATTAACATTTTAAATACCTGCTTTATCGTAAATTCCTTCATAATGACAATGAACATACTTGAAAATAATAGTAAATGAAAATATGAGTATTAAAAAATAATGTTTTGCTTGCTTTTTCCCAAGTTTAAGCAGAAACTTATTTTAAAAATGAAAATAAACCTTAAATTATAAATTACACAAGAAGTATCAGCTACTGCAATACAGCTTAATTATTATAAATTCTTGTCAAATGTTACACATAAAAATTTCAATATAAACGGGAAAATAATAGTGAGGAACAATGACATGTAAATTATTACAAGGAGAAGACAACGCTATAATTATAATGTGTGTAATGCCAAAAATTTCAATAGACCATAAAGAATTTCAATAGACCATAATGTTAGTAATTATGTACCAAACAAATAAGAAATTAAACTACTTTAGCAATGGTGGGAAACGCGACAAACTTCCAGCAGATTAATAAAATTCTTTGTAATTATGTGACGTCAATAAATAAAAAGTCATAGAATTCACACACAATATATATTTCAGCATTCTCCATCCTTTCAAATTATATAAAATCTTTGAAAAACTAAACACAATCAATATAACCCACCTTATGTAATTTTTTATAATAAATCAGGCCGTATAGTTAAGAAACTATTATTTTTTGTGGAAACCAATCACATTTAAAAAAACAATACCATATGCTTTGAATGTTTATTACAGTATCAAATGCTATAACCGCCCTGTTGAGAGTGGAACCACTGTGGAGTGAAAAAAGTTTACCACTCGGATATTTAAAATAATTTCTCACAAAGGTTTTTTTTTAATGTAAACTGCATATAACAACCACAATTGTCCGGAGCCAGTGACACTATGACATTCCCAAAAGGAATATATTGTGAGATTTAACCCTCCAATAGTTATGTAAGTGAAAATCTGCATAAAAAAATTAACCTGGTTTCAAACTAACGATCTCTACAGCCGTTAACAGTTAATGAACTAACCACTCGGCTACAGAGTTAGCCATGAATCCATGATTAATTAAGAATCAAGAATTAACAAAAAATTTAAATAAATAAAGGTATAATTTATAACAACGCCCTGTGACTTGACTGCAAATCTGTTCTTCTTTAGTTAGTAGTTTAATAATTTTATCCGCACTGCAGCAGTGTCCATTAATTTGTACAGACTTCAGCACTGTCCAGATGATGGACCCGGGCGTCGGGCGTCGGCAGATAACCGGGAGTCCGCTATGGAAAGACGCGGCGGCGAATATCAAATCAGGCTGCCCATCTCCGTGTTAATTAATTCAGCGGGAAGCCAATTATTATGGTCAATCTGCCACTCGGAGCGCATTGATAAACAGTTATATTTGATACTATTATTTGACTTGAATATTTTGGAGATTAGTATGAACTAGTAAACAAATTAAAAACTATGGTGCTTTCAATTTATAGTATTTGAGTATTTCCCCTTCGGATTTTTAAAAATATCACGTGTTATTTGATGACAATCTCCCTGGGTTAGGGGTTAACTGCTTGGTTATGAATCTGGAGGTCACGAGTTCCTCTGTGGATGAGCGTAAAAATTTAATCAGTTTTTTAAATATGCTCTTCCATAAATAATATTAATTAAATAAAATGTGTAGGTATTTACAGAAACACTTGAAAAATTGGTTTCAGTTGTCCTTTATTGTCTCTTTAATATATTCCTCTTCCCTATCTCCTTCCCTTATTTACTGCCTTCAGTCACGCAACATACCCCAATTTGGGATGTCTCTGACTCTAGGCATTTGAGACTTGGTGCATTATTCTAAAATAATTATATCTGGGGCTAAAATGAAGCAACGAAATTTATAAATTTTTTAAAAAGGTTATTTTTCTGGGGAAATGTATAAGAAATGTCGAAAATATTTTTTTACTTATATGTGCCTGTGACGGAGATAAAAAGCAACAAGTTTTTTTTTTTAAATTGCAGATTGCATCAAATTTTTTTTTTAATATAAAATACAAGCGCGTTCTTGTAATGACATACTTGTGTGATTGAAAGAGGACGAGTGCAAGCGAGAAAGGATGGATAGGACTTGGAACGTACTCTGAGGATGGGAAGGAGGTTGAAGTTTAATAAACCGGTATGTTACCTATACGTGGCTAACTAATAAGCCAATAATGGAGTTTATAACGGGCAGGAATAAAGGAATGGATTGAGCGGTGTGACTTCCCCCCCCCCTTTCTTTATACCATCCTTCCTATTGCCTCTTCTCAGATTTTTTGTCTTTTCTTGCTTCTACTTGGATCTTCAGAGATCTTTTCATCTATTTTTGACTCTTTTTGCTTCTTCTTGGATCTTTTCACCTCGTCTTGTCGTGTCTTCCCGTCTCTTCTTGGCTCTTCGTGCTTCTTCTTGTCTCTTCTGGGATTTTATCGACTCTTCTTGGCTCTTCTTGCTTCTTTTTGCCTCTTCTGGGATTTTATCGTCTCTTTTTATGGCTCTTCTTGCTTCTTCTTGGATTTTCTCGCCTCTTCTTGACTCGTTTTGTCTCTTTTTGCCTATTGTCATTTTGGTTCTTTTTTATTCTACTTGTTTCTTCTTGCATCTCTTCTTATTATCTTGCGCCTCTGCTTTCATCTTCTTGGTTCTTCTGGCTTCATCATGTTTTTTTCTGTTTTTTTCTTGCTTTTTTTATTCGTCTTGGCTCTCCTAGTTTCTGCTGCCATCTTCTTGCTTCATTTAAACTTTTTTTAAATATGGTTATTCTCGCCTCTTCTTGATATTTTTTGGTTCTTATTACTCTCCCTTCCTTATTCTTGCTTCGCGGCTCTTCTCGGTTTTTCTTTTCTCACTTATCTAGAAAATGAAAAATAAGAGAAGTACCCTGTTTGACGATTGTTAAAATACACAAGCGAAGAAAGCAGTATAAGTCGAGCATTACACAGAAGAATTAAAAACTTATGAAATCATAAACTTTAAAAAATATATTATATTTGTCGTACTAATAATAAAAGCTATTTTTGTATTATTTCATGTTATCATTTTCCGGAACAAAAATTAAAGCAAACGTCCCGGCTAATTAGGTATGTAACGTAGGTACTGAAGTACAACATTTAAAGTAGTACCATTAGGTCCGCCGCGACGAGGGCATATGTTGTTAGCAGTGTAGCGCTATCCGCCATCCTGATAATTGGAGCTTTTCCAGCGATAAAACCCGCCGGAGAAACAATTCCACAAAGGCTTTAATTTCTAAGCACGTAACGTACTGCATACAGAGGACCGGAAAAACTGAGCTTCCTGAACAAAACTTTACAGTCTTGAGTTTTTCAAACGCTTCAGAAAAAGATTTCATCGCAATTCGGCTCAGAGCCGTTTAAGCTTTTTTCAATGGACAGTTTAGTTATAAACTTATAGCTGAACAAGTAGGATGTCTCATTGAAAGTATCTACCTCAACAATATTGGGAACGTTTTTTTAAATATAAAATATTGCTAACCCATCGTATCGTGTCGTTATACTTAAAAAATATTCAGATTTTTTTTTTAAATTTCCTGTTTTTCGTTGACTTTGTAACTGGAAGCATTTGCTAACTACTTAAGAATAGAATATTAAGCCTCTTACCCTCAGCTAAAGCTGTTTATTTATCAAGTGTTTCTACAACTAGGTATTTTTAACTCAGTAATAATAAATACAGCACACACTTTTAAACAATCTGGAAAACTTTGTCTTAGATATCTTGATAAATTAAAGAAATTGACTTAAATATTCCGGTTAATTGTTACCTTTAATTAATATAATCACTCTTACAACTGCTTACAACCTACGCCAATAGACTTCAATTTGTTCATTTTTTGTGTAGGATTAACGTTTTTCAATTCTTTGTTAAATATTATCGAAAACAAAAACAATGCCTGTTAATTATAAAAATCTTTTGATTCACCCCATATTTCGGAATCCTTATTATTTGCCCGACACATCACTAAAACAGAAGATTTTAATATTTCATCCAAAATGTTATTTTATATTTATAAACAGAATTTGATGTCGTGCAAACGATGCTTTCAACTTTATTCAACTTTATTATGACTATAAACTTCAAAAACAAGAAAGTTAAGTAAAGGCTAGGTAAAACGTAAGTCGAGAATGTTATTTAAATTGTTTTGTTCTAGTTTAAGAATACTAAATTAGAATATACAACGGATTTGTTAATGTAACAACCTGAAGTATATAAATTAATAATAGATACGTTATTTAACTACATGAAAGTATCCGTAACTATAATGGTTATATATGTATGCTCCGTCAACACAAAGTCGAGATATTGTCCCTTGTTAAATAAGCGCTTCGTTTCGATTCAAGATCTAAGGTCGCATGTAACCTTTTATCTGTGCGCTTAGGTCACATGTAACCTTTTATCCGTACACTCAGGTCACCTGTAACCCATAATTTATGTTTCACCTGACCAGGCGGGCTGCGGTGGTGGTCAGACGATATTCTCAGGTCATTAAATGTCGGAGATAGAGAACACGGCCAGCATTAACCATTAACCGCTCTAATGTGCTTTATATCTATTGGGGAAATTGTTTTTGGGAACATGCGGGACTAATATTCTGCGGTCATATTTAAAATGGAACATTTAAGCGTTATCTGAACCGTTTAGGTAATCCATTAAATCCTAAATGGTGCACTGAAACATTAAACACTTTTTATGGTCAATGAAAAAACACGCGGTCTTACTGAGATGAAAAATTGAAAACAATAATTGAAATGAATTGTTATTTAAAATTAAAATACGAAATTTACATTTTTTTTAATGGTTCATTGGTTGATTTGGTCGGGTTTTATTACAAGTTACATTTTAATTTGTTCTCTA
The DNA here is from genome assembly GCA_936435175.1 of Glyphotaelius pellucidus. Taxonomy (NCBI): domain Eukaryota; kingdom Metazoa; phylum Arthropoda; class Insecta; order Trichoptera; family Limnephilidae; genus Glyphotaelius; species Glyphotaelius pellucidus. The sequence goes on from OW386537.1 coordinate 31,014,297, forward strand.
GATTTTATGTCCGGGTTAAATCTTTCCCACAGGAAAAACTTAACTTTCCACACACTTTTCCACAAATGATAATCTAGTCAATCCACGCGATGTAATTGCGTTGTATAAGTATAATAAATACAAAACTATACAAAAACGACACGTCAACCTACCAGAGACCATATGGGAAAATACTTCACCGACTCCAGATATTTTCATATCAGAGGGTTCGGCTCGATAGAACTCCTAACTGGACCGGTAAATCCTAATGATCCCTAAATATAAATATTTTAAAAATCTTTTGTAATCCTACATGTGTTTAATATGACTGATTTTTGTATCTTTATATAAAGATTCTTTGACAAATCTAATAAGCCTAAATTTTGAATTAGAGAGCTAGGTATAATGCCAGTAGCCAAAATAACAAATGGTAATATTTTTATAGTCCGAGAATGCCAAATTCTTTTAATCTCATTTCCTAAATCTGTATATTTTCTAATTTTTCAGAAACAGATTTTTGAATATTACTATTTTATTTATATTTCCATTGTCGAGAGGAACTAATTGCATTCATTCATAACTAGAAACTAATAACTAAGTAAATATACAACATTTTAATAATATTTTACTTTATTATATGTTATAAAGATTCAATTATTTTTTATGAGTAAAAACTTTTATCTTTTAAATATTCAGAGGCATTATAATTTATTATTGTAAATGGATAATATATTGCTGTAATATTAATGATAAAAATGATTGCCTGTCTAATATTTTGAAGACCATTTTATTAACCCAATTAATATAAATAAAATGTAGGAGGTATAATCAGTTTGCTAAATATGCGAGTTATGCAAAGAAAATCTAAAATATTTTGAAACATTCACAGGTAAGTGCTACGAATATTATTTCAAATGAAGTAGATGAAGTTTAACTAGTATTTCATTTATTTATTTAACTAGTAGGGTTTTTTCAATCAATGAACAATAGAATAAAAATTTATTTTTATTTTTGGTTAAAAATATTTTATATATAAAAAAAATTAAAATGTGCGCTATGCCTTTGTACTCTTTGCTTATCTACGGAATTACAAGTTTCAGAGGATCTTACAAAAACAATCTAAAAGTTTCGCAAAAAATCATCCTTAAAGTAATCCAAAAAAAAAATCTACCATCTCAACAGAATCACTTTTAAATTGTTTCAATTTACTACACCTAATTTTAAAACAACTCAAATATAAAACCGTTATAATTAAAAACTATAATAATCTCCCTTCTGAATTGCGTTGTATCATCAACCAATCAGAGTAAATAAATAAAATTAAACATTTTTTCAAAAAACCTTCAAGTTAATATTTTGTACAAAACGTATTTTAACATCAACCTAAGTAAGAATCGTGGCTTATCAGGCACAAGAGCTCCTATTTTCTGATAAGGTGTACATGACCAATGATGACCTTAAATATAAAATTTTGTAAATTATGTATAAATATAAAATAAATCTCATGTTATTTTGATTACAAAAAAAAAATGAGGCTTGTTGGTGTTCCCGGGTGGCGCATAATTTTTCGTTACTTATCGTGAAATTGAGTATTTTCATGTACCAAACTACTTTTATAACAGTTAATAAATTTAAATTACCGGCTTTTTCCTAGGAATCAAAAGATCTTTCAGTTTTAGGGTTCGAGTACATATTGACGCGGGACATTTCTATATGCGGATGTATCGGCCCATCCTCAAAATACCCTGTAATATCGGCTAAGCATTACTAAATAACCCTCTCGGTTCACACTAAATGATTTAAACACAAAATGTCCGCGCGGCGAGGATTTGGGATTTAAACCCCACGACAAACATATCAGTAAGATCGAATCCGCTTATACATTGATTTAGGCTCCGAATCATGGTTGAATATACTATACCTTTGGTAATATAATACTAGTTGAAACATTTCATAATATCAGTACCTACTTATTTAAACTCATTTATAAATAAGACCTATAAAAAATGCTGTACTACTTCTAGCGCAATATTAACACTAGTTACAGTTTGTCAAGAGTAGAAAGCATAGGAAGGCGCCGCTGTTGTTAAATGGTAATACTAAAAATAAAACCATGGTGGTAATCTTAAGCTGTGTAACCTACATTTTTATTAAAAATTAAAAAGGCATAAAAGTGAAAATTTTTTTTTTTCATTGCAATATAGATACCCACTGATCTCAAAATTAGAATTGCAGAGGTATATTATAAGATATTATACCTTTGCAATTTTATGTCAACTTAATGAAGAATAACGATATTTTAATAAAATATAAAGCACACATTAGAAATTGCTGAAATTTATTTAATATTAGCTAAAGTACCTAGCGTTGCCCGGGCTTAAGATAATGTTTCTAATTTTAGATTTGAGTATATTTAACTCAATCAAATCTAAAAGTCACCATTAATGATTTTTCCTTTCTACCTACTGTTAAATTCAAATTTATGTAAAATTAAATGAAAGACAATAACTTTGTAAAACATAATTTATTCAAATGTATGTCATTAAGAAGGTACCTTAATAACAGTGGTTCTTCGGGTATGTTTTTAGGTTTTCACGGCCAAAAAGTATTTTTGTTATTGTTTTTGGGGTGTTATGCCGTGTTTCGCTACCTCCTTCTTTAGCCAACGTTTCGGACAGCGTTACAGTGTCCATCATCAGGGCAGATGAGTGACTCATCTGCCCTGATGATGGACAACGCTGTCCGAAACGTTGGCTAAAGAAGGAGGTAGCGAAACACGGCATAACACCCCAAAAACAATAACAAAAAAAAAAAAAGTGGTTCTTCGATTTAAATTTTTTTTAACAACAAAAAAATGTTTTTTTTTAAATTTGCATACAGTGTTCTATATTTTCAGTACTTAAAAAAATATGGGACAGATAAATTTGTGTTGCCAGCCTACAAATTTTGTAGTTCCATTTTTTTATATTTTCCACTCTTATTTGATACAATTTTAAATCGGTATTTCATAATCTCTGTACCTATTTACTTAAACTCGTTTATAAATTAGACCTACAACAAATGTTGTAGTAACTTCTTTCGCAATATTAATACCTACAAGGTAGTACCTACTTTTGGCGGAAAGATACAATTTCAAATCGGCAGGCATTTAATTTTGTGTGACAATCAAGATCTTCATCCAGCGGATGATTGTGTAATTAAAAAATGACTGATAGAAAATGAATAATTTAGATTAGGTACTAAAATTAGATGAAATTATTGCCTGCACAGATCTACATTCATAGACTTTCTCAGTGTACGACAGGGGCGTACAACCTAAAAAATAAACAAAAGTATTTTTTTAATTTTTAATTTCTGCAACAGATATTAAACTCACTCTTTCAAACATACTTTATGTATGGAAATTTCCAGTCCAGGCTTTTGAAAGAGATTCAGCCCTTTACCTTACGCCCGTAATATATCTGAGAGTTATATCAGTCTGGAACGAAACCAAATATACAAATATGTATTTTTTATTAATTAGGTATAATATAATATACAGAAATTTAATGAAAATTATTTGTAAATTCTGTATTCGAACCGCGGCCATAGATTTTCAGTCGGAGATCTGCTCGACGACAGTGGTCGATAAGTTGGGATTAATTAGGGCACGCCATTGTATAGCTGATGTAGGTGTAGAGCCTTCTAACACATCCGCAAACGGTGACGGTTGTGTGTTCCCATATCTGGCAGAAATTTGTGGTTTTTGCCGGGATTAAAAGCTTAGAGCTGAATGAAAATGCTCGCTAAATCATCAAAACCTAGCCACGCTTCAGCGGCTAAACGTATCTACGTGTGTGTTTCGTGATAGTTTAATTTAGAGCATTAACGATGCACGTATATAGGGTACACCAACACGGTCAAATGTTAATGTGTCGTAGCAAAGACCCGTGAAAAATCATGGAATATTTTATTGCAATTCTGAAAAAGACATAAAAAAAATTTGGGTTGGTTTAAAATGGTTGGTTTTAACCGTTCCAGTTTTAAAAGTGATAATAATATTATTATGAAATTATTATCTTTGATTAGAATGTATGCCATGTAGGTGAGTTAAGTTTTCACGTTTACCATGGGTATAATGTGTGTAAAGTGTGTCACGTGTGGATGACGTGCGTTAAGTGCGTTATGTGTTTCATGGTACTCATGTGTCATTTATCTCATTCGGTTACGTAGTATGTGTACCATGTTCATCATATATGTCATTACGTCACGCATATCATGTGTGTCATGTTTGACATGTGTCATTTTGACACCTGCCTTTGTCGAGGGTCTCTTGACTCGCAATCCGAAGGTCGCGGGATCGAATCCCGGCGTGCGCAAATAAATGTTTTTGATTAATTTGTGTTATTTCACAAGTAAGTAATTAAAAATAATGTATAATATATTTGCGGCATGTTCCAGATTGGAAGATATTCTCAGTATCTCCCTGGTGTAAGATCACAATTCAAAAGTGACACATTGCTTGAAATTCAATTCAATTCATTAATTTTAAAAACATGACAAAATAAAAAAATTTCAAAGCGTTTTTAAAGGAGAATAATATTAATATAAGAGCAGATTAAAGCAATTTAAATATCAATGAAGCACAATTAGACTAAAAGCAACAAAGTTTACCATCTAAATTGCGCTTCATTGATGTTAAACATGTTATGTTCAACAGCTCGACTGAGGAACGTTTTGCCGGCCTCTGTGTTTCCTCCTTCCTACAACGTGGGTCTTTTCAAGACCAGTGTTCATTCTTTTCTATCCTCAAAAAGACCCTCCACACAGCATCCCAGATGACATAGGTCCCGAGGGAAATTATTTTTCTCAGGGCTTCCTGTGTGAATTTAGTGTAAAAAAAAGGTATCGATATTTGAAGTGATTCTATTTAACAACAAGGCAGCTCTCCCGACTGGCATGACCATTGGCAAGTTAGTTCTGCAATCTGCAAGCCGGAATATAAAACAGCTGTCGGTGACGGAGGTAAACTTCATAGGTTGACTTTTCATGTTCATATTGTAATGACGTGTAGTACTTCACTGAGAATGCTGGGTTTTGTCCTACGCACTGTGAGAAATTTTAGAGACACCCAGGTTTTCACAGTGCTATACAATGTTTTGGTTAGGAGTAGGCTTGAGAGTGGATCGGTGGTTTGGAGCCCACACCAAGCGAAGTATTCCCTCATGTTGGAGAAGGTTCAGAAGAAATTTCTGAGATTTCTCTACCTGAGGGAGTATGGCTACTACCCGCGGCCCTACCCTAGCGACTTTCTATTGGGCATGCTCGGTTGAACCATGTTTGAGTCAGAAGGGATGTGATCACTGTAAAACTGCAATTTCTTCAGACTGATACGTGGATGGTTCAAAAGCTCAACTTTCATGGAGAGCACTAGTTTCCATGTTTTTAATGGCTTAAGTCGTGTTTGGCTACAAAATTTGGTAGCCAGGTCCTACCGGACCTTTCTCTCCCCCATCTCTTTTCCCTACCCACTACCTCAGACTCACAACATGCCACTATCTGGGGATGCCGTAGTCTAACTGCCTCCAGACGGGAGCAGTTGGGACTCTTGTAGGGAATTCACATAAAAAAAAAACTTTGCAACTTAAAAAATCCCTCCAATAACATAAAATTATAATAGAAAAACATATTTTAAAGCTTATTAAAATATTTCATATTGTTTTAGTAAAAGTTTTCCGATATAATAATGTGGTCTAAATTTCGTTTGACGGTAACGATTATAAGACTTCATGTCTTTGAATCCAGTAAAATCTTTATCATTGTCAACTGTGCAAATGACATCGATGGATGTGAGCAACTAATCAACATGAGGAATGTTAACATAACACGATTGTTACAGTACATCGTATTTACTTTACGAAGTTTAAATGTGACAATGAGTTACAATCAAGATGTTAAATTAGAGTATTGTGCTTCAGGAAATGTTATAAGAGAACACCATTTTTTTTCATAAAGGCAATTTTCGAACAATTTTTTTAATAACCTACCTTCATACAGCATATCTATTTTTGGAAATTCAAAATTTCATTTTGATAAAAAGTTGTCTCTATGGACCCACGCGTACCACAAAAATGGACCAATGGAAAAAAAAAGATAGGTCTACCGCAAGAAGTCTTCAGTTTATATTTTAAAAAGAATCCTCATTTTCTGTCATAAAATAAATACATATTATACAATACATATAAAACTTTCTATTACAACACATAAATACTTGTCATACATAAACATAAATAAACACGTAAACACCTCAGCACAGGTTCTCAAGCGAGGTGTTCACGAAACATACAACAATACCTATCCACAGTTTCACCTTCACCAACCTACCTTACACCCAACATAATAAAATTACAATATATATTATGTAAAAATGTTTTTCAAAATTGATCTATAGGTAAATACTGTAATGCATAGAAATAAATAAATAAAAACAATGTAATATAATTTGTCACTTAAAAATAAAACCATTTTGATTCTGTTAGATTTGTCAATTTGTAATCCACCAAGATTCTGTTAGATTTGTCGTTCCCAGCACCATTATCACTAAGTTATGAAGAATAGCTTAAAATTATGCTTTTTTTTATTATTTCTTTTATATATTCAATAATATTATTTTCTAATTTATAAACCAGTTTATTTATAAACAAAATTTGCTAAATAGTTATTATTATGCGTGACAGCTGTTTCGATGTAAAAGAAATATAAATTAAACTTGATAACAATTAAAAAAAAAAATGCATTTAGTTTTTGACCAAATGTAAGTCCTAAAAAAACCTTGCATTACAGTAAAAAAGATGAAAAATATAAAAATTATAGTAAAAAAGATGAACTTTATTTTCTGTATTTTTAGAAAAACAATCAAACATTCTACTAACCTTAATATTATTTCGTAAGAAGAGCGTGTTTGTTTTCCACATTTACTTCCGTATTATGTAATAAAATATTAAATATTAAATAAATATTATTTGCCTGTACTTACAGCATACAAATTTTTTTGGTTTTAGCTACTTTACGATTCTAGAAATAATAATATTTTTTCAAAGTGGTTTGATATCTAAAGAGATTTTTTCATTTTGTGGGCTCACCACACCAGAAACCAAATTCTTGTAAAACTATAACGTGATCTAAAATAGGATGTGGCAAAAAACATTTTCGGTTAAAAGTTTGGATCTTCAGTAGAGTTTTAAAATTCGTAATTCTTTATATAAGAATGTAGTCGCTGGTTCGTTTGATATTAATCTAATGTCAGATTTTGTGCTTTTGTCAAGATGCTGTTAAAAAATTCGTGCGCCAAGGAAAGCGTTTCTGTTGAAGAATGAAGTCTTATTTCAAAGAAGGTATTAATTTTTAAACGATGGAAGAGTACAAGTAAAAGGCATGTACCGTATTATTAATACAAAATACTTTATGTTTTCCGTTTGCCTACGGGCTGATATACGAGCGGGGTACAAATTTATTTTTCCTCGAAGCGATCCCCGGATCCTTGCGGGACCATAACGCCGGGTGTTATACGAGCTGTAGGTACTCACGATCTAAGAGGGAAATTCTCGCGCCGAGCAGTCTTACATCCTACTGCGCTCTACTGATGATATCACACATGTGCAAGAATATTCAAGCAAATACCATAAGAGTGCCTTACTTTGCTCCACAGTTGACTCGCTTTCTTTAAAACGTCAGTTTTCATTAAAAATAAGGACGATATAAATGAAAAATTTTACATTTTAGAGTTCTTGCCTGAAATGACTTGAAATCTTCAAGACCAATATTGAAAATGTCAAGAGACCTAGAGATATTATTTAGCAGCACCATCTTATCAGGGCAACGGCGACGGGCTCCGTGGTCGAGGGGTAAGGCTCTGATTGCTCCACAGTTGACTGTTAAAATAATTTCATTGAACATTTCATCAAAGTTCTATGAAAGTTGTAATCAATGAAAGTTCTGATCATTAAGGCCCCGTATCCAAGCACAAAAAGAAGAAGATGGAGAGATATGTAATTACGAATATTGGAGAGAGTGCGCTAATATTTCAAACGATAAAAGTGAAGCGAAAATTGTGAAAATGTTTAATAAAACACGACTCGTTTAGAATAGAGCAAAAATTTCATTTCATTACATTGTGATTTTTTTCATACATATAACTTGTTAAATAATAGAGACAGGCTTGAAAATAAAAATTTTTGGAGCATATTTTGCGATTTTTTTCTATCGAGGGAATTTCATATAATTTGCGTTTCGACGTGGGGATTGATAGATATTATCTTCGAAAATAACATATATTTTTTTAAGAGCTTAAAAACTTCAAATGTTCAAGGGAGATATGCCAGAAATCGGTGAAAATTCGGAGAGCGGCGGCTTAAAAAATACTGTTATTTTTTTAGTTCAGTGAAACAACTGAACCGTAGTGGAATAATAACATAACGTAAGTAGAACTATCACGGAACTTGAAAATTTTCTTTGAAATTAATTTGATGTTTTGTTTTTTTGTGAAAACTGTTTCTAAGGATCACCGTTTAGAAATTATGCGTCGGTGGGTGTTGTGTATTTTTTTAAACTTTTGTTTTATAATTGAAAAATCTGGGAAAACCATCTACCAATATTGTATATCGATAAGGAATACCTTGAAAACGTGGAAAAAATTTATTCGTTTAAGATGGTTATTTTTCACCTGTCACGATAGTGGTAAAATTCAAAATAATGTTTTAATAGTAATTCAGAAATCACTATAGCCAATATTAAACATTTTTTATTATGGGGTAAAGATATCCCCCGAAGAGCAAAGTAAAGTAGCTACTACAGCGATACATATTCGTTCCCTCGCCGGCAGTAAGTCAGGGAGTTCAACAACACAGATATATCACCGAGCTCTTATGCTAATGAATAGTCAGCTCGAATGGCGTACACACCTACGCTTACGGCCTAGTCCTAGCCTAGCCCAGCCCAGCCCTGTGGCAGTCAGTCTCCCCCGCGGAGCGGAGGCTGAATCAAAGGTTAAATATTTATGATCATTCGCAAACGTACGGGGGCCATATCTTTCCTAATGACTACTTCAATTTATCATCATATCACCGGTGCGTGTCTCCACAGGCAGTTAATAAACCCATCAAAGGAGAAATATAACGCGGGAAATGTTTATAATTTCGACGTAAAATGCTTACTTAGCGTAATCCGTGTTATTTCAGATAGGCATTTTCAACGAAAGTCCTAACTGCCCGGAGCCAGTTGAATACAGCATTTTGGGGAATTTTGCGAGACTGAGGGATGCGGGCAGATGAAGCAGTAGGGAAATATTCAGATTTGGATAGTAAATACAGCAACAATATGGTATCTTTTTTTAAATTTATTTAAAAAAAAAAAAATTTATGTGTTTCACAGATTGATGTTATCTTATTACAATAAACATGATGTATACATAACTAAAAAAAAAAAAATTGTATACGTTTTAGAGTTCTTGCCTAAAACGACTCTTGAAATCTTCAAGACTAATGTTGAAAATGTCAAGAGACTTAGAGATATCATTTAGCAGCATCATTTTACCAGGGCAACGGTTTCGGCCTCCGTGGTCGGGGGACAAGGCTCTCGATTAGCAATCCGGAGGTCGCTTGAGTGAATACATTTTATTTGATTGATTTGTATTATTTCACAATCAAAACATTTAATTTAATAAAAGGTACATTTGCGGCAAGTTTCAAAGTGGAAGATACTATCAGTATCGCCCTGGTGTAAAACCACCATTCATAATTGAAATGTTACTTGAAATGGCTTAAGACGTGTTCGGTGATTAGATATGAATAGCCATCTTTCTCTTCCCCATCTCTTTCTCCTCTTTACAACCTTCAGCCTCACAATATAGGCCATTTGTGGATGCCGTAGCCTCACTGAACCCAGATGATTGGGAGCAGTTGGAGCTCTTGTGCGGTGTTCATATAAAAAGGAGACACTGGCAGTATAGTCAACTCACCTGTTACTTCCGTTTTATTAACGTTACAAATAAATTAAGATTTTTTTCACGTCACCGGATTTTGAACCCGCAACATCTTTATCCAAAGATATAAAACTTACAGCTCTACCACGGAAGCATCATTACACCAGCACGTGTATCCAAAGTTATTTAATTATCAAGGAGTAATATAATCCAGAAATTGTATATATAATTGTATTTCTTGATAAAATACTAACTTGGTGTAATCTACGTTAATTCATGGAGGCGTTTGTTTTTGCTTGTAGTTGCTATCTGTTTTAATGACCCAAGGGAAAGTTTCACTTTAGTAGAGAAATTTTATCAATGGGCAAAGATAAAACGTGCTATTGCTACATAGAACTAAGTATAGTTTCCCTTTCTGTTGTTTTCAGGCTTCTTCCATTGGGGAAATCCCCAAGGAGGATAATTTCACTCATATTATAACAGCCGGACAAAAAGAAACCAGAAAAGTATCCCAATATTGGTAAGGTACTGCGAAAGTCAAACAATAGATATTTAATGAAAAATCTTTTAAGGATACACGAAGACAAGTAATTTTAGAAACCTATCCCTACAGACCTCAATATTTTAATGAGAGGAATAATAATAAAAGGTCTTTATTAAACAGTAAAATGCCCGTTACCGTTTAAATATTCTTTACAATTAAATACACAAAGATAAACTCCTATTCAGTGTTACTTCTTAAATAAATCATTTTAAGGCATGTTTTTATAACGTTTAAAAAAGTATTTTAATAGGTGTTAAACCAGGAATCATTTCAAACTCCAAGTGCTTCATTTGTAACTTTGCAGGGATGCCCGACTTCATCCAGGTGAGAAGTGTGAGTTTTTCCAGGCCTTGGCGACGAATTTTTCTACTCACCAACTGCGTGCTGGGCCAGAGGCAGAGGCCGATTGAGGGAGATCTTTTAACATCTCCTGCATATTGCCTTGTAGAATTATAACCTTTAGGGATGAATGGATTCAAACATTTGAAACTCTTGAACACACTAACCCCTGATTCGTACTCACCCTTCAATTTTTTTTCTTTCACATTACTTTCCATCCTTTATTTCCTTACAAAACCCCTCTATACAGCGTCCCTAAAGATGAAGTAGTCCCTGAGAGAAATTATTTCCACAGGGCCACCTGTGTGGAATTAATGAAAAATTATTATTTTGTTATTTCTGGAAAACAATATTCCCGGAGAAACGTAAAAAAGCAATTTATTTTAAATCCCCTGTAATCCTCATTATTTTTATGTATTCCGTGAGTCACTTTTAAAATAGCAAGTAGGTAAAATATAAAAAAGTTACGTAGTTCTGTTTATTTGTTTTTTTGTGAGTTTGTGTTTATTTGACTCTTTGTGAGCTTTATTCTAAAAAACATCAGAATGATCTTTACCAAGAAACAAAACCACTTTCAACAACCTTAAAAACCTGATCAATCCCCGATTATTTTTGGAAACAGTTTAATTATATTGTTATTTGTTAGGGGATGGAATTACATATTTACAGTAATTCTGTTATTGAAATATTATGTTTAAGCTACTTTAGGTATGTTATTGTAGTTCAAAATGATTACATAAAGCATGAGTCCGACAAAGGCCTATAAATAACACAGAATTAAAATTATTTCACTTGTCATTACTTCTCACCCTTTTAGCAGTAGGTCACCCTCATCGCCCCAAAGTTAATGTATTTACAACTTTCTTCCCCGTCCTCCAGTCTTATGGAAAATAAAAGTTATTACCCAGAAAAGTCGTATCAAAAATTCGTACGCAAAGTGAGTGCCGGGCTTTTAGCCGTCGTGATTTATGCATCCTACAGCCGGGGAGGCAGGTGGCCGCGAGGGGTGGACCGGGGACCGTCGCGAGGGGAATTACGCCCTGCCAAGGTAAGGAGTTATAGTAATTAGTGGAAGAAAGCTACATTTTTGATTTTTTTCCGTAGTTCTGAAGCGGAGCTCTGATACATCGGTTCCATGCCAACTAAAAACCAACTCAACTACTCTTTCAAAAGTCATGAAAAAAATAATTTTAAATCTTATTAAATTAATAACTTTGTGTACACCACTATTTAATTAACAATATCGACATGTTCCGAAAACTATTTTTTCTTCGTCAGGATAATAAGTTAATAAAAAATAACAAAAGACAAACAAGTATAGACAAAATATTAGAAAAGAGAGGTGATTAGTTACTTAAAATATCTTAAAAAACAATTACATAAAATAAAATATAAAAATTATTTTAGGATGGGTAAAAAATTATATTAACATAATAAAAAATCTTTTGAAACAAAACAGGAAGTCTAAATAACAAAATAAATTGAATAAAGGTATTAATACGAAAATAAATTAAAAAGATGGCTATTTAAAAAAAAAAACGTTTGGTTATTAAAATATTTAATTTACTTTTAACACTTTTCCTAATTTTTAAAATTTCTAAATTATCTAATTGTATACCCGTTGTGATAGTGTGTAAAATTTTTAAACCTTTATTTATATCAAAAGAATGACTTGTTTCTAAAATGTGGTTGGAAAATGTAAAAAAAAAAACATTTTCTTAAATGTTCTTTGCAATACAAAGTTATTTATTTTCATTTATTCATAATGACGCCACAAAGTGAATTTGCAAAGTTTGAAGAACTTATTAAATTAATTAAAAAGCTAAAAAAAACAACATTTTTAAATAGCAGTAAACCCCAAAGTAATCTATTTAACCATTTTTTTTTTAAATATTTTATTGTCTTCACTCTTTATGACCTTTCATAGGCGGTTCTGAGTTGGTTTTATTCTGAGTTGGCCGGTCACCAATAATTCAATACCACAATACCATGATAATGTTCCGATGCCACAATGGTTGTAATCACTAATCGGCTTATCACTAAAAGGAAGTAACAAGAGGTTTTTAGGTAAGGATAATAATTATTACAGAATGTAATGTGACATGGTGACAAAATATCAAATTTCTGCTTCGATACCACGGATGAGTTAGTTGACTCCATATTTAATTTTTTTAATTTTTAGAAGCAAGGTTTGAAAGCAAAATTTTTTATTGTGGGTCAAAATTTTAACATAAGCTCGAAAAATATGTTATTGATTAAAGCCTTAAAAACTTTGACGTCAAACTTTCACGGCAGGCATTGAAGTTTACAATAAAGCAAATTTGATTCGCCCCTGTCCGCGCCGCCTCGGGTGCGTGCGCCGCTCGGCGCGCGGAAATTGTGGAGCTTTTTGTGGGGCTTTTTGTGGTGAGCTTTCACCCAAAATAATTGTTGACTTTTATCGTTTGATAGAGTCGCAAGTGTTTTGGGGCACTTTAGGGCGTTTGGCCGTGCGTTACCTTATCCGCCGTATTATCTACGTCGAGCGGGGGTTGGGGTGGGGAGAAGGGCCGTGGGAGGGGAGGGACGATTGGCCGCTTTGGGCTTTGAGATTTTGTACCTGCGTCGTTCAGTCGCCTTTGTGGGCTTTGGACGATTCAAATAAAGGAATCGCGGCTTTTGGTTGCAAAACTTAATTGTATTTGTAACTGTTTATGAAAAAAAAATTAATGGAAAAATATTTAAAAACTCATTGCCAATTATCTCCGTCTCACATCAATAGGGAATCGACTTTCAGAATTTGGCAGCCTTATAATTTTTTTTTGCAACTAGAAAATCATTTCATCCATTGAAACCAAATGAAGAAAAGCGTTTCAGGACTACAAAATACATGATTGCATTGAAAAGTGTTGAAGAAATATTTAATGAACAAATGCATTTATTGTTTTTTTAATAAGACTCATTTATTACGAGTTTTACGAGTACCTACATTTAGAAAAAAATAGTAATTATGTTTGTAACCCTGTTGACTTATGTTCACATTATGCACTAATAATAAATGAAACAATATTTAATAATTATTTTAATAAATGATATTAGAAAAACAAAATAAACGTTCATACAAAATACTAAAAACATATAATTATTGTTGATAAGTACAATGTTGAAATTGTGCTCACCAACGTCCACTCCTGAGTTCCTTCACTGTCGAAATGATTACAGTGGTTATTGAATGATTAAAATAATTTTTTTTTAAACGATGTTGACTAAAAACGTGATTTTAAATTCTCCTTTATTACGTAATATATAATCCATATCCCACATTAAAGCGGCAATATTAGCTTGAATTTGAATGTTGCGCGATGGATAGTGTGTTCGGGGTCCGACAGCCGACAGCCGACACGGCACGGGTCGCGAGCCGAAAGCCGAGAGCCGCGCGATACCATCGCCATCGCCATCGCCATGCCGGACTTTAGGTCCTAAAGCGCTCGCGTGTATTAAATTTTGATTAAAATAATTGGTACTTGGGAATCATGTGAAATGTGGTTATTACAGAGCCCAAGTGCTGTTTCAGACAATTTCCTCAGAAACAAGGGCGGATAACATTGGCGACCTTTTGTAATTTATGCCGCAATAGCTTTATTACTCGCAACTTTATTTACTTTCAGCATTTTTCACAAGCAAGAAAAGGAATGTCGGAAGAACAAATAAAACTTTGAAGATTTTTTCCTGCTTCGAGACTTAAGGAAATAATATCTCGCACAAAGTCGACCTCATAAAACAAGATGAATGGTGTTTCCTCAAGCGTGGAAATAATTCAAAGGAGAGTTAATATTGTGAGGTTCAGATAAAATAATGAATGATAGAAGCTTTTTGAAAACTTCACACATATTTGTTTACATTAACGTATTAACTCTCATAAAAAATTAGTTTTTTGTAAATAATATTAAAATCTACAATAATTATGAAAATTAAATAATGCGTTATCATTGCGTTTATCATTCCTTTGGACGTGGATCCATTGCTTCGATAACGCGCGTCGATCGGAATAATGTATTATTTGGCCAAATCAACAATTCTTTTAAATACTTCAGATACAAAATTCTCATCATTATAGTTGACTCGCATCCGAAGAGGAGGTATCTACTTTTATCGTACCTTTATACATACTTCTTTATAAACCTATCGAACTGAAAGCTTTTTTCAGTTTTCTTAACGCTTAAAATCCTTTTCTACCTGAAAATCTCATGTATTTTAACTCATGTATTATTTTTATTTTTTCGTGTGTACTATTTATCGCTTTGTTAATTTAGTAACGTTCTTTAAAACTTGCTTTATAACAAACTATTCATACAAGTTTATAAAAAATATCAAAATAGTTAATACACATTCCTCTATAAATGCTTTCACAGTACATTAAGCACTTCTGTTTTACTATTTTTATACTTAAAACAAGTTTTCACGATAATGAAACTACATACCTACATAGTGTTTCTGCTTATATCTATATATTCTTATTATTATTCTCCCGAATAACTTATTGTGTCTATAATAACGTGATATTGTAAAAGCCTTCAAAGCGTGAAGAAATCAATAAATAAATGAAAATATATTATCAAGTCTTATTGTTTATTTACCCAAGTTCATCGCGTGGAAAGAATATTAAAATTCTGTTAAAAACACACATTCTACACAGGAAGGTACACTGGTACAACTGAGCAATTTATCAATGGTTTACCTTTATCCCGGGCAGGCTTTGAGATCCCGAATTGCAATCCCTTATCTGTTCACTTCCCGCCTTGGTGGCTCGTGGCTCGCTGCTTCGTGCCTTGGTCGAGTTCAGGCGAGAGGTAACACCCTATCACACCTCGAATCATGGGGTGATAGTTGCCTGGTGATAAATAACGCCAAGCTGTATCTGGGCCCATAAATTTTAAAGCTCTCGTTAAAACGTCCCGCCCTAACTAAACATCTGTATTCATAGTTTGATTATCTATTCACAGAGGCCGCTGGCGGAAGGCCGATGTTCCGAAAGTCAGCGTAATAACTTACTCTGCAGCGGAATTATGACGTTAACGTCACTTAATTCCGTTCCGTGGCCACAACGGTCTGTGAATGGGCATCGCTGGAATATAAATGATTACCGACATTCATTTGGTTTTGTGCCTATTCCTCGTAATTACATTTTGATCATTCGTAATGTACAATCCCAATTTTGAGCAACTTGATCATCTATACTAATATTAAAATTGCGAAACTGCGTGAGTTTGTTTGTTACGCTTTCACGCACTAACCAATAAAAATATTTAAAAAATTCTTTCACCAATAGAAAGCTACATTATATGCGAGTACTATAGACTGTATATAATGGTAAGTTCTGTTATGAAATTATAGATATTAATATATTATATTTATCATACGTTTTCTGTCGCTAACAAAAGCGAGTTTTTTCTAACGTCAGAAAACAAATCGTTGCCGTGGAAACGATGTTGATATATTTGCGGAAAATTTTATATCAGGCAGCGAAGTTAATATCTATCAATATAAATAAAAATTAATCTCCGAAATGTTTGTACGAGCATAACTTCTGAACGACTGCACCAATTTTTTTATTACAGGAGAGCTCTGGCATTATGAAATTTAGGAGGCACGCGAGCTGTTTGAAAACTGAATGTACCAGGAATGAATGTATGGAATGCGGGATGGGTGAATTGTGAGGGGGAAGGGGGAGGAGGGAGGGGGTAATTGAAAAGTGCAAGCGCTACAGTAATTTCCCCCTAATACCATGCGAGCAAAGCCGCGGGTAAGACCTAGTGTTAAATAAATTTTAAATTATTGCAATTTATCGACCTGAATTTACGAATCAGTAATCGGTCAAGCTTGAAATCCAATATGTACAAACAGAACCGGCTTCCAATAATTAGTTAAAATTATCTCGTTTTTTTATTACTCCACTAATAAAAACATATTCTACACAAACATATTCAAAGGTCCAAGCATCATTGATTCATTTGGCGATGCAGGTATATTTATTACTTATTTCATGAAGAATATATTATTGTTATCTGAATATATTATAACGTGTTGTTTTCGATATCGTAGTAAGTAGTCAAAATCTCCATTCATCCTCTGTGTTTTTCCGGTAGCATTAATGAGTTGTACATTGAATTGGCGACACTGGTAAACGTATGTATTGCTGATTCAATTAATTTACTAAATTCTTAAAATGCATGTCTCTACAGGAGGTGCAAGCGATCACATGTAACAGATGCTAGTCTTTAACTTAGTGATATTTATACATAAAATAATAAACTTGTTACCAAAACACTTTTGAAACCAAATTAAATACAAATTATATTCATAGATAACACAAGGACGGAAATCAGTCAACCAAAAAACGACAAATCCAATACGCAAAACAGTGTACTCTACAAAGGGATGAAATATTATTTTAATGCGCTGCCGGAAACTAGAAAATCTACACCAATTATTAAACTCAAAATAGATTATTAAAACCACAAGAGAAAATGTAATAGTTCACAAATGAATATAAAGTTGGTCATTTGTGAACTTGGATGTATCTTGTATGATTTTAGATTTTCACGGCCCAAAATACTTACATTATTTATTTTCGGGGTGTTATGTCGTGTTGCGCTACCTCCTTTTTTAGCCAACGTTTCGGACAGCGTTAGAGTATCCATCATCATCCCTCGTCTGCCCTGATGATGGACACTGTAACGTTAGCTGAAGAAGGAGTTAGCGCAACAGGCATAACATACCAAAAATAAATAACGAAAATAGATGTATCTTAGCTAAAATAAAATTAATAGATAAAAAAATATATATTTGACCGTTCAGTGGCAAGGCGTTGCAATCGATCGTGAATTCCACGGCTGAAAGTCAATCTCGGTCGTCACGACACAAGCAAAATTCCCGCTTATTAATAGTAGGAAATGTTTTAAATATTGTCAGGTAATTAATAAATAAATACAATGTGGAAGGCGTGAGTGGGTGCGGCCTCCGCCATTCACAACCGTCCAACTCCTCTGCTACAGGTCACCCCAACATGTTCACTAAGTTTGATGATTTAGCAATGGTGCCCGGGTTCAAAGGGTGAGGTTTGTCCAGGTCTTGACGGCGGATGCGTCTGTCTACTGAGAGAGGCTGGTGAGGGAGACCATTAATTTGACCTCTCCAGCCGGACTCTCTCGATCCAAAGCCATGAACCGCATTAGTAAGGAT
This sequence comes from Glyphotaelius pellucidus, assembly GCA_936435175.1. Classification (NCBI taxonomy): domain Eukaryota; kingdom Metazoa; phylum Arthropoda; class Insecta; order Trichoptera; family Limnephilidae; genus Glyphotaelius; species Glyphotaelius pellucidus. The sequence goes on from OW386537.1 coordinate 31,032,338, forward strand.
GGATTCATACGTCAATTTTGGACCACTGGCCAACAGATTCCTACCCCTCATACATTTTTCCTTTCTAGAACTTTCAATTTCTTCCTTTACTTAAAAAGATCCTCCACACAGCTGAACATGACATAGACTCCGAAGGACACTATTTTCCTGTGTGTTTGGAGTTAAAACAATACAAAAAATATGTATAAACCAGCTTGTAAGCAAACATTTGTGAAAATCCAAAACTATAATATTATATAAAATCTTTTTTTATGTATCGTATAAGAGTTTATTCATTTCCGATAAGTTATCCAATATTTGGAGGTAAGCGGAGAGTTTAAAAAAAATTGTTTAACTATGTTGGCGTAGGTAGGCATATGTATTGTTTAGAAAAATAGTAGGAATAATATTGTTTTTCTGGAGGCATGCTTCGTTTAGTTATTTAGTTAATGCATGTTTTTACATTCTACAGGTATATAAATATTGACGAATCTTACACAAACAGATAATTTTTTTTTGTAAACCAATAAACACTTCATAAACATATTTATTTAATCATTTGTTACACCCACACAAACGCAGGATTGTGTCCCAGTTGCAATCATAAGGTTTTAGAATAAACAGATTTTTTAATAATTGCATTTACGATTAATATTGATGACGCGTAATTATGTTTCAATACGAGATATGAGCTGTGCATTCATTCACATTAGTAGCGTCAGGTTCGTATGCCGACTACTCTGCCCCGCTAAAATAATGAAGATTAACTATCATTCCGCGTGAAAATTTATAAATGAAATAATAGTGTACATAAAACTACACAGGCCGTAATTACCACTTTGTCATTCTGTTTCCAGTTTGTTTCACCCTTTCTGCCGCTGCATCGCACCGGCCTGTAATGTGCATTGAACGAACGAATGAATGTAACGCTCTTGAATTGATGAATACCTCACGGAGAGTGACATATGATGGGATGGACCAAGCTATATCCGCTGGGAAATTACATTTCGACACTATCTTCGTCAGCCCATAATTCAAAAACCATTACAGCACCCGACTGGGCCGCTCGGATTACAGAAGTGAACAAATCGCATTTTACTGAGGCGTGCAGTAGAATAAATCGGTAGTCATATGGCAGAAGGGCCAATCTGCAATTTTTTCAGTTTTCAAGGTTTTGAAATTCTCTTATCTCAACTATGGCAAAAGGATAAATCTATTAGTAGTCTACAATAAAAGTTCTAAAAGGGCCATCTGCATTTGATTGAAAGAGGTACAAATGTAGGTAGCAGAAAAATATTCCAACTTTTGTGATCGAAATGGATTCTTATTTTTTCTTTTTCAATTTGGTAGGCAAGTATGGGTACCACCCGGGAACCATTTATTGGATAACCAACGTCTCTGCCATAGGTCACCCCAAGTGGTTCACTACGTTTGGTCACTTAGCAGGGGTGCCCGGGTTCAAGGGGTCAGGTTTATGCGGATTTTGGCGGCAAATGTGTCTGCCCACCAACAGCGTGGCAGGCCGGATCATGAGAAACTGGTTGAAGGAGATATTTTGATCTCTCTAGCAGGATTCTCTCTCTCTTGCACCGCAGTGGAAAGGATGGATTCATTCGTACATCAATAGACACACTGACTCCCAGATTCCTACCCACCCCTCAAACATTTTTCCTTCCCAGAACTTCCTCTCCTTTCTTCCCCTAAAAAGTCCCTCTACACAGCATCCTTAAAGATGACATTGGCCCTGAGTGGAAATATTTTCTTATTTGTCCTTAGGGGCTCCTGTGTAGAGCTAAAAAAATATTCTTTTAAAACCAAAAACTGTTATTTATTAAAGAGTCCGACATGCAACTAAGAATCGCAGCAGGAAAACAAACGCCTTGGAACATCCGTGACGTACCATTTAACATTATTTATAAAATAATGTCTTATAAAAACGTAGGTATATGTTTGCCGTTATTTTTTTATGACTGCATAAGATATTAATAAGAAAACAATATATTATGTAATGTGCAATAAAAAACCGTTACAGGTGCAATTCCAATATCGAATATATTTCAAAGTATACTCCGAGAAATATACTCCAAAAAATAAGACGTCTTTTGTCACCAAACATCATATTTTAGATCATTTTAGATCGTTTACCTCACTCAGTACGAAAGCCATTGCTCTTAAGTCGGTCTTCCAAAAAATATCTTCACCCAGATTCAAATGTTACAAAAATGTTCACCAATTTTTTATCTTGTAAATGTTATCCTTATTGAGAACGATGTTTATCTTTTCATGTTTCGTTCCGAAAATATGTTTTTAATACAGGTAAAATTACACAGGTAAAACTAAACGAAAAGATTTTGAAAATAAATATATTGCACTTAAAATTGATAGAATGCATAAATGTATGCATTCTATCAATTTAAAGTTTTTGTTCAATAATTATTTGTTAGAACGAATCGTGTTTTCTTTGATTTCTCATTTTATCTTAATAATTATCGTGTTCCAAAATAAAAGACACATTAAAACCTAGATATAATGTAAAATAATCATTTGCTACAATATTCTGATATTTTCTAGTAATTATTATCTTTATTTTATTTAAACCTTACGCAAGATGCTTGAAGCAAAACAAAACTATTTTAAAATAAAAAATAAATACGGCAAAGAAGCCTATTTGCAATATTTTAACAAAAATCGCCATTACATTAAAAACAAAAAACACCAAAATTTTGAATCGATTTTTTTTTTTTTTTAAACTTTATTCTCAATTCTTTGTACATATAATGTATAATAGCACATAGTATACATATAATAACATAATATATAATAACAAATAGTACGAACAAGAAATGAAAACCCACTAAGGCACTGCCTGAGTGTGGGTAATAATAAAACAAAATACCATATTTCCAAGTACCCAAAGTATAAAATAGACTTAAAAAACATATAAAATATAAAGTTAGTATAAAAAGTTAGTATTACATTGGTAGAATACGTGAAAAGGGTTTTTTTTCAGCTATTATAAAAATAAAATAAAAATATGGAAAAACATACTGATTTTTAATTTTTTTTTAGTTATTTAAAAAAAATAAATAGAAAACACATTGAACTAAAGTTTAGAAAGTTACAGAAAGTGAGTTGTAGAAGGATTGATAAATTTATAGAAAAAGCGTTTCAATATCTACATTATTCAACCATAATTGAAATCTTATTTTTGCTCTCTTGAACAATTTTGAAATTAACAGATGGGCCCTTTTGCCATTTGACTGCCGACATAATCCACGCCTCTATTCTGGTTATGGATCTTAATCGTATTTGAAACAAATTTCTCTGTCCAGGAAGTATCAGCGATTGAGCAGGAAAAAAGGGATTGTTATAACGTAACGCTCCGTGATCAATGAAATCGAATTTGATTGTCATTAACTCCGGATATTTATTCAATTGCATATTTTAAATCAGAATTATACACGAGAAAAGCTAATGTGTGGATAAGTGGGGATGTAATCTTAAACAACTGAGCTGAGCTCAATACTTGAGGTTTTATTTAATTATTAGTTGAAACACATCATAAGTGATCAGTCGTATACAAACGTATCTATACGTAGGTATAAATGTTTATTGTGAACAAATTATAACGTATCTAATTAGAATAGAGTAGATTAATACCTACAGAAGTGACAAAGTAAAGAGATAATTACATATCACTCGGTGCGTGCTTTGATTTTTCCTTCCTCCGTATTATAATAATTAATTAATTTTACTTTGCTTTGCCTGTGAATTGTAAAAATATCCTGTTTAATTGATTGTTAAACAAGGGACTGAGACTACGCTTAGACAAGACTTCGTGGAATACAGCTACATTTAGAGAATCAATTTGTTTAACCCCATTTTAACCATACATGAACATAACCATAACTTAACCATATATAGGTAACATGAACAAAGAAATTTACGAAAAACATATTTAAAATATAGGGAATAATTTAAAACTGAAACTCAAATTAATTATATCGAATTAAGCCCTAAATATTACTGAGAAAATAACAAAGAAGCTTTTGCAGTATATTTGTTGGAGTTTTGATACAATATGAATTATACAATTTTTTTTGTAATAATTTTTAATAACTTTTGAAGGTTATACCCATCAATGTAATAAATCTTCATGTACCTACACGAACGACTAGACAAATATTAACATTTTATATACGTACATCTCATTCCAACATTTCCAATTATAGTTCGCATTCTCCAATGCAGCGTTTACATAGTTTTGGTAACAAATATTTAAACAATATAAATATATTTGACAATAATTTGAATTTGGCAAACATCAAAAGACGTATGTGCCAACTATTTATACATACTTCAAAAACTATTTTTAACTCTATTTTTACTTACCTCACATTCTATGTTATCTACTTTGTGTCAACTCTTATATTTTATGTAACCTGTATTGTGTTTCTTATATTTTATGTTATTTCAAGTATCATGTCAAAAACACGTAATGCACTATATGTAAAAGCCGTGGGCGTTTATAAATAAATAAATTAAAAAAAATTAAAAAAAAATACAAAATTTATCATTGAAGGAGAAGATAAGATAAATCTAAACAAAACGTTAAAAAAAAACAAGACATAGAGAAATTGAAAGGTAACGGTCGAAACCGGGACTCGATCCCAGGTACTTTTACAGGAAAAATATTTGAGGATGATATTTTTTGATTCTTAATTTGGAATACCGACATGTGGCTTGGGCATGTACTAAAAATGCCTGGTGACCGAATTCCGAGGAAGATACTAAGTGCGATTCCAGAGGGTAGACACAGCTGGTCGAGACAACTCCAGAAACTGTGTGAGAAGAGAATGGGACTGCCATGGACGGAGGCCGAACAGTCAGCACAAGACAGGGACGTATGGAGGAGCCTTATCGATGCAATGGTTCCCTGACCTGAATAGGATAAGGGGATGAAGATGATGATTATGAAATACCGACAAAAATGACAGAAAAATATTAGGTCTCGGTAAGATAAGGGATCCTAGGTTTGAGTCCCATTTGCGATCGTTGACTTTATTTTTTTAAACCTTTTTCGTGTTCCGTTTGAGATTTATTCCTATTTTGTTTTTTTTAGAGAATGTGAAATTAAATACGTTTTATAATTTTAATTGTAAAGGGATTATTTCATGAATTACAAACTAAAATGTTTGCGTTTGTTCCCTGAAAAAATGAAGCAACGGATAATAAATTTCTAACCTCTACTTCCTTTTCTCGAGGGTTTCATAAAATTAATTATATTATCGCCTTGGCCATATGACAGAAAACGAAATAATCTGCAAGATATAAGCTTATTAATCGCAAAGGGAGGCGTGCGTGTCTCTCAGAAGTTAGTGTTGCGTGCCTGTGCGTACTTTTACCTTAAAACCATGTTTTATAACAGTGTATTGCTGCCTACAAGCAATCCGCTGAGAAAAAATACCATAGATGAGCCTTAATTACACAGCCGACCAAAAAAACACCTCTCGCGATATCCTAGATATTTGTGTTCATCAAACTACTAACCCACGAAAGCAAAATTAAAAATGTGGTTATTTCTTTTGTTTCTTAGAGTCATTCAAACAATAACCATAAAAAAACTTGCTTGGTACAGTCTCTCAATAAATTAAGAGAAGAAAACATAAAAAAATGGAACTACAAAATTTGTAGGCCGGCAACATAAATTTGACTGTCAAATATTATTTTGAAGCGCAATGACACTGAATATATATAGAACACTGTAAATCACATTTAAAAAAATCATTTTTTCTTCATTTGGAACAAAGAGGCTTTTCCAATACAGTTGTTGGAGTTTCGACGCTGTGTGAAATATACAATTATTAGTAACCCGGGAATGTTTGTCTTTATTTAAATCTTTTTTTTAATCTATAAGGCCCGGACGAAGGTGCTGTTTTGCCGAAACCGATTGCCACGTCGTAATTTAAATTGATTTAAAAAGCATTTGAATTATACGTATTTTAACTAAAAACGTGACCATTTTCCAAGTTCAGAAAATTTATATTTCTGTAAAACAATCTAGCGTTTTTCATATCAATGCCTCCCTGCCATGTCCAACTTAAATTCAAAGAAATCGTCTTATTTATTAAAACCACGTCTAAAGTTATTCTGAGTTAAGAGAACAAGGCAAAATTTTATTCTCTACTGAGTAAATAAAAGTTTTCCTTTGGACTTATTTTTGCGGCATTATTCTAGTGATGTTATTAGGAATTCTTTTGGAATACGCACGGATGGCTTTTGCTTTAACATTTGAAAGATATTACGACAATCTACGATGTATTCGATTACTTCCCGCTAACCAGTCATTTCGTGCTAACGCTAAGATGTTGACCTTTAAAAATATGTTAACATACCAACGTCTTTTGATTTTATGATAAAATATTCACAACATCTTTCATTATTTGTCGTTTAATTATAGGAGAGCTATTTTTGAGTGTATGTCACCCTTCGCAATATTACAATGAGGTAAAACTTTAATTAGTATCTAATACTTAAGTTCTTCTTTATAATATATCTTACGGTAAAATTTTACATAATTAGTTCATCTTCAAAATGTATCTTGGATAAACAGATTTTTTACATACACAGACCGTTTACTCGGAATGAATAATTTGTGCAGAAATAATATATGTCGCAAATGGTTTTACAAGTAAAATTAACAAGTAAAATAAACATTCTTACCATGCGAAAATTCAACTACTAATAAAAACGCATAATATTTATATAACCAGTCTGTAAGGTACTATTTTGTAAGTGAAAAACATGATTGCAATGCAACGGGACTTAAAAATGTAACCAAAAATAAGAATATAATACAGTGTACTTAGGATGTTACTACCAGACTGAGTGCTTCAGTGGTCACCGCTGACGTGAAAGATGGACGTGCTTTTTTACGTTCCGAAACCCTGCTGATGAAAACACACGAAGGATCCGCGTCCCATTGTGCCTTCAATTATCCTAGGGCTGGTATATACGTTGGCGGGGCACCGTCGAGGGTAGGGTCTGTAGTAGTCCGGTGGCATGGCGTGTAAACGCCCAATCGACGGAAAGAATAATGCATGAGTAAACCGCAGACAGACAGTTGGAAATGAGGAGTATTCACCATTCACCTATCCTAATATTCTACCAATGTGCGCCCTGGTGGCCGGGTAATGTGCGAACACAAATCAGGGCCGACATGCAACCGCACGTACAATATCTGTGGGCTATTTTCAATGTGTACAGCCGCGATTGAGTTTGAACTCCGATTAAGGGGAGCTTTGCTTTAATAATATGTAAACTAGCAGATAAAAACTCGCTTCCGCGTGTTTTTTGCTGCTAGGCACTGCACTCGGCTTTTGGTTGGGTTTCGCCCAATTTAATAAACCACCCTGAATTTGGCCCCTTGTTCTGTAGGTACAATAGCAATATTAGAATGTTGTCAAAAATGTACTTATCACATAAGTCATCATTTTTCTATTTCTTGTCATTTTTTAATCGAAATAAAAACCGTTGATCTGAATACCTGCGTAATATTTGCATTCCGTTTAACTTCGTCAATTTTAAATTCAGACATGAAAACTAATTTATACCAAGTAATAATGTTAAAAAAAATTGACTGCCAACGAAAAAGAAATTTATTGCCAATCAGAAAACAAGAAATTTAAGAACGCCGCCAAAATTGTGCGTTTTGAAATAAAATCAACCTCCCCTACAGCAATTTTGAACCAAATCGGTTGAGCTTAAAAATATTTTCAATTTGGCCACCGAAAGACTTAGGTTATGAGTCATTTCCCATCTTACCTCCACTATACTAATTTTTAACAAAATCGGTTAAATATCTGAGAAGCCAAAATTATTTATTTATTTATTTACGCCTTTAAGGCTTTTACAAATACACGTTATTATAGTTACATAAGTTATTTTACATTGTAATAAAAATTATTAATAGAATTAAAAAGAAATGACGATATAAGAATAAAATATTATGTAATATTATGATATTATGTAATTAATATTATATCACTTTTTTATAGTTTTTCTAATTTATTTATATATTCCTTAACCGAAGACGAACATTTAAGAGTTACGAGTAACCCGACAATATTTAAAAATCTATCACTACAGTTGGTGGAAAAAATTGCTTGTGTCTTGATGGAGGAATTGAACGCACAACACCTGGGTGGGACAAAACGCGATACTAACTCAACCTTTGACCGGATTTTTTTTTTGATCAATTTTTTTTGGATCAATTAATATTCCCAAAGAAACCAGTTCCTAAAATAACTGGTTCTTCAGAGAAATAAAATCCACGGTTTTAGTGACAACAACCGGGGCCGGATTAAAGATGAATTCTTAATACATTAATGAATCATTCATTTGACAAAGAAATAATATCGCATTATTGAGAATGTCGATTATTATACCCATTTTTTCTATACATGTCTAATCTATGATATTTTATCATTTAAATTTATTTTTGTAATTGGCCTTATAATTTATAATACGGCGTCAATTTTTGTGTACAGGTAGCTGGAACACTAGATTTTTCAATTTTACGTATTGTTAAGCGTTGTATCTATACGATTTAAATTGATCTAAATTGATATACGTAAATATAATGCACAATGTGTGTGATTACTTATTACATAATATTTATGGAACCACATTGAATTGAATAAGAAATGATTATGTTATATTACATGTCAAAAGTATTTGGAATGCACACGACAATAACGAATTAATAATAACAATATTTTTAACATAATCACGAAGTTGTGCATAATTTCTTTCGATGTTGACAGTAGGCGGAAGCTATCAGTTACATTTTATGAACGACACCATCTATGACGGCGGCTGTGAACTGAATTATGACACACGCGTCAAAAAGATCGTTGAAAAACACAATTTATAAGCTGCGATTGGTAGTGAATTTCTTTTTACTTTTTTTTTTTACATGAACTCCACACAGGAGGCCCTGAGGAAAATAATTTCCCTCGGGGCCTATGTCATCTTTGGGGATGCTGTGTGGAGGGTTTTGTTAAGGAAAGGAAGGAGAGGAGAGTTCTGGGAAGGAAAAGGGTTTAAGGGGTGGGTAGGAATCTGGGGTTCAGTGTGTCCTGGTCATCCGCCTCCTAGACAAACCTCACCCCATGAACCCGGGCACCCCTGCTAAATCACCAAACGTAGCGAAGCACTTGGGGTGACCTATGGCAGAGGTGTTGGTTATCCAATGAAGGTGTGAGCAAACAGTGTTGTTTCGGATCATACAGATGGTGCCACTTCCGTTTACAACAATCCTGAACTCTTCAGAGAGTTCATTATATTTTCAGATAATTTTTATTGATGCTATCTATCTCGAAAACTACACTTATTAGTTAGTCAGATGTAAGTAACATGGCTAGTTCCCTTTTTATTAGTGGCCAACCCTTCTAAAATAAACAAGTTACCAGCAACAATGAGTTTTTTAATCCAAAAGCTAACCTCATTCCATTTCTTGATAAATTTTATGTTTATTTCATGAATACGCATACTTTGATTCAAAATCACAACCAAACTTGATAATCCAAATAAAAGAATCTATAATTCATAATTTTCGGTTGATTCTATTATTGAATGCTATTTTTGCACCAAAAATTCTTTGCGCACACCTAGTTTCTAGTTATAGTTATAATATATCAATTTACACGATTAGTGTATTTATGAGGTATTTTACTTTTCTACATCATAGGAAAATTTCGATTCATTACGCCAAAAGAAAGGCAATTATATAGTTTTAGAAAAAAAAACTGGGGAATATACTGGAAAAATAAAAGTATGTCAATTGAGAAGTAATTGCTCTTAATCAGACATGCCCAACCTGCGGCCCAATCGAAGATTTTTTCGGCCCAAAATGAAGTTTTCAGCTATCTATGTTTTGGATTTTGGTATTTACACAAAAAAAAATCATTCTCGTTAATTTATCCCTTTATATTATACTAGCTGACCCAGCCTCGCGTTTCTGTGGCTAACGAAACACACCGCCATCTACTGATGGATGGTTTCCCAACCTTTATAATCAACGCCAACTGTTAGTTTGCATACAAATCAAATCCACACCGCCACCTGCTTGCTAGCCCGCTCGATACAGACATTCTCTTTTATATATTATTCTCTGCTATAATATGAATATATTATACATAATATAAACCTTTCACTTGAATCGCTCTATCTATTGCTGAAAACTGCATTAAAATCCGTTGCGTATTTTAAAAGATCTAAGCGTGCAGGCAGCGGGAGATTCTTCGTTTTATAAAAAGAAATAAAAAAGAAACTAACAACTGCCAGTATTAATTTTTTCTTAGAAAAAGTGAGATAATGCTTTCATAAGTTATTTTGCTGAAATTGTTAGTAAAGTTTATCAGAAATGAAAACAACGCAATTTTAATACTGTCTTGGTATTTCAACTGAAAATTATTTTTTACCATATAATCCAAAGTGATTGAATACCTCCCGGATCCCGAATTAGATACGGAAATAAAAATCTTGCTTACGATTGTGAAAAATTATTTAATTTATGTTACTATTCTTCGGGAAATGGTTTCAAACTAAATATGTCCAATACCATAATATAAGAGAAAAAAACATAAAATGTCTGTCTCATAGATTTTTCAATAATAATTAATATTCATAGGTACTTAGCAGTTGTGTGACGTTCAGATAAGGTTTCTCGTAGCGAATTAAATAAATAAGCACTTTTAAAAAATATATATTTTACATAATTTTTTTATTATTTGGAAAACCAATAAATATAATATTTTATAATGTATGGTAAAATACGTTCAAATTATTCAGCCAATAGCAGGTATTCACCCATATAAATATCTAGTCTTCTGTATATGGAAAAATAGTAATAATATCAACCTTTTACCTTTATTAAATATGCAATTATGTGGATCAAATTCTACAGTTCTAGTAGTTCTCGTTTGCGAAGTGTGTAAGAACCCGGAATTATTCCTGGAACTCGAGTTGTTTTTTAAAGGAAACACTCTTTCGGCAAAAAGCAGAACCTACTCATCGCTAGCTCTAATTATGGTCAGTGCTACCGACTTAAATCAAAAACAATATATCCCAAAATTTACTATTTTATCTAAATTTTACATTTTTATTCTGAAATCTACATTTTTATTCTGAAAGTGATGAATATTTGCACACTCGGCTTTCAAAACAAGTGAAAGACCACTGTCTACATCTGAGTTCGAAAAAATCTACATATTTAAAACCCAGAAACCTGGGTCGAATCCCAGCACTGCAAAGAATGGGAGAGGGCACCTGGAATGAGACAATCTAAAGTACTCATAAAAGGACCAGACCCTAGACGAACCAGGAAACTACTCAATATGGACAGAAACTCGCTGAGGGAACTGGTAGGACTACTAACGGGACACTGCCATCTCAGGAGACACATGCAGATATTGGGAGTGGAAAACACCAATAGATGCAGGAAATGTGAAGAGGACGAAGAAACTCCAATTCACTTATGGTGCCAATGTCCTGCCTTGGTGGGAACTAGGCTCAGATACCTGGGGAGACACACAGTAGAACCAGAAGACATAGCCACATATCCGGTGACAACCCTGGTGAACTTTATTAAAGGGACTGGGTTGTTACTAAATGATTGAGGTAAAATGGGAGATAGCACAATGGGCCTATGGCCTAAGTGCTCACGGGAACATATACTTGTAAACCGTCTCCGCCTTTTATAAAAAAAAAAAAAAACCCAGAATAAATGTTATTATATTTATTCTATATTCGGCCATAGACTGCGGAAATCCGTTGTTAATAACGAGTGTTGATTACGAAATTTGAGAAAAATACCAAATGTTTACGTGTTTTATAATACATAGTGCTGTCCCGTTTTCACCGTTTATGGAAAAAAACGTCAAGCATCCGTTTTTTTAACGAAGATTTCTATTTTTTTCTGAATTCTTCTGTAGGTACCAAATTGTACGGTTATATAAACAGATCTCTGAGTGCATTGTATTGCTCTGGGATGCTGTCGACAATCTGTGAAGAGTGGCACGCGTGCCATGCATTTGCCATCGCTGTACTGTGGACGGATCCAGTCATGCATAAAGAATAAACCCTAGTGAGGAGGTACATATCATTTGTTTGCCCAACGTAAACCTATTGAGGTCTTGCCTCGATTGAATTGAGGCCCCTTAGCAGAAACTCCTGTGCCCAGCGACTGTTACTTTGTAATCAATTAAATGTAAATATTCGATTGTACACAGTATCGGTTAAATTTATTTCTCGGAGTCCCTTGTGAAATGTTGTATTCTTATGGTTATGAAAAATGTTTTGTCGCTTTAATATGATTGTTCTTGTAATCATGCTACATTATTAAATAAATTACATTTTTTACCAACATAAACTAGAACGCCGTTTTAAAAATGTATGATTGGACCCAGCATTCCGAATTTCCACTGAAATACAACAGCACTTTCAGCTTTACTAATCAACGTGATGAAAATTTTATATAATTGATAAAAAAACTGCGTATGTGAAAAACCTTACTAATAGAAACGTAAAGACGCATAAATTGTATAAACAGGTAAAGTGGGTTGTTTTTCTGTTGTACCTATATACTATATCAAAAGTTTAAAAAATATTTCTTCTTTTTGAATAAGTCGCAAAAAACACAACTTTATTAACCAGATAAAATTAATTCTTAAACTTCGCAAATTCACTTTGTGGTGTCATCATTATTAATAAATGAAAACAAATAACTTTGTGTACACCACTATTTAATCAACAATATCGACATGTTTCGAAAACTATGTTTTCTTCGTCAGGATAATAAGTTATTAAAAAATAACAAAAGACAAACAAGTATAGACAGATAAGAACATAGACAATTAGAAAGGAGAGGTGATTAATTGCTTAAAATATCATAAAAAATAAAATTAATAATAAAATTACTTTAAAGTTTTTGTACATGTTATATATTACATATTATTTCTTAACTGGAATATTTTAATTTCAAATAAGTTGAAAAAATCATTTATATTTTTACTCCAGACTTCGAAAAATTATAGAAAGTGTAAGATTTGGTTCAGTTTGTATTATTGTTTTCTCGAGTGCTCGGGTAAGCAAGTCCAATTCACGTTAAAAAAAAGTTTTAAAAGATATTTGAAAATAGATTTGAAAACAATTTTCCTCGGTGCCTATGTCATCTTTGGGGATTGTATGGAGGGTTTTTTTAGGGAGAGGAAGAAAAGGAAGTTCTGAGAAGGAAAAAGGTATGAGGAGTGGAAAGGAATCTGGGGGTCATTGTGTCCAGGAGTGAATCTGAATGTAGGAGTGAATCTGAATCTGAGTGAGTAAATCTGAGTGAATGAGGGAAGGCGATGGGTTGATAGAGTTCGGCTGGATAAATCAAAAGATCACCTCAATCAGTCTCGCCCAATCCGGCCCGCCACGCAGTAGATGGGCAAACGCATCCACGGTCAAGATCTAGGCAAACCTCACCCCATGATCCAGGGCACCACTACTAAGTCACTTGAGGTGACTTATGGCGGGAGTTTTGGCTATTCAATAAATGTTTTTCGAGGCGGCGATACCCATACTTTCGTCTCAAATTGATTAGTAATATTAAAAAATATTATTATTAAATTCAAAATTAAGTATCGCAAAATGGCTATAACACTAGATTAGTAGGTATACCTACATATAACCGAACAGAATTGAGTAGAAAGGAACAAGGATGATAAAAACTCGTGACTTTGAACCCAATAAAAAAAATTAGCGACATGATGGAAGGGAAAGCAAGTAAGCGGAAAAACAGGATTGTAAAATGTACCCATTGAATTGAAAAGATTTCAACTCGAAATAATATTGTTATTCTGCCAATGACACGCTTCGCTCTTCACCGCCTCAACTCCACATTTTCATAATATTACATTTTCACATATATTATTATCAATGTGCTCATACTTACTTAGGCTTCGTTTCAATGAACATCAACAAAGGGAAATAATATTAAAGAAACACGTGATTACATAAAACGCTGTAAAGCCTTAATCATCATTCAAATTGTTTTGATATTATGTAAATTTCTCTCGATGTTTTCTATTCCCGGCGGAAGTTTTGTAGAAACGTTTTATGGTTTCTAATAACTTTATTAGAAACCATAAAAAAACGATACCAACTAATACATTTGAAATGGATTGTACGAATCAGACCGAAAGAGAAATCAAAATAACTGCCGTGTAAGTTATTTATTTAAATGTACAAATAACTAAGATAATATAAAAATTTGTTACAGAGTTCCAAGGAAAAAAATCACATTGTTATTCACGTTAAAATCGGATTATTTTAAATGTTTCAAAAATATTACCGCACGAGAGTCCTAACTGCTACCGACCATCCGGAGCCAGTGAGACTATGAAATCTTCAATTATGTCGTGAGGTTGTGGAGGCCGGGCTGTTCAGATCTGGTCACCAAACGCGGCTAATGTAATTTCAAGCAACTCTTCAATTCTGAATTGTAGTTACCACGGATATGTTGATATGCACCTTTTGACTGATATTTTATATCAAATAGCAAGGAGATAAAACAATTCTTATTTCTTGTGCTTATCAATATACTTACGGACGCCTGTTCTTCTTTCTTTTCACTGCTCTATGATTGTACAGCAAAGTCTAAGAGCTCATTTTGCAATCCAACAACAAAATTATGTTTAATGAAAATAAACCACTGTGTAAATGTCGTAGACCGATCGCAAAATCAGGCAGATCATGATTTGGCACATCGTGAAATGGTGGCAGATCATGGCGAGGTACATCATGATCTGACGGATTTTATAATCACACGACATTAATCAAAATAATCGACATGTTTCGAAACCAATGGTCTCTTCGTCAGAATAAAACTAAAATGACAATTAATAAATATAAGCATAAGCAAATAAATATAGACAAGTAAAGTACGCGTAGGCAAAAATATTACAATTTGCGGTAATTAATTAGTTGGTATCATAAAAAATTATCACATAAAATTATCGTTTAAGGGTAGTTACATAAAATTATCAATTAAATTATATCCCTTACCGATAGGCATGCCAGCATGGGTATCTATCAAAAATAAAAAAAATAGTTGTAAAAGAGGAACTTCTTGTAAAGAAATGTATTTTACGAGTAATTACAAAATAAATTTTTCTACGAGAAAAAATACATGCGAGAAGAAATCAGAAATCTTCAGTCAACGAGTCCGCATTTGGCAAATGACACATTATTTAGCTGTTGACCCTCGTCCCTGTCCAATGTTTCTACTTGTTCTCAGTTTATACTTAAAGCGTCGTGTGGGCTCCGAGATTTGGCCATTGTTGTGTTGGGAATACATATGTTTTCAAAAGCAAACGTAATCAATTGTCACCGGCTTGAAATAACAGTAACAGCAGGAAACGGAGCGTAATGGCCTGTTTAAGTCCAGAATAGATCTTAGGGACTAACCAAATGCTAAATAAACACATCAAAATAGACTGATTTTATTATTGAAGAAGAAGATAACAATGATAATCTAAACGATAACATGAAAAAAACAAGACACAGAAAAAAAGATAAAGATAATGGTCGCAACTGGGACTCGAATCCAGAACCTTTCGTCTTACTGGGAGGTGCGCGTTTACCGATTCCGCCATTGCCACCTTCTGTCAAACCGTCACATTAGTCAATCTCAAAATTAAAATTTTAGAATTAACAATATTATTTTCAACCATATTTTTTTTCATATTACAGGCAACTACCTTTTTTATTGGAAACAATCATTCTAAAAATTGTTGTGAAACCCAGGTAGCGTCTCGGATAAATATATCTGATTTAATTCATAATATGGAACTATTTACTTTTTATAAAAGATGAATATTCATTTTTTATAATAAAAACTCTCTTTTTATAACTTATGAAGGTTATTCTCATCAATATTACATATCATTAAAGAAGAAGATTACAATAGTAATCTAAACGAAAATATGAAAGAGAACAAGATTCAGAAAAATAGAAAAAAATAATGGTCTCAATTTATCTTTTTCTATTTTTCTGTGTCTTGTTCTCTTTCGTTTTCATTTAGATTATGATTGTTATCTTCTACTTCAATAATATATTGCATTTATGGGAATAACCTTCAAGTTATAAAAATAGGGTTTTTTTTACATGGGCTCCACACAGGAGGCTCTGAGGAAAATAATTTCCCTCAGAGCCTCTGTTATCCTTGAGTATGCTGTGTGGAGGGGTTTTTTAAGGAAAAGGAGGAAAGGGGAGTTCTGGGAAGGAAAAGGGTTTAAGGGTTGGGTAGGAATCTGGGGTTCAGTGTGTCCTGGTCATCCGCCTTCAAGACTGAGACATACGTCACCCCTTGAACCCGGGCACCCCTGCTAAATCACCAAACGTAGCGAACCACTTGGGTTGATCCATGGCAGAGGTGTTGGTTATCCAATAAAGGTTCCCGGGGCGGCGGTATCCATTCCCGCCTCCCAAATTGAAAATTGACTTTATTTTGTTCATGTTTGCATCTATATTTAATTTTATTTATTAATCTGAATACCAATTTTTATAATGGTTTTATTTGTACCTGTCCCACTGGAAGGAGTTTCCATGTCGAGGCCGAAATAATTTCAGAATGAAGGTACATTTGTAAGCTTTTCAAAAATGTTTAGTAAATGGGAAATCAAATCAATCTTTCCGTCTACACAAAGTCCGCACAATGCGCTACATAACTAATGATTCTATTTACACGCGGTTGGAAAGTAATCCTTCAGTAAAATATGAAAACGTGATCATCAAGTAAAGCTATTAGGTTGAACGAGGTCAAGACCGAAAGATAGAAAATGCATTGAAAAGTTCCAGATGTCGCTGAGTTTGTTTCCATGCAAACTGAAAACCAATAACAGGTTTGCAGTCCCACAATGGTGCCTCGCAACCTGGAGACTAAAAAGATTCCTCAAAGTTCTCCAGCCTGGGTTTCGGTTTACATTTCCAAATGAAACGAACGTAATCTGACCAGATACAATCCCGTTTCCCACTATTCACCCTCGAGAATGTCGCCATTCTGCACTTCTTGGACAGGGCCGCACCGACCAGGCAGGCTACTCTGGAATTTTGTGGAAAGTCCATATTCATTTGACCGTTTCTTTTTGTTCTTTGATTCATAGAACAACGAGATATATCAGAGGTCTCGGGCTTTAATACAACTGTTTCTTTAACAGAATAATTTGAACACCAAAAAAAATTGTACGCTCTTTATTTTTAACGATATTCTCAGTGGCGAGATACCGAGCAACGATTATGTAATATTGCTGCTATGGTTAGAAATCAAAAGCTTAGTTTTTAAGCTACGTTTTGTGATTAGAGCCAAATAACCATGGACTTAGAAACATTTATCTGCCATTTCTCCCTTTCCTTCTCCACTTTCTTTAACTAGAGGAAATACATAAATGGGTATTCTCAGAATATCGAAAGATATTCTCAGTGGCGAGATACCGCAGCGAAGATTATATTGTAAATATTAATTTTGCTGCAATTGTTAGAAATCAAATGTTAAGTTTTTAAGCTACGTTTTGTGGTTAGAGCCAAGTAACCAAGGACTTCTAAACATTTCTCTGCCATTTCCTCTTTTCCTTCTCCACTTTCTTTAACTAGAGGAAATACAAAAATGGGTATGCCATTGGATCCGGACTAACGGAACTCTTAAATGGAATATATTTTTAAATTATTTTGCCAAAATTTACTTTAGTTACTGCTAATATTATATTTTTATACATTTTCAGATTATTTGTATGTAAGTATAAACATACACAATACATTTATCATTTATTGCTGTATGGATTGCTAAAACCTCCCCACGTTCTGGAATAAAGAATAAATTTATTTAATAATCATCGATAGTTATAATATTAATATAAATAATAACTAGAGCCAAATAGCCATGGACTTCCAAAAGTTTTTCTGCCATTTCCCCATTTTCCTTCTCCAATTTCTTTATAACTAAAGGAAATACAAAAATAGGTATGCCATTGGATCCGGACTAATGAAACTCTTAAGTGTAATAATTTTTTAAAAATATTTTGCTAAAATTTACTTTAGATACCGCTAATGTTACATTTTTATACATTTTCAGATTATTTGTATGTAAGTATGAACATACACAATGCATTTATTATTTATTGCTGTATGGATTGCTAAAACCTCTCCACGTTTTGGAATAGAGAATATATTTATTTAATAATCATCGATAGTTATATTATTAAAATAAATAATTATTTATTTCATAATGAGGCAGAGAATGTTAAAATATTATGTGTGGTCGGTCTTGCTGTATGGATGTGAGACATGGACCCTGAAAATATATACTATGAACAGGTTAGAGGCTTTTGAAATGTAGCTTCACCGGAAAATTCTCAAGGTCCCATGGACTGACATGATCACCAACACAGAAATTCTCAAGTGGGCTAGAGCAGAGAGAAAACTGCTCACATTAATAAAATACAGGAAAATTGAATTTCTGGGTCACGTACTTCGAGGAGAGAAGCATCACTTGCTCCAATTAATAAGGAAAGGCAAGATAGAGGGTCACCGAGGGCCTGGAGGAGACAAATGTCTTGGCTGCAAAATGTACGAGCGTGGACCGGTATTAGAAGTGTGGAGGAGCTATTCCGAGCAGCGCAAGACAAAGAGAAATTTTTCGGAGTGATCGCCAACGTCGGGAGGACATGATAGGGCACACGAAGAAAAAGAAGAATCATCGAATTTACAGTGATGTTTTCCATTACTTATATTGTGTTGTTTCCTTTTTTTTAATACCTATAATCACTCTTCACCTAAGCAGGTATAATACGTGTACTTACAGTGAAAGATTAAAAATTCACGCAATTTTTTAATATTTGCGAGGAGATCCGCTTTCAAAAGCGAAAGATTATTTAGAAAATAGAAGATTAGAAGGCTTGTAGAAAAAGTATTAAAAAAAACTGACTTTTTAACAGATTAAGGGTTCCGACTACTATATTTGTATATAAGGGTATTTTCTAAATTGAAATTTCTCGGGCGCGTGTTCATTAAGCCAGAAAAAAAATCCATTGGCCTTAATCCACCCCTGGTAAAGTGTCTCGCTTCATCTGCCTTTAGCGTCTCCTTCTAACGTGTAGTGAATTTCCTTGTAAAAACGCTGCAAAGCAATCCCATTAGATTTGTAAGGACCGCCGGGATATTTAAACCGAGATCGTTGGCGGACACTGCGCCGAAACCTTTTTTACTTTCCGTTCGAGATTTTGATTGCATGAAAGAAGACACAATTCATTCATTCAATTTTTTTAGTGGATTGTCAAATCCATTTCTTATAAAGAAATTCAGATAGAGCGGTAATAGGTTTTGCACATTGCCCGGGGTTGACTCCTTGATGAGTTGAAACTTTGAGAGACAATCGATCAGAATCAAAATGGCAAGCAAAATTGAGCAAAGCAAATATGATCATAGTTCATTTTCATATCTAAATTTTCAGTTTATTCCCACTCTCAACTTTCCCTACCATCTTTCATTTCTCCCTCTTGCATATTATTTCCCGTTTAGATGTCCCCTATTCCCATTGACACCGGGTAGTTAGACTATTTGAGGTGCCGTATAAAATAAGATTTTGTGCTTGAAAAAGCTGTTCCATTAAGATGTATTTTTTATAGTGTTACACAATATAGTACAGTTCGTTAAATTAAAGAAAATTATTCTCAAAAACATAGAGTTGTAATTTTGCTGCCATACTTTTTGTGGAAAATTTGAAATACAAATCTTCCCGATGACGTGTTCGTGAATACCTGTCGCGTGATTCATTCGGGATATTTCGGCAGCGCTCGTGTCGATACGTTAGCTATTTAACTCTCTCTTAATCAGTATTGTTTTAAGATCGCGCATTGTTTTTGACGGAAAAAGTAAATAAAAAGGTTGTCCCAAATTATCATATACCGTTATAATAACAGGAGCGACCGTGCATTATTAAAAGTTAGATATCTTTCTTACTGTCCTACGAATATTTGTGATTTCTTTTATGTTAGAAAGCGAAAAAAATAATGCGTCTCATTGTTTTAGGATTATATGAGCCAAGTTTTTTCGATATTTTACAAACCAATCATAAGTGAAAGTTTTATTTCACGCCAATTTGTCACGTAAAACACTTTTAATTTTAAAGTAAAATTGTATGAATTTGATAAAAAGCGAGGTGATCATTTTATTACAAATTTTGTTAAAAAAAGAAATCTGTGTTAAAAATTTGAAGTTTATACTATTTTAAGTACTTTAATTCGCAAGTATGCATTTTTTAGCAAATTAACTTTTCCAATAATAAAATTTTAATATTTCGAAACAAAAATGTTGATTTCTAATTTTGGCCGTGAAAACCTAAAAACATACCTGGCATAGGAAATAATTTAATAACGCCAGAACTCACCATTGTATACAGAAATCTATGTGGGAGTGCGCAGAACAAATCGCGAAAGTTCATAGGAAATAGAAGAAATAATTAAATTAAATATAGGAAATAATATCATAATGACAGAACTTACCGTTGTATGTAGAAATATCCACGGACGTGCGCACAATAAATTACCAAAGTTTCATCGCAATCGGACGAATGTTATAGGAACGCAAATGGGATATTTAGGTGGTAGGCGAGATGTTTGAAAACTGAATATACGGGAATGAATATATCGAATGCGGGAGGGGATGGGAGTGGGGTGGGGGGGAGATAATTGATAAGTGCAAGCGCTACAGTAATTTCCCGTAATACCATGCGAGCGAAGCCGCGGGGAAAAGCTAGTAAAATATAAAACAACTTTTAAACTCCAAAAGGTATGACCTATCAAGTAACAGCGATTATTATTTTTTTTTGATGGTTAATAAAATATTTTAAAAAAATCTCAAAAACTTGTCTCTTACAGCTGATGTTGAATGCTGTAAGAGTACATCATCTCTTCCTACATTTACATAACTCTCTTTAAAGTATTTACCCAACTTCCAATCACCTTTCCATTTTTATAGTATTCAATTGAATTTGTACGTAACTTAAAATATTCCTGTAATTTTAAATATGTACCTCTAAGCCTGTCTCAGCACAGGTATATCCTAGTGAGACAGGCATCAATTAAACCCTATGTTTATAGATTCGGAAAGATAATTTTATCTACATTTTAGAACAATTATTGTAATCAATAAATAGGAACATTTAAAATGCATGGGAAGAACCAGGAATTTTGCGTACAAACCTTGACTGGCGAAAGTTTACAGATTTATTTATACTTATTATTCGAAGGGTTAGTGGCGAATGTTATCCAACAATTGTTAATGATCCCAACCTAATCTAATCTATTCTAACCAAACTTACTTTCACCTAACGTTTAAGGGTTCTTAATAATCTGACACAAAAATCACGCATATGCAATTTCGTAAATAACCTACATATTAGTCGTCACGTATTTACAAAGCTACCGAGCGCTGCTGAAATATGAAGTCGGTTTAGGGTTTTTAAGTTTTCGATTATAATAATATGCAATCGGCTTAAGGTTTTCATAGCGCAGTGTATCCCGTGTAGGAACATTCTAAAGGGTAAGAAGAAGGAAACAGAAAACTCACTGAAGGCAGGATAATGGTGTCTCCTTTCCAAATTAAACTTTTCACTTTGCACGGATTATATTCGCAGTCAAGATACAATAGACACTAAATTATAGAACACTGCTTACACGTTGGATATTGCCAATGCATTGATCTTGTGATTTCACATAGGTAGGGAGGGGGACTGGGTGTGGGTTTGAATCAGGAAAATGACAGGAATACTTTCTAACATCAATGTGTAACGAGTCGGGTATTAACGGTCTGGGATTTACGAATACGGCGCAGTGTCCGTCTTCTAGTCCCTAGCGATATTTATTGCAAGTAATTGATAGTTGCTGCCCGAATTGTATTCTGCTCTCCGTTGACGTCACACAATAATGGCGGAGCAGATCCTTGCCGATCACCGATCCCTAAACACTGGGCTGCGCCTGAGCATCCCATAAAATACGGGCACAATGGGAAGGAACCTGTCATGATCGCCGCCTGACAGTAAGATGAAATAAACTGTGTTCTCTTTTATATTATTTCGACTGGTCACTTTCTACCACAACTATTTTCTTTTGGGTATTATAAATACTTACTGAATACTTTTTCCCATCTACCTGAAAACGAAAAATACAATGTGGGCATGTTTTCGTGTCTGACCACTCTTTGTTTGTTTACTTGCTGAACAATGTTTCATCATCGTCATTGATTTTTTAATTTCGATCAAATGGGATGATGTTGGTAAGAAAGATAGAGCGCGTGCTAAATGCACTAGAACTCAGTCAGTGGCGACATAGATTTTCATTCAAATCTACATGGAAGGCATTTTTTTTATTTATTCATAACATTTTCCAAAAATTTTCTACCAGATACTTTCTATTAGATTCTTCCTACGAGATTTTTTTATATAAAACTTTTTACGAAACAATATGAAATTACTTTTTAAGATAAGATTTGTATCCATACAATTATTACCATATTTTTGCACTTAGCATAAATTATACTAAAAATGTAATAAGTCGATTACCTGCTGTAAGTATCAAACCAGGATCGTCCAACTGTCAGTCAGGCATCCCGGTGACCCAACAGTTGGCCCCCCCAAAATTAAAATAATTATGAAATTATATTTTTTTGTGTATTATTTACCAATTTCGAACCTAAAATCGATTTTAAAAATGTCTTTAAAGATAAGTTGGTATGGAACCAACTGTCATGGAACCGAGCATCCCTGGACCACCTCATCAACCAGATTCTTTATAATACTTCTATTATCTACTTATTTTCTTTTTACTACCTATGTCTGCGGGGGTTGCATGCCAAGTGAGAATAAAGTCAATTCAACACCTTAAAAAGTCATTAAAAGCTGTGAAAAAAATATTTTTTTATTAGCCGATAACCCTAACCTAACGTTACCTATTTAACTTTTTTAAAAAAAATTTATTACTCTAAATGACTTATCTGAGATGGTTGTGAGCTGGTCTCATTCAGAGTTGTTCGGTCACCGCCTGCGGGGACCCACAAGGAAGACACAGCACGATCAAGTGAATCAGATATTTGAGTCAGGCCATGTCAATAGTCAGAATAATGGAAGAGTATTTGACAATGAAGAGTATGAGACAATGGTAAGAGTGTGAGACAATGTATGAATGTGAAAGAGGCAAAGAGTGTTTGCCAAGACTGAGTTGTTCGGCGGTACTGTGATGCTAATGTATTTAACAATTTGACTATAATGTATGAACGGTGCCCGCCGGTTATTTTATAAATTAAACTATATTAAAAGTTGGTATATTGAAGACATAATTAATAATTTCCTTAAAATCCAGCTGGCCCATTAAGGCGAGGCTTCCCGGCTCAAAAAGAAGAAGATGGAGAGATATGTAATTACGAATGTTGGACAGAGCGCGCTAATATTTTCAATGGTAAAATTGAAGCGAAAATTATGAAAATGCTTAATAAAATATGACTCGTTTAAAATAGAGCAAAAATCTCGTGAAAGGTATCAAGTATCATTTTAAGAAACATTGTGAATTTTTTCACAAATATAACTTGTAAAATAATAGAAATAGACTTGTTTTAAATAATTTTCGGAGCATACTTTACGAATTTTTTATTATCGAGGGAATTTCATATAATTTGCGTCTCGGCGTGGAACATATCTAGATATTATTTTCAAAAATAATATATATTTTTTTAAGAGCTTAAAAATTTCAAATTTTAAAGGGAGATATGTAAGAAATCGGTAGAAATTCGGGTAGCGGCGGCTTAAAATTATTTTCATAACCGTGTTGTAAAATTGTAATATTATGTACGAATTTCCTTCTTCTTCTGGCGCTAACAATATTAATATTAAAAAAAGAGTATAAAATAATTTGTAAAATGTGTAGAAGGATAAAATGAAGGTATATAAAATCCTCAAATTGCTTCGACTCGCAGCAATAACTTACTTCTATGTTAGCTGTTGGTACCTACACCTATAGAGTTTTGTTTAATAATTTTGTTTTAATGTTATCTGGCAGAACTGAAAATATTTATTTTTATATGTGAATACCTAATAAGTTGTAAACCTCTCATTTTAAATCACGGATGCAAATATATATGTATGTCTCAGTTTTAAGTCTTAGTCGTAAATCACTAGTTATATAAGTCTTAGATGTAAGTCACTAGTTATAATTTAAAACCTTAGTTATAAGTCTTTCGTATTAATTTTATTTTATTATATGTCTATATGTTCAGCGCCCTTGCGATGATTTTTCATAAAAATGGCGCTTTATAAATAAGCCAAATATTATTATTATTATTAATGTTGATTAAAACAATAATCACATTTCTAAATTTGCAATAAATAACTGTCACTAAAATAACGATTAAAATATTAAATGCCAAACAAAAATTGAAACTGAATAAAAAAATCCTCCAATAAGTTAAAAATGAGATTAATAACTTAGCATTGGTACTTTAATCGGAAATGAACATCGTCGAACAAAATAAAAGTGATCGGAAATTAATTAACGAGCGAGAAGAGATACGGAACGAAAGATCCCGCAGTGCTGCGGGATGAGGCAAAAGTAAGTCTTACATGAAAACAATTAGGAACAGTTTAATGTTATAGCGGGGATAACTTTGTTGGCGTTTCTAAATTTAAATATCTGCCAAGGATAACGGAGGAAATTAATTTATTCTCGCTGCTCGTTTATTATCTCCCTCGTAGATGCACGGGGAAATTATCGCGCTGGAGGGGTTGCAGAAGCATTTTTATATTAAAAATACCATATAAATTCTACGGTGGCGGCCTCTCGTTTTTTAGGGAAAGGCTTTCCGACATTTTAAAATCTCAGCAATTCATTATTTTATCTAAATAAATATTAAACGTGTATTATAATAGCAGGTATTAACTTCCCGGTAAAACTATTCCAGAAAACTTTCCAGTACAAAAAGAAAACATGTAGTTCAACGGGTTTTAATGAGATTTTTGCATACATGCACTGATGGCATTAAATATTTTTTTTTACAAAAGCTCCACGCTGGAGGCCCAGAGGAAATTAATCTCCCTCAGGACCTATCTCATCTTTAGGAATGCTGTGTGAATGGTATTTAAAAGAAAATAAGTTCTGGGAAGGAAAAAAGAATGACTGACGTATGAATCCATCCCTCCTACTGCAGTGCAAGGCGATGGCGATAGATCGGGAGAGCCCTGCTGGAGAGGCCAAATGATCTCCCTCAACCAGTCTCTCCGATCCGGCACGCCACGCAGTAAGTGGGCAGACTCATTCGTCGCCAAGACTTAGATAAACCTCACCCCATGAACATGGGCACCACTGCTAAGTCACCAAACATAGCAAACCATTTGCTATTTACTACTATTTACTACTTTACCACTATTTACTATTTACCGTACATCATCTCTTTCTTCATTTATATGATAACTCCCTTCAAAGCATTTACCCACATTTCCAATCACCTTTCTATTTTTATTGTATTCAAATGAATATAAATGTAACTTTAAATATTCTTATAACTTAAAATATGTACCTCTAAGCCTGTCTCGACACAGGTATATTCTAGTGAGACAGGCATCGAAAAACCCAATGTAAACATTCTGTATATAGATTAATAAAATAAAAAAATTAAATAAAAACTTGGAATGACCTACGGCAGAGGTGTTGATTAAAATAGAAAGAATAGTCAGTTACTACTTCAAAGAGGTAAAATAATACTAAAGCTTTGCTATTTTGGTGAAAATGGTGAGACTCAAGAACTTAGATGATTTTCCTTAAATATTGGAAGTCCAAATCAGAAACAATTTTTATCAGATAGTACAACAAATTGATTTACTTCATCAAGGCACCGTATTTTTATGTTGTTGAACCCGTTCTGAATATTTATAATTTACGACTATAATTACGAAATCCTTAATATTATTTATCTAAAAGGGTCGGTTATTGTGCGTATTTATGTGTAACTTTATTGTAAGTAAGTTAGTTAATCACACAATCTACTCAAATGTCTTCGATGTCGAAAATATATTATGGATATTTTGCGCAATTTATATGTAACCCCTCACGCGTCTGTTTATATGATCAATTTATGCCCATATATATTGACACTACCGAATTTTCTTAGAAACGGAATAAAGTGACAAGAACAAGAGGCTCAATCAGTGGCAGATGGTGCTCACGAAATCGGGTAGTAAGCCAAAACAATGCAGGTCAGGTGTGTACCATTTTACCTGGAAGAGTGTGTATTTATAAGGATAAGATAGAAAACCTTTTTCTAAAACAATCTTTCACCGTCTTTTACTGGCATCATTTTTATATCAATGATGTCCATCTTCAATTTCTAGAGATGCTTTTTAACGCTTAACCCAGACATTGCATTTAATTTGGGAGGCGCCGCCCCGGAACCATTTATTGGATAACCAACACCTTTGACACCTAGTCAACTATAGTGGTTTAACGTTAGGTGACTTTGGAGCCAATGGGTGCTTTATATTTTGAAAATAAAAATAAAACTTATTTTATTTAGTTTAAGGGAAATATAAACATATATGTATGTATTATATAATTTGCATGTAAATGAACGCACACATATTATGCAATTAATACAAATACATAGTGACGTACCTACACATTATAAAATTTATTTATTTATTTATTTATTTATTTATTTATATATATATTTCAGTACAAAACCTTACATAATGATGTTTTGTCTGTCCAACTGGGAAGGTTTCCCGTTTTAGGACAGCCAAATTGCACAATTAGTTCATAATACTCTAAATAAAGGAATGGTTTTTTTATGTCCCTGAAAGCATCGCAAGGATGTGATTCTTACTAGGTCATTTTGGAGAACATTAATGTTTGCAGTTGGACAAAGGAATGGTTTTTTTCAAGAGATCGCCGGATGAGATGCTTTCAAGGTCATTTTGGAGAACATTATAATATCATAATTAAAATTATAGCTTGCACTATAATTTTTAAAATATTTACAAAGTACTAGAAATTACACATTTATAAACCAAAATATCTGACTATGACATAAGAATTCCCAATGTCTTCATGACTATTTAATTAATATAGAGAATAAACCAGTTTAAGTAGACCTGCCTTACAATCAAATTTGAATAGGCAACATTGAGAACTCAGATTTTGAAAGGACTAGTAATTTTTTACAAGAATCAAAATAAAAACAGAGAAATATTATATAAAAACATCAATAGTTCTAGTTTTTGGTTAAATAATAATTTAAAAAAAACCTTTTTTTTAAGTCATTTTTAAATCGAGATTAAATCATATGTTATTTTTATTTTAAAATACAAAATGCATTTTCTACATACCTTGATTAAATACACAAATGAATTAAAAAATTTTATTACGATTTAACATGTAGTTTTAAAGTTATATTAGATTTGGGGGCTATTTCACCAATCTCTTTAAATGTTGCTCTTAACTACCGGTCACATAACTTTATTGGTAGGAGAATCATGCTCAAAAACCCGTGCGCATTTCGCCACAGAAAATATGGTGCCAAGTAGCTATTTTGGTCTACTGCCACGCCTGTCTTAGACGTGCTTAGACGCCATTGTTTCTATGAAATCACAAACGTCAAAAGTGTCAACATGGTGTCAACACAGTGTTCGTTTATTGTTGTTTACGAACGGGATTGGTTTATTTATGCAAACTATAAGGTAAGTTCAACGGGTTTTTGTTATGTTTTATTGATTATTGAGTGATATTACTAAAGAATTTAGTTGAATTTGTAGATTTGTCTTAATTCATGCGTCACAAAATGTTTTACTCTTTCTTCTTTCCTCATTGCTATTTTTTGTGATTTTCTGCTGTTAAATCGTTTAGGTACAGTGTCTTTAACATCTATTGTGTATTTGTCTGCAGAGCCTTCAGGTGAACCAATACATTAAAGTGAAATATGAGGGACTGGAGAGACAAAAGTGCACCCTCATCAGATAGGGACCCAGCAACGCTGTTCCCTTGGACAACATAGAGACGATGACAAAATGTACGATCTCCCTCACCAGAGGCACCACCAGCGGCTGGAATATCGATGCCTCTGCTCTAGGTAAAACATTTACATCGCATATTTAAAAATCAACCTGTACATTTCCTATTGTATTTATTAAAACGCTTTTTAGGGACTTTTACACAGAAATAGTAAAAAATATACAATATTATGTACAACTGAGCGACTTCAGTAACAATATTTTGTATTTGTTTAGTGTTAAATTCTGGCTTGCCATTGAATTAAAATAATGCATGGTTTCATTGCGCTTTTACAAAAACAAGAAACTTAAATTTTGGGTCGCACAGTTTACAAGCGTTTCACACGTTGTGCAAGGGGGTCACAAAGCATCGGACCATCATAAATTGAAGACTCGGCATAATTATTTCCCTCCATTCACAAATCAACTGGCTGTTGATTTGTGAGCATGCTCATTGATCCACAGGTGGAATGTGGCAGGTGGTTAGTGTTTCATGAATGTTTTATCCCTTATTATTACTTTCAGATAAACCGAATGCAATTGAGGAGTACACCGCTGTGCGTTGTGGATGAGGAAGACTAAAAGAATAGCCATCAGCCATCCAGAGTCTCCAGAGCTGCTAACATAATGATTATATAAAACAGAATGTATTGTTTACTTTACAATCTAGAATATTCATTTAGTAAGGTGTTCCCAACACGAAGCTAGTTATTCTCTAGCTAGTTCTAGTTCATTGAAATTTTTGTAATGTTTGTAGTTGAACAAATGGGTGTAGCTAGGTATTGATTTAGGGTGGGACAAAAAATAAAAATCTAGAGTAGATACCAAAAACAGTAGGCTTCGACAACATATTCATGCTTTGGGCTCTATCAACATGAACGGAAGACGGAAAAACCGTCATTTGAAGTGCTGTAAATTTGAAAACGCAACTTGGTCTACAATCTAAGAGGTCATGCATCGCCCAGCCAGAGTTGGCAAATGCCCCACCTTGCCCCACCGTGCCTACACATGGGGCAACATCTACTAAATGACCTTGCGTGAGAATGATTATAAATAATATACAATCATTTGTCTGTACCATTCATATTCATCCATACAATATTATAAAATATTATGGCTGCCATCGTCCCACTGACTCCTGATAATGTTGCCATATATTTATAAAAACTAAGTATAATCTACCGTATTAGGTATGTTCTTACAAAGAGAAATGTTTTTCTCTCACATGTTATTAAATAAATATATTGTACAGATATACCAAAATATTCTGAAGTTTTATTACAGTTTCCATAAAGCTAAATAAGTGTTTTTCACAATAAAAGTACAGGGAATCTACTCTTTAAAACACAGTTGTACAAAATTTCTAGGGTCTCATACAGAATCACTTCAATCAGCACGTCCACCTGGAGAAGACACCTTTTCTGTAGCAGTTACTGGTTAAGGTTACTTCGGCATTTTCTCCGTCTGAAAGAAGAAAATCATTTCAGTACTTGGTTTTTTCAGTTGGGGAAATCGAATACTGTTGGAATAAGGAAATGAATACTACAGGTGTGTAGTGAGGATATAGGTACATTTTATATACCTTCCCTGTTCCTGTGAATTCATTGATAGTACAAATATTGATTGTAAAAATATCCGTTACAGTAGTATGATATTCAGAGGTACTTACTTGGTCACATTGCAACATGATTGCAGTCCATAATCCCTTGACCCTCGGGAACTGGGTCAAATTATAAAAACCTTTTAAAAGAGCCGGGTCCAGAAGGAAGCGAATACACATTGGACGGCTATATCCAATAGCCTCCGACTATCTTTTTATAAATCTGCAAGCAGACACCAACAAAATCTCCGGCTGACAACAATGAAATTATTATTTGTTGGAAATTGTTGGAATGCAATTTATATGGTTATAGAATGACATAAAACCTAATATACTTGTTATTGTTGTTGAAATATGATGTAAGTACTACAATTCTGTATTATTCTTCAATATATATATATTAAAATAACACACCAAGTGGTTGAGAGTTTTTGTCTTTAGGCTGGTCATGGATTACAAGAACGGCATTTTCGTAAGTAGAAATCGTGAAAAATTCGGGTAATGCAAATACGATTTGACAGCAGCTGTCTGTCATATTTATTGAACCCGTGGTAGAAAACTTTGCTAATATGGTAGAAAACTTTGCTAATTTGTACCCGGTAAACGTTACTGGCTGGTCAAAGTACCAATTAATAAAAATAAACTTTATCTACCCACATAAGCATCCTTGAAGGATGGTGAAATCGAAAAAATGCTTTATCCTATTGGTAGTGCTTGTGAGCAAGATGGTGAAATACCCCCTTAGTACACCACTAAAGATTTAAAATTTTTGGTACAAAATTAATTCGGATGTGAAGGACAATTTTTAAACTTAACGATTCGAGGGCCAATGTGCCAGTAATAGTTTTTATGTTTGTTACTTTAATTTTATTCTCTTCATATTGTACACAAGACAGAGGATTAATATAAGTAATACAAATGCGATAGCGGTGTTAAAGAATACGTAAAAAAACAAGAGAAAAATAATTTTCGAATTCCTTTGAAACAAAATAATTCTTAAGGCTTTCTGAAAGAGAGTGTTCACACACATCTTCAAAAATGTTTTAATTGAT
The DNA here is from genome assembly GCA_936435175.1 of Glyphotaelius pellucidus. NCBI lineage: Eukaryota > Metazoa > Arthropoda > Insecta > Trichoptera > Limnephilidae > Glyphotaelius > Glyphotaelius pellucidus. The sequence continues at coordinate 31,063,095 of OW386537.1, forward strand.
GAACACGTACATGATTAGATCTGAACAAAAATGTATTTACCAATCTTCCTTTCCCTCATCTCCTACATTCTTACCCTTACCCTCAACTACGATATAACCTGATTTGTGAATCCATAATTTCTCAGGCGGTGGAGATTGTGCAGTATTCACTCTAACATAGTTAGTAATTTAAAAGAACTCAGTAATCATTTTTATTAAAGTTGTGCTTTTAGAACGATTAAGATAAGTTTCAGAAACCATTAAAAACATTCATAGTGAAAATCCACTAACAATCTGCGGAACTCGTTTCAAGGAATGAATGATAACAAACTATTATACGTAAATGTAAACAAAATATTATATATAAATAATAATAAATTTTTATATATAAATGTTAGCCAAGTATCATAAATAAATGAGCGAGACGGGGTGTACTCATACCTACTTAATATAGTGAAATATGAAATTAACGCTAATCGATTTAAACCTTGGTAAATAGTACAATGAAGACAGGTAAATTCGCTGGTTCGCCGTGTTAACAATTTCATGCATATACCTGAAAACGAGTGAGACGGTACATACCTAGGTAGTGTAATTTGTTCAATTGTATCACATAGATTCAAGTCTTGTTTCATCGGATATACAAATAGCATTAGTTCCCGTAGCTCGTCTGACGTATATCTGTCCTTGTCTCGTCCACGTGTATCTATAGCCTTTCGTGATAGCTGCCTGTCTCGCCTTCCAATACAGTTGTTTGGCTCGAAACGTCAGATGCTCGGAAACGTAGATCCGCGAACTTGGTCCAGCAATTCCAATGTTTGAGGTATTTAATTTGTCTTCCACATTCGGGTTGTTTTTATTATATAATTTTACATCCGCTAATAGCTGTTCTTTAGCTATATTCGATTTTAGTTTGATTATAATTTCTCTCGGATGAATATTATTTTTTTTTTTTTTTTGCTGCGCGATGAATAGCGTCAATATCTTTGATTTGGATGTTAGACTTAGTTTTTTGGCATATGTTAAAAATGACGTCTTGTAGAATTTCTCCTTTATTTTCCGGGATGCCTCTGATTTCTAAGTTGTTGGCCTTTAGAGCCCGCTCCTGGAATTCGAGACAGTTCTCCAGTACATTAATCCTGGTTTCCAAAGTGATGTTCTTTTTTGTAAGCTCCTCATTCTTTGATTCAATTTCACGGATCCTGCCTAGGAAGTCCTCGTATTGAGCACTCATGAATTGAATGCTTTCTAGAATTTTATTATTTTGTTCGAAGATGTCATTTTGTTTTCTTTCTAGATTCGACGTCTTATCCAAGACTAACTCTTGCAGATCTTCTAAGTTTGACTGGGCCTGAGCGGTGGTGGCCGGTCTTTTGATGTTCATTTTTTTTCCTGGCTCCAAAGGTTCGTTATCGCTGATTGACTCCTGTAGGCTCGAAGCGCCCGTCGTAGCTGTCTTCGTGTTTTTGCATTGTTTACATTTCAGCAGTGCACGCCGTTCCTGAGTGAGTCTACGATAGCCACTCTCAGTGATGCCCCCACAGGCTAGATGAAATGTGCCTTTGCACGCAGAGCACACAAAAATTGACTCCTCTGTAATCACAGGGTCCGGGCAAATACGGCAGTGCATTTTGTAACTAATTTATGTGCTACCCGCGTTAAACACTTTAGTAATATTAAAATTTATTTTTTCTTTCACTGATTAAACTCAGTAGGGACAGTAAATCGATTAAACGAATTTTGTAGAATGTAGACCTTGGTGTCACAAACAGCAATCACTCCCTTTAACTATCCGATTTAGAAAAATCACTTAGAAATCACTTTAAAGCAGAGCAAAAATATTACGAACTAGTCACAATGACAGATGTTGTTGTTGTATATATAAATAATAATAACATTAACACAGAGATGACAAAATGAGAACATTTTTAAATATCAACCATTAATAGGTTAACAGTGATTATTCGGTAGACGGGAAAGGGTACCGCCGCCCCGGGAACCTTTATTGGATAACCAACACCTCTGCCATAGGTCACCCCAAGAGGTTCGCTGCGTTTGGTGATTTAGCAGAGGTGTCCGGGTTCATGGGATGAGGTTTTTCTGGGTCTTGGAGGCAGATGACCAGGACTCTCTGAACCCCAGATTCCTACCCACCCCTTAAACCCTTCCCCTTTCCAGAACTCTCCTCTCCTTCTTTTCCTTAAAAAAAACCCAAACAGTATCCCCAAAGATGACATTGGGCCTGAGGGAAATTATTTTCTTTAGGGTCTCCTGTGTAGAGCTTATGTAAAAAAATATCGAACACAATTAACTAAGTATGCATGAATAGCACAAGAGGTAAAGCCTAAAGAAATGTAACATAACAATCTAAAAATATGAATGCAGTTAGAAATTGTTAATATTAGAGTTTAATACAAACTATTTCTGCGAGCCAATTCTTCAACACAATATTTGTACATTTCAAATTAATGAATAAGTGATTTCCAATAAAGGTTTCATCATCCAGGAAGCCGCTTGAACTTGGTAATTTGTAACGTTTAACCTGAAGTAAATACTTTAATATTTGCTTCATTTTTATTGGACGAACGCCTGCTTGATCGACTACCAAAGAGTCCCTTTCTTTATTTTCTCATTATTCGCGGTCAGTGTTTTCCTCAAAAAAAGTCTGGTAATAAAAATGTGAATCGCAACCGACAACAATGAGGGAAAAGGTCCACAAAATGGTGTAATAATGTTTTGAGTGAAAGCCTTAAACATCTATAAAATTCTTATGAGATATTTTATATTTGCGCCATAAAAACATTATTTTCATATAAAAGAGATTGAAGGATATTTATGCTACTTTGAGGCCGTTTTTATAAGCGTACGGAATTTGGAATATGATTATAATATCTCCGCTGAATAAAAAGTATGGTTATTATTTAGATTCATGAGAAAATAATTTGCTTAAGCTAAATTAAAACATACCACAGTGGTCGATAAGTCTGGAGGGTAGGACGCTCTACTGACAGTATTTTATATTTGGGCGCAATTCCCGCATTGGAAACCAACTTACTTCAATTTTAATATAAGAAGTATTTTTATCTTAGGTTCCATTCAGCGTCTTTCTCATTTATTCTTAAATAAAAGCTGAATTTAAAGAATTTTGGTGCCACGAAATGTTTGCAGCTTCTTCGTGGAATTCTTGGTATTTTCTATCATGAGCAATAGAGCATTGGAATACCACTATCTTTAAATGTAACTCAATGATACATTGCCTTTTTCTCAATAACTACTAATCCCAAGGTTCGTAGAAAATGTATGATATGTATCGTAATCAAGTCGGGAATAAAAATTAAATTTTATGTTTTATTTCGGTACCTCACTGCTAATTGTAAAAAAATGACAAATTTTCTGACGCCTGTTAAAGGCCACAAAAAATTAGAAGGAAAAAAATGTCAGGTACCTACTTGTCAAATATAACATTTTATAATGTAGGTCAGACATGCACAACCTGCGACCCCCGGGCCGCATGCGGCCCAAATGAAGATTTTTCGCGGCCCAAAATGAAGTTTTCAGCTTTCCTTGTTTTGGATTTTGGTATTTATTAAAAAAAACATTTTGTGAAAATAGAACTTTCTGGTTGTTAGACCTTGGACTCAGACTAGATGAGGGTTTGATTTAATGCTTGAGAAGTGGCCGTACTTTATTTTAACAATCAATTGCGTCTAGTATATTCTTTCCATCTTCGTCATCAACATCTCATTGTGCGAGGCAAACTCCAGAAAAAAAAAAATAATAATTATACCGAAACTCGACTCCTTACTTTCAAAACACGAATATCGCTGTGCTACATCTGCATCGCTACATCTGCTTTATATTTCAGTCATATTAACCATATATTCTAAACTCCCTTCTTACATGTCTTTCATTTCCTATCTAATTTTACAAATTTAATTTTCGTATAAAATATTTATAAAAAAATCTTAATTGTGTAATTTAATTAATAATATTATAAATGAAAAAATTCTTTCACTTAACTTCATGTCGGGTGAAATAATACTAAAAATGTATTGACTCTACAATTTTACTTTGCATGAAAAATTTTTTTATAAAAAAATCATATAACATTATCATTCATATGCTTGAGCAAAACTTAAACGTTAAAAATAAATTAATCTCCTGTTTCAATACAATACACTTTCACTTGTTTCTTTAGCGATATTCAAATCTAACCGTTTTCTCAAGCAATATCCTTGAAACGATTTCAAATTCCCGTCTTTAATTTTTTTGTGCGCAAGATATTACTTTTCTTACTGTCTTTTCAAATTTAACAATATCCTCGCCGCTACCGGCTAGATTTTACAGACCCCACTCTGCCTCTATTAGAGATGATATTTCTGCCTTTTATATTGCTTCTGAACCTGAACAATTGTCACAGAAAATACAGATATTCTAGATTAGAAAATCACCTGAGTACACAGGGAGCCCCCTTTTGACTGTTATAAATAAAACAGTTTAATTCTGTTTGCTTTATTGTTCAAAGAACCTTATTCAAAGAAGAAACTGCATGTCAAAGAAAGGAGGCACTATGGAAATCTGGTACCAAATCCTGTACCCGGTGTATGGGAGTGAGGCGTGGACTTGTGGAGAAGGACGAAGAGAGTCTATGGATAAGTTGTTTTACAGAATTCGACAAACATCAAATTTAAAAGTTTGAATCCAAGTTCTAAAGTCTTAATAATTGTGTTTTTTATCCAAGTACTGTGAAGTAACCGGCTTGTATGGAGATATTAAAAACTTGAATAGAACTTTCACGGAACTTCGAAAGTTGATGATTTGTGCAAATTCTGTGAAAGAACCCGTCCAAAGACAGTATAATGGAGATCCTTGTGGTAAAACAACATATATATGTATGGCCGTATTACGAATGTGAACCTCCGAAAACAATGCAACTAGATGAACTACACAGGAAAGTTAAATTAAATCCTTGTGATATTTTTATACAACGATACTACAAAAGATACAGAAATATTTGCAAAAATGTTGTACTCAATGTCAAAGAAAATTATTATAAAAAGAAAATAGACGAATGTAACAATGACCCGCGCAAATTATGGAAGATCATTAATGAAATTACCAATGGAAAATCATCCCAATACACGAGCATTGATGAATTAACAATTGAAAATGCCCAAATCTCTTTCGCAAAGCATCCAGACAAAATTATCGAATATGTAAACGAATGTTTTACTAATATAGGGTCACAATTAGCAAAGAAAATCAGACAACAAATAACTAGCATTTTACCAGAAGAAAAGGAAAATACGAACCAGATAGATAAGTTAAAGTTAACTGTTGTAACCAATACTGAAATAAAAAACGCATTTGCAACCCTTAATGCTAATAAAACATCGGGAAATGACATAATTTCAAACAAAACAATAAAACAATTACAAAATGAACTGACCTTCCCTTTGACATACCTGGTCAATCTGTCAATATCTACAAGTGTCTTCCCTTCATGCCTTAAAAAAGCTACAGTTATACCTATACATAAAAGTGGTAGTAAAAAGGATATTTATAACTACCGACCCATAAGTCTTTTAAGCTCCTTTTCAAAAATCTTGGAAACTGTAATGAAAAAGCAGATTGTTCAATTTCTCGAACAAAACAAATTACTATCACCATCCCAATATGGCTTTATGGAATATCTAAGCACCAATGATGCCATAGAAAATCTAACAAGCATAGCCATAAAAAACATAGATGATGGGAAAAAATGTTTGGCTTTATTCATAGATCTTCAAAAAGCTTATGACATGATTGACCATAAAATATTAATATCAAAGCTAAAAAAAATAGGAATGGCCGAAACAACAATGAACTTATTGGAGTCATATATAACAGGGCGAGAACAACAAGTACAAATTGGCAAACAAAAGAGCTAACCACTATCTTTAAACTATGGAGTCCCTCAAGGAAGTGTACTGGGTCCGATTCTATTCATTATCTATATCAACGATTTAACTAACCTTACCATTAAAGGAAACATAATCATTTCTTCAAAATAGGCATATTTACTTTGGGGTGTCATCATTAATTTAATGAAAAACAAATACCTTTGTATAACACCACTATTTTATTAACAATATCAACATGTTTCGAAAACTATGTTTTCTTCGTCAGGATAATAAGTCAATAATAAATAACAAAAGACAAACAAGTATAGACTAATTAGAACATAGACAAAATATTAGAAAGGAGAGGTGATTAATTACCTAAAATATATCACAAAAAACAATTATATAAAATAAAATATAAAAATTATTTTAGAATGGGTAAAAAATTACATTAACATAATAAAAAATCTTTTAAAAGGAAAACAAGAAGTCTAAATAACAAAATAAATTATTATAAATATAAGTATTAATACGAAAATTTAAAAGATGGCTATTTTTAAAAAACGTTTGGTTATTTATAATATTTAATTTACTATTAACACTTTTTCTAATTTCTAAAATTTCTAAATTATCTAATTGTATACCCGTTGTGTTAGTGTGTAAAATTTTTAAACCTTTATTAATATCAAAAGAATGACCTGTTTCCAAAATGTGGTTTGCAAATTCTGAATAATTATTATTATTTAAACATCTTAGATGTTCCTTAACTCTAATGTTAAAATTTTTAGAAGTCTTCCCAATATAAAAAAAGTTACAATCATTACAAATTAATTTATAAACCCCAGATTTGTTCAAAAACACACCTTTGTCCTTGTTATTTAATATATAATTTTTTAATTTGTTATTGGCGTAAAAAGCTGGTTGGATATTATCTGGCATGTTTTTAATTATCAAATTTGAAGTGTTATTATTTAAAAATACAATTTTTCTCCAATTATTATTCTTGTCAACTACGTGTGGATAAACAAAAGATCTAAAAAACTTTTTCTTATATTTTTTGTTTAACATATTATCTATTAATTGTGTAGAATAACCGTTATTTATTGCAATTTGTTTAATTGTATTTAATTCTGTTTTAAAATTTCTTAAAGATAGGGGAACATTAATTAGTCTACTTAGTAAGGTATGAAACGCTGCTAATTTTTGTGAAAATGAATGATTAGAAGTTTCATGTATAATGATATCTGTATATGTGTCTTTACGAAAAATGTTAAATTCAAATTTATTTTTGACAATAGAAATACTTAAATCCAAAAAATTTAAATCCAAAAAATTTAAACTGCAATTTTTTCCAATTTCTAGGGTAAATTTAATTTTTTTGTGGAGTTTATTAATGAAATTTAAGAAAATATTTAATTGCCTATTAGTTCCAGTCCATATACAAAAAACGTCATCTACATATCTTTTCCAAAAATAAACATATTTTAATAATAAAGCACGACTGTTTGTTCCTAGAATGCGATTTAATACATTTAGTCTGTAAAATAATATCATTTATAATATTTATTTTAGTCATTTAAGTTACGCGTAGTTTCTCCTTTTAAAATGTGCAAACAAGATATTATCTCACGGTTTCATGAATAAGGTCCAAACCTTGAATAATATGGCTGGTATCATATAAATGCATTCCCTTGCAAATTTGGGACAAATTCCTTTATTATTTGTAAAGTCGGTACTTTGAATAAGTACCCTCAAATAACACCTACTTATGTTTATGACACTGCTAAAGCCGACGGTGCATTTATCTTAGGGCTAAAGCCCTAAGTGAAAAAAGTAATAAAATTTTGCAATATTTGTTAATCCCTGTAATATTAAGATGTATTTTATTGGTAGGCCTCTAGGGCCGACTTTTAGGTAATTGTTTTATTATTGTCTGTAAGTTAGATTTTAAAATTAGTGTGGGAACTGCTAAAAATGTATTTTCTCATCATTTTTTTATGTACCATGTTTTTGTAAGATTACTTTAAATAACCACGAGGTTGATATGGTTGGGTTAGTATTGTTTTGACGGTGAAACGGGAAGGTACATGTTGTACCTTTGGAGTTATTTAATCAAACTCGAGCATGGGGGGTACATATAGGTGCCTATCTCCAGTAGAGTGTTGTAATCAATCTCTGATCTGAGGGGTACATGGGTGCCTGTCTTCAGTGGAGTGTTGAGATATCGAGGGAAATAAAGCCTTCGATATTTGTCGGTGTGGTGGGGTCTTGGAGATCACTATTGTCACCAGTATTGTATTTTTATTTAATAAATTGTGTTGAAGAATAACAAGAAGTGTTTTCCTGCAAATTCCATCGAGTTGTGCTTTCGTACCACGATAGTAAGAAACAACGACTATTAAAAATTTTTTCTTCAAAATTGTTTAAAAATATATCTGCGACTAGGGGGCTAGTACTTGAACCCATTGCTAAACCATCTTTTTGTTTGTAAATAATATTATCAAATTGAAAATAATTTTGTTTAAGAATAACATTAAAAATTTTATATAAATCCTGAGACAAGTTTTTACAGATCTTTTGTTTATCCACACGTAGTTGACAAGAATAATAATTGGAGAAAAATCGTATTTTTAAATAATAACACTTCAAATTTGATAATTAAAAACATGCCAGATAATATCCAACCAGCTTTTTACGCCAATAACAAATTAAAAAATTATATATTAAATAACAAGGACAAAGGTGTGTTTTTGAACAAATCTGGGGTTTATAAATTAATTTGTAATGATTGTAACTTTTTTTATATTGGGAAGACTTCTAGAAATTTTAACATTAGAGTTAAGGAACATCTAAGATGTTTAAATAATAATAATTATTCAGAATTTGCAAACCACATTTTGGAAACAGGTCATTCTTTTGATATTAATAAAGGTTTAAAAATTTTACACACTAACACAACGGGTATACAATTAGATAATTTAGAAATTTTAGAAATTAGAAAAAGTGTTAATAGTAAATTAAATATTATAAATAACCAAACTTTTTTTAAAAATAGCCATCTTTTAAATTTATTTTCGTATTAATACTTATATTTATAATAATTTATTTTGTTATTTAGACTTCTTGTTTTCCTTTTAAAAGATTTTTTATTATGTTAATGTAATTTTTTACCCATTCTAAAATAATTTTTATATTTTATTTTATATAATTGTTTTTTATGATATATTTTAGGTAATTAATCACCTCTCCTTTCTAATATTTTGTCTATGTTCTAATTAGTCTATACTTGTTTGTCTTTTGTTATTTATTATTGATTTATTATCCTGACGAAGAAAACATAGTTTTCGAAACATGTTGATATTGTTAATAAAATAGTGGTGTTATACAAAGGTATTTGTTTTTCATTAAAGAAACATAATCAGTTTTTGCTGATGATACTGTTTTATTATTTCATGAAGAAAATTGGACGGATACATTTAATGTGGCTGAACAAGGGCTTAGTGCACTTCAAAATTGGCTTAAAATCAACTCGCTTACCCTTAATATAAGCAAAACTAAATATATAACATTCTCAATGAACTCAAGAAGCCAACCAATAAAATCACTAAAACTAAAATTACACGAATGCCATGGAAATAATATACAATGTTACTGCCCCATCATCGAAAAAACACAAAATATAAAATATCTCGGAGTGATAATTGATGAAAATCTTAGATGGGACCTACACATCAAAGGAATTACCGAAAAACTAACAAGGCTCATATATTTCTTCAAAAATCTTAGAAACGTCGTAAATAAAAAGGATATGAGAAAGGTCTACTACGCTTTGTGTCATTCTCGAATTGAATATGGAATTATAGGATGGGGATCTGCTACACATAAGTACATACATAACCTTAATACGATTCAAAAAGGAATCATAAAGACCATATTGAAAGTACCCATTAGAACGCCTTCAATTGAAATTTTCAATAGCTTTGATGTACCAAATGTGCAACAAATATATGCCAAAAATATATTATTAAAGCTTTTCAAAAATACTGAATCTTCCACTAGACCATGCATGCATAACACTAGGTCGAATAAAAATGATGTAAAAAACATTCCAAGTTACAAAATCACATTCGGACAAAGAAACTACACATACTTTGCAACTAAACTTCATAACATCCTTCCCCAAGACATAAAACTAATAAAAAATTCTAATGTATACAAATCAAGAATAAAAATATGGCTGAAAGAGATCAATGAAAAAACCGTAATGGAAACACTAAAAACGACATAGAAGACAAATGAAATATATTTAAATAATTTTAGTCCGCCTCGGCACGGGACCCCCTAGTAAGGAGGACTAAGAATTGCAATATTTAACATTAAATTCATCATTTTATTTTGTATGTACAATTATTTTATATAGTTGCTAATAAAAATAAAAAAAAAGATACTATGCCAAATGATACCAAGAGAATTGGACCGTGTTATGTTCGGGTGCACCCGATAAATACATGGTACGATCAGGTGAAATAAATTCTAGAGTAGTCAGACCATGTTAGGAGTCGGTTTAACAGAAAAAAAATGTATGAGAGGATGTATGCATGTAAATTATGTTAGAGTGTGTGCCAAGATGGTTGGGGTTATCTTCTCATCCAAGTTGTAGTTGAATGAATTGGCGATTTGGTTTTTGAGTTAGATACATTATAATAAAAAAATGATTAAAAAATAAAATAATAACTTTGTAAACAGCACTTAAAAAAAAAGATTATAAATATTCGTGTTATTGCTTATAAAACATATAACTTAGATAATATTTAATATGCGTGCTTATTTAAAAACATACAACTTGGGTAATTTAATATACGTAACTTATATAATATTTTAATTATTAAAAAGGGTTGTTTGCACTTTTATTCATTTCTTGCTACTCCTGTACAAATTGCAAATGCGTCTCACGGTTGAATTTGGTGGTCACTTCTAGTCTGGAGCTACCATCGACATCGGAAAAAACCATCGACTCCGTGCAGAAACGGGCGGTCCGTTGACAGATACTCATATATTAACAAACGGATTACAATCTCAAGAGTAGGTACAGCCGTAGGTGGGAATGGTGTCGTTATTCGCCGGTATTTCAAAGGAAGATGCTTCACAGGTCAATTCACAGGTTCACAGATGGAAAACACGCAAACGCGCGCATAACATTTGTACACGATTGACATTCATGAGAACGTGTCGTTCTTGAGTTCAATCGTTCGGCTGTGGAAATATATTCGTTTTTCCTCCCTCCTCCTCTTCAAGATTCAGGATCACTCCTTCCTTTCCACAAAAAGACTCTCCACACAGCATTCTTAAAGATTGTTTAAAAATAATAATAATAAGACAAAGACCCTAAGGGGAATTATTTTCTGCCGGGCCTTCCGTGTGGAGTTGATGTAACCAAACAAATTTTTACTCACCACCGGAGTCTAAGTGTTAAATAGTTAATTGTACTTAATAATAATACTAACTAATTAACAACACACCAAATCTTGGCTTAATTAACTATCGGAAAAATAACTTACTAATGTATTAAAAGTGTCGTCATAGAAGTTTCTGAAAAAACCTTACCCAAACTATGCTCTTATACCGTGGAAGTCGCTGAAAACTAATCCAAAACATAGTCCCCCTCAGTACAGGATCTTCTAGTGAGGAGGACTTCGAAAATAATCTACGTCTATTATATATTTATATTTAACATGCTTCTTTCATGAGTGTAAAAAAATATAGTAAAAATAAAATTATACAATATTTTGGCTGTTAATTTCATACTTTCACGAATATAGCAGTTCAATGAAATAACCGTAAATATTTTTTTTGCACAAAATGAAAGCTTTTTTAAAAATGGTAAAGTATATTTATCTGGGACCGAAATTTTATAATATAATACCCACACAATTAAATATTGAAATCCTTCAAAATTTCCTACTCGGTTCAATAATAACTCAATGGCTTGGGAGGGTTGAGTCGGAAAAACTATTAAATAATATCACTTGAAATTAAACATGAATAAATAATATCACTTGAAATTAAACATGAATAAATAATATCACTTGAAAATAAATTTAGTGAAAACTTTGTATAAATTTAATTAAAAAAAAAACTACTTACCACATTTTTTTACAGAATAAATTTGGCATTTTCACTAGCATTCCATAGAATGGGCAATCAGCTTAGCTAGTAACTATTATCGACCTAAGAAGGCGTAAGAACCGGCGTAGACATATTTTCATTAATTATGCAATATTATTACTATATTGTTATTGCTATACATTATGTGTCTAATGTAATGTAAAAATAAAATAAATAATTTTGTATTTTGTTGGTGCTTTGGTAATATTACTTATTTTCAAACCTCTCGTCTTGAAAAGACTCATTTTAAAGTTCGACTTTTATTCAATACATTTTTGTGTTTTAATTCAGCGTGATTTTATCGACGAGTTTCATAAAATTTCTGATTTTGCTAAATCAGAGTTGCATTCGATTTGATTCCCAGTGGAAGTATTATTTATTAACACATTTGATTTTATTAATCGTATACTCACCACAAATGCAAGGCTCGAAAGTGGTTTGAGGTTTGTTTGGGATTTTTGTTGGTACAATATTGTTGCTCCATTTGATAAAGGGATTATTAATAATTATAATTTATTTTTATTTGGAATGTGGGGTTTTTACGAAAATAATGAATTAATTGTAGTTTTATAAGCTTTTGACTACATTTCTTAAATGAAATCGTTTAATGTATTTTTGGCACTTACAGCCTTTTAAGTTTGCGGCATTAAATTATAAAATAATTATCATATTAAAGGAAATATTTTTATCATTGAAGAAGAAGATAACACTTATAATCTAAATGAAAACATGAAAGAAAACAAGACACAGAAAAACAGAAAAAACAATGGTCGCAAAAAAAAAAAAAAGAAATATTTTTATGTTGAACCTCTCAGTTAGATTTTAATGTTTTTCACACTTCCTCACAGCTATTTTTTTGGGTGATTGTGGAGTCAAATTTTTGGAATTATATTACAAAACTATGAAATGCCAACTGGAAACTTTGAGGTTCATCAGCTTTAGGTATGTTTGGGCAAAGAAAACACATCGTTAAATATATCTAGCTTGTGTTTTTTAAATGATTATAACAAAGTTGGGGAACTATTGATTGGGGGTTTTGCTACGACTGGTTTCCACGCATCGCGCAGGTATGTAGAATTTACCCTCCGGTGAACATATTCTCATGCTAAAAAGAACATTAAGAAGACTTACGGCATTATAAATTTCCATATTTTTATGGCCACCTTCAACCTTCATTAATCGATTGCCCACCAAAGCAGCCGGTAATATTTTATTAATCTCCCTTAAAATTCATTTTACAAAGGTTTTTTCACATTACCAAGGCTTGTAAACTGTGGAAGGACCTTGTGTACATCACATTGTAGAGACCTTAATACTCTTAATACTCTATCTACATAATAGAAAAATAGTACCTGTGTTCATATAAGTACGAGTTTATAAACTGTGTATATCAACACACCGAAATAGATGTTATCAACACACTGGGCTTATAACAGTTTTGTTAAAACATGTGAACGCATGAGCAAATAAGAATTTATTTAATTTTGGATGCTATTTTACAAAACAGAATTTAAACAAAATAAAAATATTTTATGTTTGCACCTCGTTCAACCCTTTAGTGAGAAAATAATTTTTGAAATCCTAAAATTTGTTAAAACATTTTAAGCTTTATCTGTGTTTATCGACGAGATCTATATGTACAGAGGAAAACTTCCAAACCTTTCTTTTTCCTTTTGCTGCTCCCAATCTAACAGTATAAATACGGTAACGTCTTCGTGGTTGAATTTCAGAACCCAGTTTCGAGTGCATTTTGACGCTACGCCGCCGCCGTACGCGCCACAAATAACATCTGTAAAGAGGAATTCCAAACAAAGCTACCGCTGTAATTCGGTTTTGAATTCAAGAAATCGTCGTAAGATGTCGCCACTTTCGTCAGCAAGTCGGACGAGAACGCGAACGGGCAAATAAAATGGCTTAACCCAAACACTAACTGGAAAAAGCCGAAACAAAAACCACACCTTTTTAACTGCTAGTTTAGGATTATTCTCTCAATGACTTCCCTATTGATTACCAAAATCAAATTACTTTTTTGATGTGTTTGGTGACCAGATTAGAATAACCAGGTATAATTAAACCTTCTTCTTCTCTTTTTCCTTCATAATACGAGCTCTTTGGTTACAGAAAGTTTGCTGAAATATAAAAATAATATATAGTAGGTATGTACATTATTAACGGTCATCTTCAGGGCTGCCTTTAAAAAGCTCGCTAGTCTGAACCTATTCCAATGTTCCGCCCCGTAAAATAAATACTTGCATGAGCCTTCATTAATAATATATCCGATGGTCATTGGAAAATATTTTATGGGCCATTGTACTGCGCCGGGAAAAATAACGTTACCGCTATCGCCGGAATAGTATAAATGTAAATAATTGAGCGACTGCCGGGCGGAGAGGGCGTCCGCTGCCGGCCCGCTCCCGCCGCGTCTTAACGAAATAATCCTGAGTGGCGATAATAATAATATGGTGCCCGCTACAAAGAGAGAGATTTGGGAGTATAGGAGAATAAGAAATTGCTACAGATGACTTAAAGAGGGGCTGGGAAAGCGGCGCTAAACATTTTATAAACGAAACTGTACATTTGTCATTATTAAATAAAAGTAATTTTAACGATAATCGAGAATATTCCCTCTGCAAACAACATTATGAATAATGTTGACGCCAACATGTAACAATTTATTACTAGCAACATAAACTCGCTTCGCAAGTTTCTGCGGGTGGCAAGCGACACGACAGTAGATAAGTCACAAACTATCATCCGTATACAGACTGGAGAGATTCATGAAAATGCAAATCCAAGAGTACTACGCCTGCTAGCCGACTAGCTTTTAACGTGAGTGGCGCCATCTTTTGGCATTTCTAGCTACTTCCTTATAGTAGCTTATGTTACAAACGTTACGTTCACAGATTTTTTTATTTTTATTTTCACATGAGTTCCACACAGGAGGCCCTGAAGATAATAAGTTCCCTTAGGGCCTTTGTCATCTTTGGGGATGCTGTGTGGAGGGTTTTTTAAGGAAAAGAAGGAGAAGAGAGTTCTGGGAAGGAAAAGAGTTTAAGGGGTGGGTAGGAATCTGGGGTTCAGAATATGTCTTGATCATCCGCCTCCAAGATCTAGACAAACCTCGCCCCAGGAACCCGGGCACCCCTGATAAATCACCAAACGTAGCAAACCACTTGGGGTGATGTATGGCAGAGGTGTTGATTATCCAATGAAGGTTCCCGGGGCGGCGGTACCCATTACTTCCTCCCGAATTAACAGATGGTTTCACATGGCGCGGCGTCAGAGTTGTACTTGGAGTCCGATTCTTAAATTTCAACCGTACAATGACTGGGGTATCGATATGTATGTCGGTGAAAATTTTTCACCCAAATAATACCTACACTAAAAAGCATTAAAACTGTTTGCTGAAGTAGCAAAACCTGTATACGATGAGTATTTAGCATCATGAAATGAACCAGTTTTTCAATTCAAATTTGTCAAACAAAATATTTTCATGTCGAAAATGTTTTTCTACTTTGCGTCACGTAAAATATTGAACACAATCATCAAATAAATTTTATATATTATTATGTATGTATTACCCTTCATCTTTTTCAAAAAGTGCACAATGACGGCCTCCGTGGTCAAGGGATAAGGCTCTCGACTCACAATCCGGTGAACGCGGGTTTAAACCCCGGCATGGGCAACAAAATTTATTGATTGATTTGTGTTATTTTTCGATTTATTAATTTAATATAATTTAAAGTATATTTGCTACATGTTCCTTAATGGAATGTACTTTCAGAATCTTCCTGGGATAAGACCACCATTCAGAATTAAAACTTTGCTTAAAATGGCTTTAGCCGTGTTTGGTGACTGGCACTCCTCCAACTTTCATTTCCCCATCTCTTTCTCCTCACCACTGCCTTCAGCCTAACAAAATACCCCAATTAGGGATGCCGTATTCTCACTGATTCCAGACGAAAGGAATCAGTTGAGACTACGAAAGTGAACTATGTGAAAAATACAATTTTCCTAATTTGGCTCCCAAATCAATTGAATTTTCCCCTTCTTTCCAAAGAGAGCAATGCAATAAAAAAAGAGATAATAAGAAAAAGAATTGTGGAATGTATCTCTTAGGCCTCCGGGCCTTTCGAGTGATGGCCACAGCGGCGGTAATGTGGGGGAGTTCTCCTAACTCCTATCAAAACCATTCGGGGCGATTCCCCGCCATATTGTTCCTTATTCCATAAGAATATTTTATTACCCGTTTTCATCATTCTTCCGTTTTTATCCGCTGATTTTACATTACTTTATAAACTCACTCATAGTTGAGGATAACTCGTGAGTTAGTTAAAAAATATTTCTGTTTATTTTTTCTCATGCTCATAAATAACAAGCATTTTTTCCTTAATTAGCTGTATTTGAACAGAAAAAATTCTGTACCTTAGATTGATAATTGAACTTTGGGAAGTAATAAAACCAGTTACATTTGACAAAGTGTTCATATTGGTAACATTCTTAAGAGAAAGACGCAAGCTAAAAATGTATCGTGGTGTGTCGCCACAAAAAAAGGTACTATGCATATAAATCAGTTAGCAAACGGAGTCTAGAGGCTACGATTTCAAGCGCAAAAGTGGTTTTATTTATTTTTTTAATGATTTTATAAGAAAAAAGTTAATTGATGGAAACTGTCACAGATAATATTAGCTGTAAAACAGTATTTTTAAAAAGCTGCTTTTACACGCGCTCATATATTTTTTAAGTTTTTTTTTTTAAGTTTTTTACTATTATATTATATATTAACCTTTTCGTCCCGGAAATAAAAAAATCACACATGATCCGAAGGGGGGTCACTCGGGGACCCCAATTTGTTTTGCTTATTAAAGGGTGTTAATGACATAATTTTTTGTAATTTGTTTTGGTAATAATTAGAGGGAAGTATATTCATTGTATTTCAGTAGTCATTTTCAAAATCGTTTGATAAATAAAGTCATAATTAATATTCTAATGAATTTAGACCATAACGTATATTTTTACATAGAAAACAGAGAAGGCGGGCCGATAGCCAACATAACTCCATGTTTCCGAATGTCGACTGGCGATTGGCGCGTAGCGGAAACGATCCAGACCGAATGATCTTTGACCGGCAAGCGAACATTATAGCATTGTAAAAAGAGCAAACGAGATGCGCAGTGTAAACAAACGGGATCTAGTCCTTTCCACTAACAACTCAGAAATTACTTGCTATCGCTTAGAATCGTCCCGATACTTCCAGCGGATGGATACGGGGTAACGCCCGAACAGAGGGGTAGGGGGGCGGGCGGTACAGATTTCCGACCGGAATTTGATATAAATTAATTAATATTAAGAAAAGTAGTAATACGGTATTAATTTTTTTAATGCAGATCGATAACCAAATATTTTTTCTAGGATTACCCAAATTATTGAGTATATGGTTTAAAAAACAACTTAGATACAGCGTAAAACTCTCGTTAGTGTAAGTGCGTTCCCCTGGTCCGGTACGGAAGTGTTAAGTAGTAAATAATTTTATTTTAATTCTATCCAATGGAAACGGAAGTTAAAGCTTCAATTCAAAGCCAATGCCTAGAACAAGTAAACATTATCAAATATTTAGGATTAACCTTTGATACACACCTAAATTGGAAGCAACATATACATAATACTACAAACAAAATCCGCAAATCTATATACTTTTTCAAACACACACGCAACTTCCTTGACTTAAAACTTTTAAAAACAGTGTACTTCTCACCATGCCAATCTCACATCGAATACGGAATTTTAGCTTGGGGTAATGCTTATTCCAGTGCCCTCAACCCCATCATTAAAGCACAAAAACTTATCATAAAAATTATTCTTAAACTGCCTCTTACTACCAGTACTGATACGATCTTCAATACTTTCAACGTTATGGACATTAAACAACTCTACGCAAGATCCATATTAGTTAATTTACACAAAAATAACAAAACACCATACAAAACAACACAAACAATGCACAATACCCGAGCCAAAAACAAAGAACTTCTCCAAACTCCTTTTTCCAAAACTACCTTTGGACAAAGACACTTCAAATACATAGCTTGCAAACTATACAATACACTACCAGCTACAATCAGACATACTGAATCCTTGACAAAATTCAAACAAGACGTAAAGAAATGGATTGTAAGTATTGGACGCCACAATACTGAAAACATCTGTAAAGTATTTTTGTTATTGTTTTTGGGGTGTTATGCCGTGTTTCGCTACCTCCTTCTTTAGCCAACGTTTCGGACAGCGTTACAGTGTCCATCATCAGGGCAGATGAGTTCACTCATCTGCCCTGATGATGGACACTGTAACGCTGTCCGAAACGGTGGCTAAATAAGGAGGTAGCGAAACACGGCATAACACCCCAAAAACAATAACAAAAATACTTTTTGGCCGTGAAAACCTAAAAACATACCATCTGTAAAGTAAATCATAAATAGACAATTTGCATACGACCTAATCCATGTAAAAATAATTTAAAAATAGAATCATGTCAAATTAATTAATCAATCCCATAAATAGATTTGACAGGATTTACTATTCACTGTACATCATCTCTTCCTACATTTACATAACTCTCTTTAAAGCATTTACCCACACTTCCAATCACCTTTCCATTTTTATAGTATTCAATTGAATTTGTATGTAACTTAAAATATTCCTGTAATTTTAAATATGTACCTCTAAGCCTGTCTCAACACAGGTAAATCCTAGTGAGACAGGCATCGATTAAACCCTATGTAAAACCCTATGTTTATAGATTAATAAAATAAAAAATAAAAAAATTTATTCAAAATATATATTTTTTGTTGTTTATAATATTAACCGATTCGTTGGAAAGATGACTCGAAAATAGTGATTTAACATTAAGATTCGCCTTAAATCGCACCATACTAGGTGGTGATAAGTGTTTTTTTCAGATTGTTCTTTTGCGAGATAATTGTATCTCTGTACTCTTGTAAACGAATATGATAAATGTGATATTTTAGAAGAAATTTAAACGTCAAGCAGTTTAAAACAGCGTTAAATAGTTAAATCAAGATAAACAACGAGAATTTACGTTATTGGGGGTTGGTTTGTGGCAAAGTTGTAACCTTATTGTGGGATCCTTACGCCTCAAAATGCTTTTTACCAGCTCGGCCCCAGAGCTATAATTTTCAAAGCAGCATTAAAATATATATCACGGCAAGAATATTACTAACCATTTTAACGCAAGATTTTTTTTAGAACAGTTGAAAAAAAAGTGTCATTTTTAGAAGCCTCATTGTAGATAGTACTACTTCTTGTACTTTTTGGGGCAAGAAACGTAAAATATCTGAAATGTCTATTAAATTGGATATTTAATTAACCTTGGATGTGCCGATAAAGAGACACTATGTATAGGCACGTAATTTTACCTAGGCACGTGATAAAACCTCAAGTATTTACGTCACGGCATTCCAAAAATCTGGAAATTGCGATATTAATTTACAAGATTTTACGATATTACGTAATATACACCGTAGCAGATTATATTTGGAGCAAGACTGATGGTTCAGCGACAAACCACGGGCAAATCTGAAATACCTTAGTTACACCTCGTGGATTAAATATTATGCCTACTTGTGAACATTTCATAAACAATCTCACATATTGTATCGGTAACAATGCTTTACGCTTATTTTAGAGATGCGTTGCTTAATAAGATCGAAACGAAATACTTAAAGTTTGAACATTGGGGAGAAGATACAACTTATTGCAATAAAGACAGGTGATGTGATATCATATCCGATGCCACTTTCGATGTCAAAGCACGCGACATGGAAATTACTTTACGGTTTATGCAGTGTTGCGCCTCTTCATTATTTAGCGAACGTTTTGGACAGCGTTGCAGTGTCCATACCATCCATCATCCGCCCCGATGATCACTTTAACGCTTTTGGAAAAGTTAAAAATATATCAATTATTTTGTTTTCGCTTGAAATGCAAAAATGCTTACCCAGACCATCTCTGAAAATGTCGGTAATTTCGTAGAAATAAATATACAGTATTAAAATTATTTTATAACCTGGTAAAAAACGGTGACCGGGCAACTCGGAATGAAACCAACTCAGAACCATCTCAGATAAATCGTTTAGAGTGACAAAAAATATATATATTAAAAATTTGTTAAATAGGCTACGTTAGGTTTGGGTTAGGGTTATCGGTTAATTTAAAATTATTTTTTTCATAGCTATTAATGACTTTTCAAGGAGGTGTTGAGTTGACTTTATTCTCAGTTGGCATGGAACCAAAAAAAAACATAGACTTTAGTGCATTGACAAAACTTTTTTCAATTAGGTCTCTGACCTCGGGAAAGAAAAAATGCAATTTATCAAAAATAACTTTATGACAAAATGATGAATTGAAATAATGAATTAATTTCCCGTTTTACCAAATCGGTCTTGATTTTTTTTTAAATAAGGTATCATTCCCCGGATACGAAGACAAAACATATTGTTTTCATCCAATAATCCAGATTGCCTTTTCACGATGAATCCGCAATAAAAGTTTAATGATGAGCACAAGAAACGGCTCAAGGTAGTCGTAGCCAGCCAGCGGACCAATTTTTGAAGAATATACAAAATGTATTTGCACTGGAATTTGTACAATTTAATTAAATTGTGATGTCACAAATTTATAAAATATCGCACCTCCGATTTCAACAATTCTTGAGTATTTTTTGTTTTTATTTTATTTTTTATTTAACTATACTATATTCATAAATTCAATAATATTATTATTATTTAATTTTCACAAACAAACAACTGACACTGAAACAAACTGGCAGTTTGATTATGCCTTCAAAAGGCGAAAATTTTACTTGACACTTAAATCTCGGTTTAATTCGAAACCGGTTTTAAGCCCGTAAAACGTATATCAAAAATTTTAATAAAATCTCTAACTAATACCGTCAAAGAACCCTCCCTTATTTTGCAAAGTTCTAATTCGTCACTTTCCCTAATTTTAATCAATCGTTAATATTATACAATCCAATAAATTTGACCTACAATTATTATAACCCTTCAAGGCTACATCCAGCTTTTTAACTCATAACTTTTAAAATATTTTACATAATCACAATAAACTAGAATTGGGAAACCCGGCCCGGTGTTATATAACACTTTTATTTTAATTTCTTTGTTCACAGTAATATAATAAAATTTTCTTCTAGTCTATTTTGAAAATTGCGAAGTCTTCTTTATTCGCTCTTTATTCTTCTCTAATCTTTATTTCGCGATGAATTGCTTTACTGATTCACAATCTTTCTATTTTGCAGCAAAAAAAAATCGCACGTTCTTGGAACAATATTTTTGAAAAACCTGTATTATTTTATGAAAATGATATTAAAGTTTCTACATTCAAATCAGTAATTTTCTTAGGGAAAAATAAATCAATCAAACAGTATTAACACCCTTGCACCTGCTTGGTTGAATTTCAGAACCCAACTTCGATTGCATATCTGACGCCACGCCTTACGAGCCGCGCCACAAATAACATCTGTGATCGTGGAATTTCAAGCAAAGCTACCGTTGTAATTCGGTTTTTAATTCAAGAATCTGTCAAAGATGTCGCTAATTCCGTCAGCATCTTGCTTGTGGGCGTCTCCCTCCTAGGTACATTTAGTACGGATTTATAGAATTAAAGTATCTTTACGGATATGGAAAGAATTGTGAGTAATAGTATCACGCGGCTATATGCTATAAATTACATACGACGACATTGCGTGTCTCGGTTTATTTGTCACGGTTACTTTGTCTCGGTGACTAGCTATCACTGGATCACAGTGGATCCGAGGAATTGGCTATTTTTGGAATCAGTTCCTTTCAGATTTATAAAATGGTCACCAACACTCAAACTGGGCGAAGCCGAACCAAAAGCCGCCCGCAGGGCCTGGCAGCCAAGCCCTGCGGAGCGGGGTTTTAACTGCTGGTAAAACATTAATTGTATCAGCGTGCTAATGGTAAATGAAAACTACTCTTTTCTTTGCGATTGTACTAAACTTGTTTTCATTAAACATAAAAAATTGCTCATATTGAAGAACAATCTTCTCTAATCTGTCTCTCAAATGACAAAATCCAGGAAAATCCATCTAATCCAATTTTTATACAGATACAACCACTAAACACTACTCCAACACTACTCCACTTTCAACTTGTTGTCTCTCTCTTAGTCATGCCCTTGCGCGGACCGTCTACTGGTTCTGCTACTTGTCGCCCTTCTTGGTTCTTTTTGAGGTTTCTGGCATCCTTCATACTCCTGTTTGACCTTGAACCGCCACAACAGTTTTATTTTTCTAAATTAACTTTATTTTTCCATTTTGCAGAAACAATTTTCAAATGAAAGATTTTGAGAACCGCCAATTAACGGAAAACGTGTTCACCAACACCTACCCTATTTTAGAAAACAGGGTATTATAAAAAATCTTAACTTAATTAAGCATCCTTAATGGTTCCATTCCAACTCAGAATCAAGTCAACTCAACACCTATTTGTAAAGTCCCTCAAAGCTTAAAAAAAAATTATCGAAAAATAGCCCATAACCTAACCCCTAACGCAACATAACCTATTTAATCATTTTTTTTATATATTTTTTTCAACACGCTTAATGAAATTTCAGAAGGTGTTGAGTTGATTTCATTTTGAATTGTCCGGTCACCTACTTAACATTTACGTCGTAAATATGAAAAAAAAAAACAACAACAACAAACTTAAAAATGGATTTAAGAAAAATGCTCGGAGAAAAACTAAAAACGTATGAATTCTGAGTGTATCTTGTATCACAACGGATGGAGGTAATAGGCATGAAAATTGCATGGCAAACGGAGTCTAGGAAAGGTTGATTTTCACTCACAAGTGATTAATTATTTGGTGAATAATTTTATAAGAAATAAAATTATTTTATAAGATTAACTAAAGAAAACTGTGATAATAAGCCATAAATATGTATTTTTTTACAATTGTTTTTTAATACGAATTAATAATAATAATGGTAATTTCTGATAGAAAAATACATTTTATTAGAAGTTTATGTACGATTGTATTTTTTATAAAGTAATTAATAATTTTATATTAATTTTTCTCAAGCGAAACAGTAGAAAAAATTAAATTTATCCAATATCTACAAAGGTTTTATCAATGTAAACCAATTTGCAATAAAGATTAATCGAAAATTGTGATTTCACATTAAGCTTCGCCTCAAGGGAAGTTATTTCAGGGAAACATAAAATAAACTTAAGAAAACATAAAATATAAACATAACGATAAGATATTTGAATTGATTAAACCAAACAAATAATGTTACTATAAGAACAAAGATTTTTATTTATGTAAATACAGTTGTTTCGCAAAAAATCAGGTAATTCAAATTCAAATGTAACATTGTCATCAAATGGCCATTCAGCACCATTTTTTTTTATTTTTTTTTTATATTTGAAAGGTTACCGATAAACACCGATTCTAGGTATGTTTCAGATTTCTATCAAGTAAGGTGACAAGCATAACAACAGAATAGTTGTCCTCTTTAGCTTATCACAATTTGATCTGATCAATTTATGCTGATCACAATTGGTTATAATAATAATAAGCTGACAAGCATAACAAAATAATAGTTGTCCTCTTTCGCTTATCACAATTTGATCTGATCAATTTCTGCT
Source organism: Glyphotaelius pellucidus (assembly GCA_936435175.1). Lineage (NCBI taxonomy): Eukaryota > Metazoa > Arthropoda > Insecta > Trichoptera > Limnephilidae > Glyphotaelius > Glyphotaelius pellucidus. The sequence goes on from OW386537.1 coordinate 31,086,831, forward strand.
GATCACAATTGGTTATAATAATAATAAGCTGACAAGCATAACAAAATAATAGTTGTCCTCTTTAGCTTATCACAGTTTGATCTGATCAATTTCTGCTGATCACAATTGGTTATAATAATAATAAGCTGACAAGCATAACAGAATAATAGTTGTCCTCTTTCGCTTATCACAATTTGATCTGATCAATTTCTGCTGATCACAATTGGTTATAATAATAATAAGCTGACAAGCATAACAAAATAATAGTTGTCCTCTTTTGCTGATCACAACTTGTTCAAAAGCTAAAACGGTCTTTTAACAGGAATTTTGCAACTGCCAAAATACAAAATGGCGCTGAATGGCCATTAATTTGATGGCTTTGTCACACGCGAATTTCTGCGAAACAACTGGGCCCTTAGCTTTTACATTCCATTGTAGGTACTTGTACATGAATATAGTTACATTACCAACAGTAAAGTCTTTGTACGGGCAAATTTTCAAAACAGTTAGGTACTTCTAGACATGCGAACATTATACGGTGCAATCTGCCTAGTATCGCAAGAGGGTGTGCACGCAAGGATCTATGTGGCAAAGTAATAAGACGACTTGAATAAAACTAATGGGCGGTCGTCCAAGCTCTTATCATAAGAAAATTCCTCAGTATCATCGAAAACCAAACTTGCATATTACCGGTTGAATAAAAAAATGCCACAGTTATTGTGATTGTATTGATTTTGAAATGATCAAATTTAATGATCTGTGATAAAATGAACAGTCCAAAAAATTATCAAATTTTTTAAACATTTGGACGAAAAATGGCAATTGATCCTTTTAATAATGTTTTTAATGATAATAACAAAATATTTATAAAGCAGAGTTTTGCGTTATTTCACTTCAAGTGCGCTTAGTTTTATATTATTGATTTTTTTTAAATTGTTTTCATTACAACGATTAATTATTCTGAGACTTTTATTTTATTGAAAACAGACACATATCAGAGAAGATTAATTCTTTTAAGGTGAAAAAACTTTTCAATTAAATAAAATAAATTAGCGAAAATTTTTTTTTTCACTTTTCAACTAACAATTGTCGTTCTGGTTTAAAATCGTTTTTTTTTCATTGATTTAACTTTCTTTTGATGGCTGTCTTCCACTATTGGTTTAGTCGAGATAACTTAGCTTTTATCCGCATGTTACATAACACCAGGATTTTTTTGTTGTAATAATATTTCGTTGAATTTTTTTTCTAGAGCTGTTTTACACAAAGTCGATGTACTGATCTAGGATGACCAACATGGTTACAGATCGGAGAAGACCTGATAGGTTTGCCGAAATTTTGTTCTTTATAAAAAAAATGGCAGATATCTTAAAAATGTTCAACGGTCCGAGGGTAGTATTTCGATAGGTGGGAAGATAAAACGTTAAATCAAGTAAAGATAAGGGAAACGTATATCAAAGAACGATAGCACGAAGGCTTTATCTTTTATTTAATCTAAACTGAGGTCCCAATGCTTAGGTCATGTGATAGTATCATCGTGAACTGTTAACAATGCTGCGAATACCATAGAATATATTTTTTTGTTATTGGTTTTAACGTGTCAACCGTTAAAATTATTTTATAAAAAAAAAATATATTTTATTATTGTTAAGTAATCCAGATCATGTTAAGAAAAACATTTATTTAACCCCTCAGGCTAATTTTTTCTTAGGCTTTTGAGAGAACCTCATACAAACCTCATAGAAATCGATAAAAAAAATAGTTGACAATGACGTATATATTTTATTCTAAAGCATTTATTTTTTTTTCGTTAGCAGTAATTTTAGTTAAAAAAAACGTTTGGTGGGCCATTTTTTAAATATTTTTAAAACCATTTTTAAAAAAAGGCAGCGAACGATGCGGTGAACTTGAATCGCGGAAGCATTTCTATTGGTTCCTCACACGCCGATATCAATCCCTTAACATGCCTACATAGTTTTCGTCTGCTGTGACAAATTTAACGGAACCATTCTGTTCCAGACTGCCGAAGACATAACAGCTTCGTAAATCGCTTCTTGTTCGCTTTTTATGTACGAATTCTTTATAAATATTAAATTATGATTCGGATGAAAATTGTATTCCTAAACTTGTAAGTACAATGTTAAATTGATTTATGCACAATCCATCCATAACACACATACCCCTTTATAAAAAAAAAAATGTCAAAAATTATCTGTTTATTTCATCACCCTTCAAAACTAAAAAAAAAATAGTTTTAGGGTGCGTTCAGAAATATTCCATGTATTTGAATTTTATTGTAAAGCGGAAATATTTTGGGCTTCCGACAAAGTAGGCCCGAGGCCTGAAAGGTTAAAAGAAAAAAACGTAAAATTAAACTTTTTAGTTTAGTTCTAAAGGTGAAAAGAACAATACGTTTATCATAAAAAAGATATAATGCGACTTTTTACGGAATAAAAAACCTTTTAAACTTTCTTCAACTTTTTTATTAAGAACCGAAAAATATATTTTTATCTGGGCGTATATTTATAAATATATGTGTATATTACAAAAATGTGATAGAGGTGTTTTAATCAATAAGTGTATTTCCGCCACGAATTAAAGGTTTTAAAATTAGAAATAACATTAAAAATCATTATTTGGCACCATATATGAAAAATTTATAGCAGGTTATTGAATTGCTTTTTATTAAAATGGTAATTTTTTACAAACTCTTACAGCACCTACAAAGTTTTGATGTAGTACAAGCTTTTTTTACTAAATGGCTTTTTCCGAAAATGGAAGAAATCCGTAATATACGAGTATATTGCGAAATAATATGGTATTGATTTTTCCGTGCCCGCCGACCGACTGGTCTATCAACAACCTCTACAATATTTAAACGACTTTAAAAATAGATGCACAATGGAAGCATTATCTACGCACAGTGTGTCTTTTTTAAATGGGAAAGGATTTTATTTCTCTTGAAATCTCGAATGAAGGGGCAAATTAAGTTTTCAGATGCACTCATCTGAAACAAGCACAAACCAATTTGAAATCCTTCTAAACGATCAAATGCGCCCATATAATGCACCTGTGTAGTGCATTATGGCTTAAAATTCACGTAATAAGCCCTCCATTAGTTAAACCACTAAACGAAATGGTTCCCATTTCAATTTTGAACACTGTAAAAGTGTTCAGTTCAATTAGTTTAAACTCAAATTTATGATTATAATTATCTTCTTGGCTGAACAAATGATGCAATTAAGATTACAATTTTTTATTATCAGTTCTTTACTATAAGTAAATAAGAAAAATTATAACTGTATTTACATCAATCCAAAATGAATAAAAAAAGTGACAGAATTGCTCAGCTTTCTCGACGTAGGCGAATAGCACATCTTCTGAATGGTTCCATGACAAATCGGAACTCTTTTCAAAAGTGAAATAAAGTCATTAAATGATGGAAATTTTAAAATCTAATCAAACAAACCGTATCCATTCGAAGTCGCTCGTTAAACGAGTATTTAGGCCGTCACGTCGGTCGGCCCATCTCGGTGACTTAATTTCTCTCTTCAACCGTCAATTGAAAATAATCAGATCCGTGATTTTTTATGCTTCAACGGTTTTACTATCCGTGTTAAATATTAGTGATTAGTAGTAAAAATATGAATACGATAATGATTTCTATAGCGCTGTTTTGTGAAAAATTACCTCACTGTCGCTGTCCACCTAACTTCTATCTAACCCATTGAATTTTTTCGTTCATCGAGTAATATAATTAATAATTTCAATAGTTTAAATATGCGTTAATAAGAAGCCGAGAAGACATTGCATCAAAAGTTTAAAGGTTGTTGAAGACGAATGAACCTCTCTGCTTAATAATTACATACTTAATCGAAGAATTATATGCCATTTATCGAAGATGCGTATGTTAGTACTGCTATTTACCGTGGAAAAGGGTAACTGTATTCCTGATAAGAAAACATGGATCATTAACTCGAAACAGATTGTTAAAGTAAAATGAAACGTCCCCATTTGATCCGAATGTAGTTTAGCGCAGACAAAAAAAAATCTAGATAAAGCTTCGATGCTTTTTCTAAATAATTTTCAAGTTTCCGAGAAAGTTCTTGGGAACTCTGAACTAAACTATTTATTTATGTAAAGGAAAAAATTGTTTCAAATGAGTGATTAAAATTAATAAAATAAGGTATATTAAATGAAAAAAAAAAAACACATTTTATAATACACCACTTTTTTTTGAATTAATAATTTTTTTTATTTTGATACAAATATCTTTGTACGGTATTCATATATTGTACTTCTGCTTAAATTAAAAAATGTTTTTACCTAGTTTTGTGATTTTAGCAACAGTATTTTTATGTTTGGTTGGTTTGGTTCTATTTTATATGGGGGTACACCTGCATTGATATTTTTAATTTACGGTGGATTTTTTTTCTGGATGAATCCACAATATGGCCGGTTATACAGCACACTTAATAATAAAATAAATATTTTTTTCAAAACATTAGCATATATTTCAAATAGACCTAACATTTTATCCCATTACTTGACTTGAGCATGTAATTACTATTATTTTAATAACTTGTCTCATCGCGAAAAAGCTTTTACATGATGTTGTTTGATAATATTTATGTATTTTTGTGTAAAAATTACAAAATCTAAAATCATACCTATTATAAAGTGTGTTTTTTCATTAATTTAATATATTGTCACACCCCAAAGTATTTGCTTCCGTAGAGAATAATAAATTATTATTCTCAGGGGGGGTATTTCACCATCTTCCTGATAGCTTATACATACGATAACGAATATTAATAAATAAACAAATACATATTCGAAAGAGAAAAATACTTACTTAATTAATTACTTATCCTATATAAAGCTATTATTCGTAGGTTCAAGAACCGAACGGTAAACTCAGATTTAAAAAAAATAAATCTCGTGTAATTAATCGAAAATATATGTTATTATATGGATAATCTATGAGGAGAATGATGAAATACCCCTTCAGTGATTTTAAACAGCCAAAGAACAGTACTTTTTACCGTAAAAGTGGTTCACGTAAGATTTCTAGTAGTTAATAAAATGAAAAATAATAATAAAACATCGCTTTTAAAACGGTGACATCATAATTTAGTATATTCATGATGATTCAAATACGAAGGTTCTTTTTTGGCCGCGGCAAGCCCTAATTTTTTTAGGGCTTTGTTATGTTATCAAATTAAATATGCCAAATTCCAAAGGAAAACAGAAATTTTTAATACTTGTCAGTTGCGAAACGTTTATCCCATAATATCTGGCCAATGAGAGGTCATTTTGAATAACATTTTTTTTTTTCAAAACTAATAGTAAAAACCTGCCTTGCCAGATTTTGCACTCAATGAAGTGTTTCGAACAATTAAGAACAAGGAAAGGAAGACCATTTTATTATAGTATAGTAGAAAAAAGATAAAATACAGATATTTATAGTACTCCCAGAGAAAGTTAAGTCTTCGGTTTCACAGATCGTATGAAAGTAAAAAAGACACAAGATACAAGATCGACGTTCCACCTCTCGCTCGGATTATTATAATCTAGAAGTAAATGAAAGTAAGGCTACGTATATGTGATGGTAGAAATGACGGCAGGGACTGAAAAAGTTGCGGAGAAATTCCTAATTGAAAAAGCTATGCAAATTTAATTAATTTAATGGACAGCAGTTTTTCTGCCTACAGAAGATTACATGTTTTAAATTTTTGCTGGGTACTTAGAACCATATACATACTTTACATAGAACCATATACTATAAAACTAGTACATACGATAATAATACCTAATGACAGCTGATTAGATTGATCAATGATCAGGCACGATTTGGTGTTGCACCCGTCATTGTTCTTGATCGCATAGGATTATTGGATTATCGCTCAGCCATAGGTATATGGGCTTATAGCCAATTAGTAATTTGATTCAATAGAACGGCTATATATCAAGGTAATATAAAATGAACCTTTCAAAAGCAACATGTTATTGTGGATCGGTATTTTTCTTTGTGTTTCCAATGATTGAATTTTGATGCAATGCTTAACATACAAAAAATGCTTAATTTTGTGTTGTTAGCCTATCGGCGTCAAACAATGATTTAAACTAGTAGTTCTGTGAATAGTAGACGAGGAGGTTTAGCAGGATCGATTGATAAAACCCTACATCAATACAATATTGACCAAAACTGTCATCTATGGTCAGTGATCGATATTTGCGATCACTTTCAAAAATTGTTGAGAGATATTCCGACTGACGATTGATAAATTGTAGCTCAGACCATAGTTTAAGATAAATTTTGGTTAAGAGGAATATAAACGCTAGAAATATTTCGATTTTCATGCCTGCAAAATTTAAGATCGAGCGTCTTATTTAAGACGCTCGATCATTAAGCAATTAAGCGAAAAAGTGGTTTTTATTTATTTTGTGCATAGTTTTATAAAAATGAAAAAAAGTTAGAATATTCAAACCTCAAAAATAGTCTTAGCTATAAATGGGTATTTTTAAAAAATTGTTTCTTTCAATTACTTCATAGTTAAGTCATGAAAAAACATTTTTTTTAGTGGCTTACGCTTATATTTTTTGTTATATAAATAATAATTTTATTGTATTTCCAGTACATAGAAAAGCTTGAAAAAGCTTCAATTTATCTGTAGCATATTTTTTGACGTTCATAATGTAAACCTTCGTAGTAAAGATTAATCTAAATAGGATTTTTTCAAATAGGAATTTCATCTTAACTGTCAACATACGCATTTATTTAGATAATGTCGTAAGTTATGCAAAATTAGTGATTTCTTAATGAACAAAGTTCCTCTAATGAAGCCTTTAGAATTGAAAGAAGTCGTAGCTGAGTAGGCATCGCGTTTGGGTCCTACCCGGGCGTCGCGTGTTCGAATTCTCGGCTAGCTAAGTCCTCCATCACGACACAAGCAACATTTTCCGCTCAGCGTGATGGTAGTAGGAGATTTTCAAACATTGTTGAGTTATTCGTACCCCGGAAATGTTTGTCTTTCTTTTAAAAAAAATATACAACTTAGACGCGAATAATTTGTTCCGTTCGATCTTTGAGAAACTAAATAAGTTGAAGTATGCGTAAAGATTTGATTAACTAATTAATTCCCGTTTAGTGTCAAAAAGTAAAACGGACTGCAAATTCATATGTTGGTAAGTATTCCAATTCAACATTAATTGCTTAACGTTTGACATCTCGTAGTGCTGTTTGACATAATTGCTTAACGTTTGACATTTCGTAGTACTGTTTGACTTTATCTTGCCAGCGTATATCGATTTCTTATTTATTCCCAGCCAACATCGGTCCGGCTTTAGCCAGTGAGACCTCGTGCTGGAGACATCGGTTTAGAATTATCAGAAGATCCTATCGATCTATCGATCCGATATTGTAAATTTCGGATCTCAATACTATTTCACCGTGCTAGAGCTCCTGGGGTCGAAAAATGTATGTTTTTAAATTTCTTTTATTTAATAAGTAAAACCTAAAATTTTCTCTGAAATCATAAGATTTCTAAGTAGGCGTCTACTTAAATACCTATCTACTAATTGTTTACCACCTAATTTTACACAATTTTTTTTTATTTCCAATAAGGAATTATGCAATTTGTCCAAAGAAACGAAACTATCTCAATGACAACTATTTTATTGAAATGCTCATTCAAAGTTAACCTAATCAAAATTAGACATCTAATAAAAGTAAAGTAAAGCTTCCTTGAATAATAAATTCAATCTGGCAGATTTTCGAAACCCGTAACGTAACGTACAGACACATGAAATGCCAAGTGGTCGAGTTAAATCAAGACTTTGTGACGCTAACTCAAATACATTAGTTTAGTTAGCTATTTTCATAAGATTTATGACTGCAAGAACCAACATACTGACAGAAACACTCGAGTTATTAACAAAATTTTACAAAGCAAGTATTTTGATTTTTTTCTAGGATAAACATCAAATAAAACAAAATATTGCTTATTGCCAAAACATATTGCCAGATGTTTTTTTTGTTTATAATAGAAGAAAATATCAATTGTAGTTTATTTTTTATTGATAATATTTGTTACTAAGGAACAGTTATAAAATAAAATAAAAATCAGCCATTAAAAAAACAATAATTTGTATGTTTTTTTTTAATAATAATACATATGCTTTCAAAAGTTTTTCAAAATTGAAAAAAATATGTGTACATGTGTTTAACTGACGTTTGAAACTTTTTACCCTGTGATCAACCTAGCTACAAACCGGGCCAAATCCGGAGTTGGTAAGATCGATATTTATTGTGTACGTCACGTGCTGTAATTTTTTTCGCATTTCAGAAAAATGCTTATATATCCGCATATGTGTGCGTGATTGACACCAAAAATTAAGAGAGTGCGCTGATATCAACAACGAGCTTATCTGCCGAACGTAAGCTCGATCGGATGTGGGAAAGTAGGTTATTTTCCACTTCCGAATTTCCGCTTCATTCGTGGAATCATTCAATCAAAAAAATAAAAGTGAAATCCGAGAAAAAATTATTAAAATCATGCAAGAATACAAACAAGGAAGAATACAAACAAGTCTATAAAAATGAGTGTTAATATAAAAATCCCATAAAGTCAAAGCCTGTGCCTGGGTGTTATTATTTTTTAACATATTTTTACGATTTAAGATTTTGAGATTATACGTAAATTATTAAGTATAAAATATAGTTTGCAATATGAAACGATATGATTAATTAATAAATTCTAAACTTAAACGAACAATTTATTAAAATACAATGAATAAATAATAAAATATATATATATATATTTTTAATGAATAACAAATAACTTTGTGTACACCACTATTAAAGTAACAATATCAACATGTTTCGAAAACTATGTTTTCTTCGTCAGGATAATAAGTTAATAAAAAATAACAAAAGACAAACAAGTATAAACTAATTAGTATATAGACAAAATATTAGAAAGGAGAATATATAATATTAGTTTATACTTGTTTGTCTTTTGTTATTTTTATTAACTTATTATCCTGACGAAGAAAACATAGTTTTCGAAACATGTTGATATTTTTAATAAAATAGTGGTGTACACAAAGTTATTTGTTATTCATTAAATTAATAATGACGCCACAAAGTGAATTTGCGAATTTTGAAGAAATAAAATATATATTACGCAATATCTTAGCGTTCCACAAAAATAATTAAATTGAATTATAAGCGAGACAAAATTTAAATACAAATATGAAACGTAAAATTCCGTCTAGGAATAAATACCATATTGCACATGACGACTATAACGATTAACAAGATAAATATAAATATAGCTGTTTCATTGAATTCTAGCCATGATTTAATATATTTTTATAGGAATTAAGATTAAACTATACGTGAAATCCTATTTAGATACTATTTAGATTCATTTTTACGACGAATCAGTTTACAATATGAACATCAACTCAATTTGGGAGGCGGGAATGGGTATCACCGCCCCGGGAACCTTTATTGGATAACCAACACCTCTGCCATAGGTCACCCCAAGTGGTTCGCTACGTTGGTGATTTAGCAGGGGTGCCCGGGTTCACGGGGTGAGGTTTGTTTAGGTCTTGGAGGCGGATGACCGAGACACACTGAACCCCAGATTCCTACCCACCTCTTAAACCCTTTTCCTTCCCAGAACTCTCCCCTCCTCCTTTTCCTAAAAAAAACCTCCACATAGCATCCCCAAAGATGACATAGGCCCTGAGGGAAATTATTTTCATCAAGGCTTCCTGTGTGGAGCTCAAGTAAAAAAAAAATCAAAAAATATGCTACGAATAAATTGAAGCTTTTACTAGCTTTTCTGTGTATTGGAAATACAATAAATTTCAATGTTTAAAAAATACTCCTTTATGGCTAAGACTATTTTTGAGGTTTTTATATTCTAACTTTTTTTCATTCTTATAAAATTATGCACAAAATAAGTAAGAACCACTTTTTCGCTTACTTGCCTCGTGCAATTACGATGCGCTATTTTGAATTTTGTATCGCATGAGAATCGAAATATTTCTAGCGTTTATATTTCTCTAAATGTTTTGACACAAAATGGTCTCTTCAGTGCTTGCAGTGTCATTCTTCACTTCATTCTTCTTTGTATATTGATAGCAAATGTAATTATGGAGCATGTGAATTATCGACAAAGAACGTATAGTGACATCAAAACTAATATAATATTATTATAAGTTTCTGTCAAATCAACTGTCAAGTATTTCGAAGGTTGCTAAGCCCAGCTCAGGGACGCTCCCCGCCTTCAGTCCTTCAACCTGAAGGGGGTTTCAAAATATTCCCCATCGCTCTAATGGGGTTCTGTCTGGCTAAAGGGATCTATTTGAAACATGCTAATTATTATTGATGTTTGACCCCTAACGTTGTAGTTACATGCACACATTGAAACAATTTATAATTTCTAGTAGTTCTCTCAGCATTAGACCTCGCATCCAAAAAGAATATTTTTAATATTCTCTCATTTTCTCTATTTTTTTATTTTATCAAAACCAAAATTTTCTCTTAACCATTCGGACCCATAAGCTTGTTTACACGACGATATAACTTTGTGAGACATATGTATGAGGCGTACCCGAGTTATTTTAAAGCCGAATTAACATTTTTTTTACATTAAAGCTACACAGGAGGCCCTGAGGAAAATAATTTCCCTCAGGGCCTATGTCATCTTTGAAGATGATGTGTGGAGGGTCTTTTTGAGGAGAGGTAGGAGTGAACGTGGGTCTTGAAGAGAGGGAGGAAACGGTTCCATGCCAACTCAGAATCAAGTCAACCCAACAACTCTTCGAAAAGTTATTAAAAGTTATGAAAAAAATAATTTTAAAATTGCTGTTTACCCTAACCTAACGTAACATATTTTACCAATTTTTTTATATTTTTTTATCATCCCTCTTTATGATCTTTCTGAATTGGTTTCATTCTGAGTTGGCCGGTCACCGGAGGAAACACAAAAGCCGGAAAATCGTTCCACTGCTGAGCTGTTGAACTCAAGAACGAGTCGTTGAAACGACCCGTTCTCATGTGACTAATATCAACCGTGTACAAATTTTGGGAGGGCGTTTGGCGTGTTTCCCAACTACGCACTGGTGCCGAGAGGATCAATGACGCCAGTACCTTGGAGCATCTTCCATTGTAATAACGGTAGTTCAAGGACAGCATTCCCACCTGACGCCTGCGCTCTAAAGATTGCAATCCGTTAATTGCAATTAAACGGACCGCCCATTTCTGAACAGAGTCAAGGTTTTTTTTAAGTGTTTTGGAGCTCCAGACCAGAGGTGGCTGCCAAACTCAACCATGGGGTGCACTTGCGTTTTATTTTTTATTAATTAGTATTGTAAAATATAGTAAAATAACTTATTGTGATATTCATTAATTATAGATCATAACGTACACACATTTTATTTTATTGGCGTTGATTTTTGGCCACTTCTGTTTTCTTACAGAACAGAACTAAACCAAGCAAAACATTTCAATTCAGTGTCAATGGGAATGGTCGCGTGACTTGTTTTGCAAATATTTTATTATTATTTGCATTATTTTAATTGGAAAAGCTTCAGCGGTCGCGCGGCGGACAGGTGCCATTTACATCCGACAGTTACCTTGACAATGCATTTACACCACTGAATTATTTTACTGCAGGTTGTTTGTTCTGAAACTGGAAATAAAAATACCCAACGGACAGTCTACTTACTGTGGTGGCTTTATTTAAATACATCACTGCTTTACTACACGATTTTATTTCAGCACCGGTCTTGTTATTTATGTAATGTATTCATTTATTTTTTAACTCCTCCAAAGTTGGGCGTATTCTGTCAAAAGGTGTAAATAAAATAAATTTACGAGAATGATTTTTTTTTGTATAAATATCAAAATCCAAAAAAGTGAACACTTCATTTTGAGCTACAAAAAATCTTCAGTTGGGCCGCAGATTGAGCGTGCCTGATTTAAACATCACCAAAAAAAGGTCGAGGTGTTTGAACTTTCTTCACATTTAATGTCGTCATAAATAGGCAATCAGCGCAATTTCTTTATACACTGGTCGATTCAGATGTAGGTTCCATTAACCGACGATTCTCGGCCTTTATCAGCGCAATCAAATTCTGCTGTCAGAACATTAATACCATTAATACCATTATGACGATTTTCATGTTTTTTTTGTTAAGATCCTTGATTACGAATCTTTAGGTTGCGGTTTAAAATCAGGGTGATCCCAAATATATTTTGTATGTAGATATTATCATTTATTTCAAAATTATTCAACATAATATATTTGCGGCCCTTTTCAAAGTGGCGGACATTTTCAGTGTCACAGTGGTGAAAGACCACCATTCATAATTGAAACGTTGCTTGAAATGGTTTTAGCTATGTTTGGTTATCAGATCTGAATAGCCCAGATCTTCTTCTTTCCCATATCTTCCCATCTACCTTCAACCTCATGACAAACCCCAATACCGGATGGGAGTATAAAATGGTACTCTTGTGCGGTATTCAAATATCTACACTAGTAGTTCTGTGAACAGTAGACCTCGCTTTAAAAAAAATCATGTTTCTGATCTTCGCTTGTAGTTGGGACCACGAACATGTGAACTCTGGCGGGATAAAAAGTACAAAAGTAAAAAGTATAAAAGCTTTATTAATAAGACAAATAACTTAGTTTACACCACCTTATATAAACACAATCTACATGTTTCGTGAACAATGTTCACATCATCAGGCGTTAAGGCGCGAATGGACTGTATGCGGTTTTAATATCTATTTATTATAATTTCCCTTACCCAAAAAACTGATTCCTGCATTCCACTTATTCTTATTCACCAGGAAGGTAAGTGTTAGTTTGGAAATATTTGGGAAAGGATTTGGTGATATAATGATAACAAGCGAGATCAGGCGGGAGACGCGGCGGAAATATTTTTACTTTGCAAATGGTTGCAGATTATGGACTTCTGATTATGGATTATGGATGCGGTATTTAGAACTTGTGTCTTTTGCGGCGAGGTGAGAACAACTGGACTCAATCAAGGCGGAGGGTATTCAATAGGTAGTTGCCAAAGCAACATGCAACAATAAAAGTGGCGCAAACATCAAGAGTAAATGTACACTGAAGTTACAAATTAAATACAGATATGAGAAGTTTATAAGAATTAGTAAGATATTTTAAGTTGATTTTTCTAACCCTTTCCCCTTACTTCTACCCCTTACTTCTCATGGGTGATCTGTATTTAATTTTTAACTTCAGTGTACATTTACTCCTGATAATGTGAACATTGTTCATGAAACATGTAGATTGTGTATATTTAATAAAATGATGTAAACTAAAAAAGTACCTTTTTAATAAAATAAATAATGCTATCATAAAGTGAAAACCTTTTAGAAGAGAAGTGTAAAAGCAGTAGATAACTGGAATGTAACAAACAAACAACAAATTAAATTCCAAATTGTTTAGTTAAAACAAGACCGCACTGCGCTTTCGTAAAGTGTAAAAATTCAAAATTATGCTTTTGACAATGTCAAATACAACGGCAGTTTAAACAATCTGTCTGAATGTCGACTTCTTATGAAATGAAATTATTTTTTTTCATTAATCGTCTTTTTCATTAAATCTTAGAAAATATTGTTTCTGTTGGTTTTCTCAATAAATGATAAAATTAAAAACATCGATGCCTAACATAGTTATTTTTTCTAAATCCATTTTTTTTATTTACTACACTTTGACGGCACGTGCAATGAAATTTGGAGTCGATCATGTGTTCTGATTTTTCGCTTGGATGTTAGAAATGTTTCAATAAACCAGAACGATTTGCTCAGCCCACTGTTTTCATTTCAATGTGATGTTGAACAATTCAATTTCCACAACTACTTCCGCCTGAACAGATCAAATGCGTTCATTTTTTTATTCACTCACTTAATTGGTACAAAGTTTTGTGGATTCAATAAAATCATTTATTTTTCATGTCGGAGAAAATTGTGGTTCATTAGTAACTCCGGACTGGCCGGTCAATGCACATGAGCCCCTCTCGGCAACTTTTCACTAATTAAATTAAATTGAATTAAAAAAAAAAACTTTTTGTTTGTGAAAATAAACATAATCTACGTATTAATCTTGCCAGAGTCAATATTACGTATCACCAACGAATAAAAGAAGACTCATACAGAATTCGTTATTGGCTTGCGGTGATTTCATAAATAAACGACGCAAATAAAATTACGTAACGTAATGTAAGAAGTACTCAGCAGTTTCCTCTAAAGTACCTACCAAACTATTAAGTCTATCTAAAATACCAAAGAACTAATATCTAAGTATACGCTTCTTGTAAAATCGAACGAAAATTGACGGGATGCCATTAACTTGAATGGCCGTCAAGTTCTAATGTTGACACTAACCCATTTAAAGATTTCCGGAATAAGCCCACATAAATCAAACGTTACCCTTCCTTCATTCACCGCAGCCAGAAATATAATAAATGGATGTCTTGTTTGTTCATCGCAAAACTTTCGTAAGGAATTAGGTGTCATAATACGAATGAGGAAGAATTTGACTATTACTCTCAGCATTATACATGTAAAGTAACAACTAATAATAGCTTCGTAGGTGAGTGACAGAATACGAACAGAAGTTTAGTATTACAGTAGGACTGGAAATTTTTAAAACTTACAATTACGGCACCGTATTTAGGACCTACACAGGTATTTTTATACAAATCTGGAATGTAAATTTTTATTTTTTAATGTAAAAGTGTCTTTGGATCGTTCTAAAAAGCCATTTGTATGGGTTTTCTAAAACATAACATTCTTTTAATAATCGTTACATTTAAGCTGTGCGATTTGAAGCAAAGTTCTTACGTCTTAGAAATTCAATTTACATTTGAAAAATACAATTTTAGAACCCTCGTAACTTTCTTTTAGCATTATACCGATTTAACATAAAGGTTTTTGGCTTTTCATTTTGGATTTTTTGAATTTTTATTTTATTTATTTATATATCACACTGCGTAGAAAATATAACAAATAAAATAATTCCGAATCTAATTTATTATATGTGTATTCCTTTCACTGAGTATTCTGAATTCATGACAATACAGTTCCAATTTTTAAAATGACAGTTTGTTAAAAAATGTTATATTATGTCTAGTTACTTCATTGCTTTTCTGAATTCTTCACACAATCAGTTCCAATTTTTAAAATTATGCGTAATAAAGTAAATCCGAGTTCGTTGAACCCGAGTTGAATAATTAATGAATAATTTTTTTTGCGTAAATAATCACGGCCAGTGACCTATTTTGACTTTTGAATATCTTCACTTATACTCATGTAAACTAATCCCATCGTTTATGATATACGAACGTCATAAACGTTCGTCGTCTTTCTTCGCATCTTTTTTTTTTATTTTTACTTATTTACTTTGAATAATATAACATCACTACGATCTCTCGCTGGATCTGATATAGCACACTCTTGTACAGGATCCCGTTGTGCAATACGCTTCATGTGCTGCATACAAGTTTTGTTAAGCCAATAACAAGTTGAGGGACTTCGAATGCCACTAATTGTAAAACTTCATTACAGTTCTTGAAGATTCATCATCTTGAAACTACGAAGCAGTTTAGAGAACCGAGGGTAGTTTGTAATACGGTCAAAATAATAAATTCTGTTGCATTAATTACGCGGGTAATTTGTTCTCACTCTTCCGTGCTAAGGGAATAATAAATACACAGCTTAATTTTAGCGATAAATATCACCTACGTCGAGCTCGCTGTCTAATGAGTTATTAGGATCCGGTCGGAAAAACTCAGTGTTCTAGGTAAACTATTATAAATTATCAATGAGCGTTATATATTGCAAATTATGCAATGAAAATGTACTTTTTATTTAACAAACCCTTTCGTCGCTGAGCAGAAAAATTGTTAATATTAATTATAAGTCGTGGGGTAATTACTTTAACTACGTAACTCTGAAATCAGCTTTGTTGGGAAATTGAATGGTAAGATAGTAATAAATCGGATAAATCGACTGCTGCAAATTTATAGTGATAAACATTGTTAAAACTTATATTTTGAAAATGGGAAAATGGCTTATATATTTTTTTTGTATCTATTAATTAATTAATAAATAGTTTAATAACTTACAAAAATGCGACGAGGGCAACGCAATTCCACAAATTTTAGTGCAACAACTAGCTTAATCTATTTGCCTAATTAAAACATCGAAAAATATTTAGGTAACTACACAGTTACCTTATAAATATAGAATTAAACGATACCATTTTTTGGAGATTCTCACAAAAATAATATTCAAATAACTTGATGATTCCAATAAGTTACTACTTTTCTGTTTTTAACCTTCAAAGATGTGGAAATAGAGTTTTTAAGGTGTAACTCAAAAACACTGATTTCGAAGTAACCTAGTTGAAGTAATTATCACAAGAATTGAAAAACACTAAACAGTAAATGTAAAAATTTATAGCAAAGGAATCCACGACTCTAAATGCTGCAATGGGCTGTGAGGAAAGGGGAACCCCGACGCGTAAGGGCAGTTAGACTGATAAAGAATATATCGAAAAGAAACCGCTTACGTTACGATTTTCAGAAATTTAATGCAAAACTATGTTTCTTTGTTTCACGTCGCAACGAAGCAACCGATCAATCAGTTTTTGAGCATAGGGATATTTGGAGGACCTTACCAGTGATATGGATTTTCATTTCTTTGGGAAATTTCTTTGTACAGTACTTTCTCCCCACCACAACGCGAGTAACGCTGCGGGCAAAAGTTAGTATTCCATACATCTATCGAACAAATTTATCGCACTAATTCAATTATTACGAAAAGTAGGTACTTTGTACACATTTTATATTCAGAAAATTGAACAGGTACCTAAGAGTTGATGGCGTGCAGTTCATAGAGGCTGAAAAGTTGTGCATGCCCAAAGAAAAATGAACGTTAAATTATGTGTTCCGATAAATCACTGATAAAAATGTTACTTTTACAAAAAATGCGGTTAAATTTTACGTAATCGTTTCACTTGAAGTAGTAGAAAATGCCAAAGCACATTTTTTCAAATATTTAATGTGCGTGTAATTCCATCAATTTAGTTTTTCTCGCGAGTGCGGGTAAAAATTGTGGTATTGGTGTATATATTGGTATGGTATTGGTTTAAAATTTACCGCATAATAAAAATTGTGGTATACGTTAATGTTAATTATGTAATATTGTGGTATACATCATTCTCGTCGTATTATGGTTTGTTTGATTCAAAGTTAGATTAAAAAATCCTTATTTGTTTGGTGCATAACTTTATCACTGGAGAAATGGTGATGTGATAAATACGGTGTAGAGTTTTGCATAAGATACTGAGTCTTTTCCCATGCGTCCCCACTCCCTCCTTTCCTCCGGCCTCTTTTTCCCCTCCCACGTTTCCCTTCCATCTTCCCTGCCTTCTCCCACTCTCTCTCGTTCCCCTTCCCCCACATTCATTTCCTCTTTCTCCGTTTTTCTTCTCCCGCGAGCCTTCTCCTCTTTTTCGTTTCCCTACCCATTCAAGTTTCCCTTCCTCTTCCGTCTTCCCTCCCTGCCGTTAAACTATATGAAATACACAAATTTTTCAAAACAACTCGCGCGCCGCCTATTATAAATTTTAAACAGATTGTGTCCACCAGCTCATCTTTCACATAAAACTGTAGATAAATATTTAAATATGGTGTATCACCAATGACCGTAACAAATGTTGACTCTTTTGCTGTGATGAAAATTGAATTTTTGTATTTATTTCATAAATAGTAAAACAATGTGTTATTTCTTAAGATACTGGAAGAAGAATTTCATACTTTGATAATTAACAATTTGTTTCATATTTTTGAAGGTCCTTTGATAATTATTTAGTTGATATTATAGGGAAAAATTGTAATGAACAAATACAATCAGCTTCATCGTTTGCCTACGTCATCATAGAAATTTTACAGCTTCCTCGTTGTGAAAAAAACAGTTTATAAACCTGAAAATTTCATAATAGCCACGCAATTGCTGACTTCTCAAAATGATTTTTTTTTAATAACCTGATCGCTAAAAAATTATTACGAGTAATATATATAAAGTAACAAATTTTACGTTATGAATAATTCACACTTATTAATGCAGGTATTATAAATTTGTCAAGCACTAACCTAACACCTAATACTCGATAGATACGAAACACATGTAGACGTGTGAAACTAAGTAATGTTGATGCATGGAAACTTGATAAGAGGTGTTTAAGAGGGTGCCAAACAAGTAACACAGTACACATTAAATTATGTTCCGAGAATCTTCAGATTATCAACTACTGCGAATATTTTAAGACGTACGTGATGGTGATAAGACTACCAGGTTCACAGAAGTTAAGGGAGACGCCGGAGGCTGCGCGCTCTGCCAATAATGTCTTAAAGGTATTAGACCCGCCAAAGTTAAACACTAGAGCTACTGATGAATATTCAACAGTTAAGTGGGAATGAAACGATCCGTAAATTAGTAAATTCAGGTACCCACGCTATATTTTTCGTTCGAACCGAATTGAAGTTTCGCAGAAGATGAATACTTAATTTAATTTATTTCCTTGGAATACGTAATCACAACTAAGTGCTTTCATTTATATGTGAACATGTAAATATTATTATTCTTTGTAAAGTTAAGTATTGAGAACAATGAATAATAAAACACTTTGATCGTTGCAATTTTATCTTGATTTTTCTTCTTGCCGAGCAGTAATATTTGATCACGAAGGTAAACTATTCCGATGTAAGTAATTGTTTATTTTGTTTTATAATTTATTTTATTTGGCTTTAATATTTTAACATCTTACATCTAATGTATACCTATTCCAAACAACTATAATAATCTTCTATTTCCTAGTACTACAATTTGGACTCCACAACACCGAGAAATTTAGCGTCCTTGATATTTACATAGAGTTTATTGAATTTTTTAAAACCTTTATAATAAACTAGAAGAAACGCCGAAACACAATGCCATTACTCAATCTTTATAACCAACACCATCTGTTAATTTGCATACATATCAAATCCACGCCGCCCACTTGCCAGCTCGCTGCCCGCTGCCTAAATGGAATCTTTGAATGGCTTTTCTCTACAATAATATGCACGTATTATACATATAAACCTTCCTCTTGCATCACTGTCTATTGGTGAAACCGCATGAAAATCTGTCTCGTAGTTTAAAAGATTTAAGCGTACAGACAGCGGGAGCGACTTCATTTTATAATATGTAAGGATATTGTTTTGTGTTCCGTAAAATTCGTTTTAGGAAGCCTGAAATCATTGCATTTTCTCGTAGGATAGCAATGAACTTTACTATTAATTTAACATTATTCAACATATAATCTGTTAACATTTTATTTTTTAACTTATAACTAAATTCTAGGATATAAGAGACTAATAGTTGCCATACACTTGAGATATTTGTCATTTAAATTTTGCATCGTATTTATAGTAACTGTACACCTTTATTTAGTTTACTGTTTTCTGTTTACAATACACGAAACTTGTCAAATACGTTTTGTTTTTCATTGAAACATACAATTAGTTTTTTCACTCGACGGTTTTACATTCAGTGTGCATCACAACGCGTTACTTTATTGCGCCTTTTTTTCCTATGATATTAAAAAAAAATGCTTGCCGTTAACAAGGATAGCTCGGAATAAACAAACTTGTCTTAATGATAATTAAAGAGGAGATATGAAAAAAATAAAGGCAAATATTTAAAACAAAAAGATTACAGAAAAAAAGTAAGGCTGTTGGGAATTGGAAATAGTCTAAAATATTGGCTGGTCGGACCAAAGCATTTTGAAATAGAGTTTTCAGCTTTTCCGAGCACATAATGTTGCAGGAAAAACTTTCCTTTGTCGACTTATCTAAGAGAAAAAAACTTAAATCACTTAAGAAGATATAATGAACGGCAAATAAGTCTCTCATTATTTTTTTTTTCAATGTTCTTAGTCGGTTTCGTTCTGGAAAAACGATTGGATACAGCTAGCTTCAATAAAAATGATCATTTAAACGATGAAATGCATCTAATTTATTTCACTCTGTTCAAAACAAGTCTCACGATTTTAATCTTTCACTCGGGAAGAAAATTATTTTTTCATAATGAACAAATTCTTCTCGTTACAGACCCTTACATCTTTCCGATTGCCAATTTTTATATTAAATTTATCAACATTATATTAATTTTTAGAAGAAAACTCCTTCTGTAAGGTTTTCACTTTGTAATGGCGTTATTTATTTTATTAAAAGACAAATAACTTTGTTCGCATCACTTTATTTGATACACACTCTACATGTTTTGGAATTTCAGTATCATTAGAAGGTAAAGACCGGTTAAATTGGAAAATATTCAAAAGTGGGTTCATAAAAATTATTTGCTTATTAATTATGTGTAAGTATTATAGTTAACATTTATATGCGATGCCTTATAACCCGCATGTAATTTTTTTTTTATACATTATTTTAATCTAAAGTTTTAGATATTATCTGGCTAAGGTGTCCTCGGATAATATCTCGTAGTAAAAATGTATTAAAATAATATTATATGGTATTACAAAACCAAAGAAAGAATAAATGTTTACAAAGGAGTATTTCTGAATAATCCTATAATATCATGTCATATTTCACTTCAATGGGAATGCACTGCTTTCAAGATAATACTAATGCTTGTCCAATGGTCTAACTGCCTTCAAGGTAAAACTAACGCATGGCCAATGGTATAGCAATGTGATTATTAAGGTGGGTCATATAACAAAAAATGTTATTTTTAAATTATAGTAGCAATAAAAGGGTGCCAAATGGGTTCAAAACGACGTGTTTAAAATTTTTCAATTTTCCGATAAGATCTTCTTCCTCCGGATTCACTTCAAAGTTTTGAAAATTATAATTTTAAAAAAAACTTTTTTTTTTTAATATTTTTTTTTACCAAACTATATTTTTTGTAATCTTCAAATGCAAATGTAGTATATTTTGACGAAATCATTTACAAAAAGTCCCAAATTTGAGTCTCGCAAAATAATGCCGAAATTTGAGAGTAAGAAGGATTTTGCTGGTACTTGAATACACTGCCATGAGATAATTTGAATTATATTCAAATATATTTTTTTATAAATAATTCAAAATATTCCCTCTTTTACGTATTTTATTAAAAATAGTTCATTTTCAATGGTTTGTCTAACATTTTTTTAAGATTTAACAAGGGTGGGGTTTTCTCTATAACGTGAAATTTCGAAGTCAATCCGGAGAAAGAAGATGATATTCAAATAGTATTTAAAAAATTACGTGATTTTATATCTCCATTTAACATCCTTTTATCACTATTAGACAAACCAAAACAAGAAAAAAAAATTCCCCATACGGTGACCCGCCCTAGTGATTATTCTATTGTAGCAATCGTGATACTCTTACGCCAAAAGAAATATATTTTTTATCATTTTATTCATTTCCAGTGATTATCGACCATGATCGTTATGATATCTTTGCCTCTGAAAACACGAGAGAGTTTTTTCATGCGATTGTTGACTTGCAATAGTTTTTGCTTTGTTTTAAAATAAATTATCGATAAAAATAAATTAATCCTTTTTTTTTAAATAAAATATTACAAATATTAATATCAATTGTTCGTGTGTCTTGCTGAAATTTGCTTCATCTCCTTCCCTATCCCACAACATTCAGCTTCACAACAAACCCCACTAGGGGATGCCATAGATACATCTCATTGGTTTCAGACGGGACTCTGGTAAGGTATTCACATAAAAAAAATATCGTTTCGGAAAGAAAGCATTCGTATTTTGATTTCGATTTTCTACTCACTCAATTATTAAAATTACCCAAGTCCAATATCACATTCTGGACGTTTTATTGTTCACTCATCAGAATTGAGAGCTTTGACTTTATACCTTTTACCGATTTTTCAAAATTTAATTTTAAAGTTTAATAAAAAATTACAATGGGTCAAACATCATCAACATTGCGACAAAGGCGGACGACGCCGCGATGTGACAAAATGAATTGAAACATCAGCATGTTTAGAAAAAAGGATTTCAATTTAGGTTTTTTTTTAAATGCTTTTTTTTTATCCTAGGCTTTTAAAATAGTCAATAGATATCACACATTAAAATAAAAAGTATGGTTATATTGTTCAGGTTGAATTTTACAACCATTCATAAAGATAGCAGCCAATGAAAAACATATATTAAGAAAATGAAGATAATTTTGATAGTTCTTAGACGAAGTATGATACAGTCAAATATGACGAAAGGGGATAGGGTCGAATTAGCTTATTGGTTGAGCTAAGCCCGGGCAAGGCTGACGACCTACAAACACAACTACAAGTAACCTAAAACTAGAAGTACAATTCTGATTTTTCTGTTTCACATTTTTCGTTTCAGAATCGTTAACTTCGTCTTCAATAATTAAATAAGATTTTAAGTAAAAATATAGTTGTGATTATTTTATACAATATACTGATTTTCAAATGTGCCATTTTGCTTTATTTATGTCAGTAAATGGCATTCCACTTTCTTTAATATAATTAATCAACCATCACATCGTTTCTCTGCAGGGGTTGGAAGTCCTGGTTTAAATAACACTCTAATGCAAAAATTTACTTTTTGTGTTTAATATAATCTCATCAACACTTACAGTTACGTCAACACTTATGAACCATCATAGAGCTACCCTTATAAATTTACAATGATTTTAAACACCCAAAACACTTTTTTTTCATAAAATCAATTAGTAAAATGTTTCGGAATATTTTACTGCTTACGTTCGCAAGTCATCGTTGGGTTTTGAAAATTCTAGTACTTAATAACTTATTTTTAATAGCAAGCAGGTAAATTTTGGAAAATAAAACTCGCTGTGGTTCATTCAACAAGAAAATCGGTTTGGTTAGGTTGGGATACTCACAGATATGTTATAGTAATCTACTCGTACACATCGGGCTTATCGTTAATCAATTTTCTTGGAGCAATTTAACTCGTGAGTAGGGTTGAGCCTTTGAACTAAATCGGTCGTCAATAATAATAATTATTATAAATTCATTGGTTCACTAGACTGGTTGGCGTGTTCTCATAAATGATATTATGAATAAGGGTCGTTCTTATTTTTAACCTACATAATGTTGTCTCCACCAGTTAGTGAAGAAAAATTCAACAGAATTTTCAATATTATTATTTTATAATAACTTTAAAATCTACTGTACTAAAGACGTAACGACAGTGTGCGTTTTAAAAAAATATGTGTTTAAATTTTTGTAGTAAAAATAATGTGACAGAGTTGTAACTCCTCGTGATAGAAGTGTATTTCATATAAATCACATCTTCTGCCACCTCGACTTGCATAGTGTTACAAAAAAATGATATGACAACATAAAATATAAAACTATTTTTAAACTCCAAAAGGACTATCAAGTAACAGCGATTATTATTTTTAATGATGTTTAAAAAATATTTTTTAAAATCTCAAAACTTGTCTCTTACAATTTTTATGTCGTACGACAATTCTGTCACGTTGGTTGTTATTCGAAATAGGTATACAAGCAGCTCGTGTTTGTCACCCCCAGAAGCCATTTTAGGCTTCCTTCCCCCCTTGCTACAATTTCCCCTCTGAGATCCAGAGATATTCATTTATAGTAAAAACAAAATGTGACAGAGGGGTAAAGTTATGTAGGTTACAAAGAAGAACAACCCATATATAGTAAGTTAGTGTTTCCTAGAAGTTTAAAACCACTAAAAAATTACGTTCTGCTACGTTAAGGAATAAAATATGAAAATCCTATTGAAGGGAGTATCCATTTGAAAGAGCAAAAGCATAGAAAGTAATGATTGCTTAAAAAAAAATCTTACTTTAATTTCCATATTATTATAATTATTAAATTAATTTTAAAAAAAAAATTTCCTTACCGTTTATATTTTTGTGTGTCTTAAGTTTTTAAGCCAGACCCTACGTTTAATCAATCAATCAATTGATTCCAATAGAGAACAAAATTTAATAAATATGAAAATGAACATGCATGGCAATGGTAATTTACGGGTAATACGTGACAATTTGTTCAAAAATGACCTTTTATACTTATTAAAAAATATATAAAATTGCTTTTAAAATGATCCGGAAACACAATATAAAATAATATTCAAGTAAATCTAATTCTATTGATTGTGGGCACTTTAAACTTGTTAGAAGTATGGAAAATACTTTACATTCATTTCAAGTTATCTACTAAGTAACTTCCTCTGACGACATATTTCCGGAATATCAAGACCCTTAGTATGGAATCTATACATGAATTCTGCAATGTTCAGTCTACAGTAAATCTGTTGTAGCGGGCTAAAGTTGCATAAATCGATGATACCATATTTTGAAAACAATAAATATTTTTTTTCAAATCAATCATTCACATTTTTAGTTTCAGAGTAATTTTGGCAACCTTTTCATTTTACTTAATATTTTTTTCGTAAAATTTCGAAATATGAAACATATTTTACGTATATACTCACACTACTTAAATGTTTAGTTTAAATTGATGTTCACATGTTCCACCACTCTGCTAGGACAGTTAGAGGGTACCTCATGACACTCTCGCTAAAATCAATCCTAATAATTATTTTCACCATAAACAAAATGTGCTTCTCTGTATCTCATACGTAGAATAAAGGATTTCCTTTTTGGTTTTTAGATTTTCACGGCCAAAAGTATTTTTGTTATTTGTTTTTGGGGTGTTATGCCGTGTTGCGCTACCTCCTTTTATAGCCAAGGTTTCCGACAACGTTACAGTGTCCATCATCAGGGCAAATGTGTATGTGATGGACACTGTAACGCTCCTAAAACAAATAACGTAAAGGTTTCCTTTTTATATAATTTTATTTCTCCTATTTGTATTTTTTGGACATTATTCTAAATAATTTGATTGTCAAATTTGGTGTTTTCGTAAAATGTTTTCATAAATTTAACGCGTTGCTCCAAAACTCAACAAACAAAAATTGTAAGATTTTATAATAGCAAATGGAAATGAATAATTAATGTTCTTGCAATAGTCAGAAAATGTTTTCTTCCCGACAAGCATCACATAAACCATAATCCTAAGCTTCTTGGAAGATTTCAAAATACATCTTTGCAAGTTCAAAAAGGCGGAAACCGTGGTAAGACTAATGTTCTTAACATAATATATCAAGTACAGTTTTACCTAAAGTACTCTCATTTTACATTCATTCATTGAAACAGAATCGGTTAATGGTACAGAAAGAAGAAGAAATCTAATTTTCATTACATAAAAGATGTGAGCTTAGGAACCAAGAAATTCAATTATTTGTGTGGAAAGCAATACGACAGTAGGTACTAGCTTACAAAACATAAAAAAGCCTACATTTTCCATGCAAATAATATGCCCAATAAAACGAGCACGTTAGCTTAAAAGTGGTGTTGGTACATTTATATTGGCCAATTTATTTTACGACATTATTGAATAGATAGCTTTTACAGTGCCGTAAATTCCTTTGTTGTAGTTTTTCTACGCAATTTGCCAAAATTCCCTGGGTTTTTTCAATAAAAAGAAAATATCAAAGCTCTCCATTATTGATGATGAAATATTGGTTTTACGCTATTTCAATACTCGAATTTTTGGGCTAAATGTTTGATATTATTTTATTACGTTGGAGCATCTAGCTTATAAAAATTTATGATTTGAGCGTCGATCAATGAAATGAAACTAGC
The DNA here is from genome assembly GCA_936435175.1 of Glyphotaelius pellucidus. Classification (NCBI taxonomy): domain Eukaryota; kingdom Metazoa; phylum Arthropoda; class Insecta; order Trichoptera; family Limnephilidae; genus Glyphotaelius; species Glyphotaelius pellucidus. The sequence goes on from OW386537.1 coordinate 31,112,601, forward strand.
CAACGATAAAAATATATTTGCGCAATATTATTTTAAATATATTTTTTATGTTAAAAATTAAACGAAATCTTGTGAAAATAAACATTTGTAATAATTGTAATTGTAACTTGTATTATTATGTAGATATAATGCATCATATGCAAGTAATCATTGCTGTGAATCCTTTTCAGTTACTTGCCATTAATTTTACTGTAATGTATTAACTTTTGGTTTGTAGGTACATATTATTATTATTGCTGTTGTGTAGTGAGGATAATTTTTTCAAAACATTATGTTCTAAAATTTATTAAGTAGATTATTATTTTATTGATCACCTTTAAAACGTCATTTATTTGTGATCTTAACTCTACCTTATTATTTATTAAATATTTACAATTTTGTTTTTTGCACATGGGTACAGGACCCTTAGCTTTTTATTATAATTTAAAGTTATGTAAAAATCAATCTTAAGAGTTTATGTGTGTTATTCATTTTATTGTTATAGATGTAAATAATCTGTTGATTTTCCTAAATAAATGAAATTAAAAAAAAAAAAAAAAAAACAAAATATGACTGAGTAGGTTTTTGTAATTGTATGTACCTATTTGTTTCTTAACTGAGTTTTTATTACTGAATTGTTCTGTGGGAACATCTGTAAGACTCAGTATAAATAAATAAAAAACATTTTCAATACGATTTGAACTGCTTTTTTAATGTTAATACCTACTATTTATTAATATGCTTTTTACATACTGTGCCGTAACGCTCAATGGTTATCGATGTGTTCTGCTTGCTGAGGGCCGACTATTATGCGCATCGCACGCGCATATTTACGGTTCATATATCGATATCGTGCTTCATCTCGTACCGAATCATATCGTGTTTTATATCGTACCATATTTTTTTTTTTTTTGTTTTCTTTATTCATTATAATGTTTGTTACATGAATTTTATGATTTTTCGACCACCATGCTAGGCACATGCCCGTGTTGTGGTGGTCGATTTTCTATACAGTACTTTAACATATATGCAATATAAAAATGTGTGAATATTAAAAAATATAAAATAATATAATAAGAAAGAATATTATTGAAAACAAAAGAATATACAATAATGTAAATTGCTATGTAGTAATATGAAAGCGTAAGAAAAAAAAAAGTAGAATATAGAAAAAATAATGTAGTACTAAAAGTGTAGAACATAGGGAGAACATAGGAGTTCAGAGAACATAGAACACAGGAATACTAAAAGTGTTAAGTAAAGAACACTAAAAGTGTAAAGAAAAGAAAGCATAGGTATACATACATGAAAGAAAATAAAATGATGTTATTATAAAATATATAAGATAAAGTATATAAGGTAAAGTAAGTGCTATATAGTAAGCACATAATAAAAGGTTTTTAATTACAGTGGAAATATATCTGTGCGTGGTTATACTGGTAGGTAAATATTTTACAAATAAATTTTAGAATTTATGTTTCAAGTCCGGCGAATTACAATGGACATTGGAATAAATTATTATTGCTACAAGTGGACACAGAGTACATGATACATGAAGGCTCCGTAGAGTCTGTTACTCTAAGATACACACACAGTGGCAGTACTCAGTGGTGCCAAACAGTTTAATAAAGTAATTAGTTTGAAAAGTATTTAAAGTTTGGTTATTAATTTTAAGTAATTACTAATTACGTATAATTCTGCACATACAAAAACTTTTATTGGTGGTGTATTCACATACGTTCTTTAACGAATTTTTTAAAAGAAATTCTTCAAAGAAATTATCTAAAGAAACTCTTTAAAGAACTTTCGACCCTTTCCGGATATCCATATTTGGACATGTATGTGTAATGTGTATCAGACTTTTATAAAATATCGGTTGCCTATGGAGAAAACGCCAGACAACGTTACCGAATGCACAGCGGAGGAAACAAGGCAAGTACTCAATGTGACTATCTCGTGCGTTTGGTATGTGGTTGACGCTTTGATATCCATGGGCGCAGAGCACACAGAGTGGCTCCACCACACCACTTTGACCCCGTGATTCGTCACGATACACATACGGACTAATATGCTCCTGGCTCCGAAATGAAAAGGCAGTAAAAAATATTCCAAAATTATATTAAAGTACAACACAAATAAAATAATTAGTTATAACCATCACGGTAATACAAAATAGTTTAGCTGCGTTTGAAAAGTATATATATATTTTTTAAGACAAACCTTCCCGAGTTACGAATAACTCAAAAATGTTTGAAAATCTCCTGCTACCACAGGAGTAAGCGGGACATTTTGCATGTGTTGTGATGGAGGACTTAGCCAACAGAGGGATCGAACACGCGATGTCCGGGTGGGACTCAAACGCGATGCCCACTCAGCCACTGACCGGTTTTTCTAAATACTGTAATATGTATTGCCTGATTCAATTCAATGATTGCATATGACCTTTTCTGGGATCTGTCAAAAATTGGGTGCTTTTGTCTTTTCAGATCCATTTGGCAAATAATAAACCTGGAAGTGTCGTGAATTGCTTACACCGCTATGATTATTATTTTTTCTGGTTCAATATTTGCTGAAATAAATTTATTTTCCATGCAGTGATTTTCAATTTGGCGGCTGGGTATGGGTACCGCCGCCCCGGGAACCATTTGTTGAATAACCAACACCTCTGCCATAGGTCACCCCAAGTGGTTCGCTACGTTTGGTGACTTAGCAGAAGTTCCCGGGTTCATGGGGTGAAGTTTGTCCAGGTCTTGGATCAGGCAGGTGGGCAGGCGCATCCACTAGTCAGGTGGTGGATGCGCCTGCCCACCTGCTGCGTGGTGGGCCGGATCGAAAAAGAGTTGTTGAAGGAGGCCTTTTGACCTTTCTAGCCGGACTCTCTCGACCCATTGCCTTGCACCGCAGTTGGAGGGATGGATTCATACTCCCGTCTCTCCTGGACACACTGACCCCCAGATTCCTACGCACCCTTATACCTTGTTGCTTCCCAAAACTTCTCCTCCTTTCTTTTCTTAAAAACATTTTTCATACAGCATCGCTAAAAATGACATGGACCGTGATTTTTTCCTCAAGGCCTCCTGTGAGGAGCCACTGTTAAAAAAACAATCATGGACTTCATTAATTAATTCCTCTACGCAATGGGATGCATGTACTTTGTTACTAATTGAAATACGTATTTATGTATGAGAAGTCTGTCGACTATTAGACGCGTATTGAATATTGAATGGGACCAATGGAAAATCACATTACAGCAACGATGATGCCAGGCTCTCAATACCAGCCACAAGCACACAAACCAGCTGACATATGCACATATATATATTTTACACACGATTGATCATTTAGGGGTTCAGATTGCAAGGGATGTTGTAATTAATCCCATTTCTACTATGAGAATGAGACCGACAAAACAAAATAATAAAATGAATTCAATTTTTAACATGCTTAAAAATATTAGCTAACTTATTGGTTAAGATAACTCGATAAAAAATCTAGATCACATCATTTTTCACTGTAGCACTATTTTTCATAGTAATATCTCTAATAACTGAGAAAAATCGTTTTTTTTTTAATTAGCCTCGCACAGGAGACCCTGAGGAAAATAGTTCCCGGGTCGTTCTTTTTTTTAACCTACATAAAGTTGTCTCCACCAGTTAGTGGAGAAAAATTCAACAGAATTTCCAATTTTATTATTTTATAATTACTTTATAATCTACTGTAGGTATTAAAGACGTAATGACTGTGTGCACTTAAAAAAAATATGTGTTTATATTTTTGTAGTGAAAATAACGTTACAGAGTTCTAACTTCTCGTGATAGAAGTGTATTTCATACAAATCACAGTTGTCTTCTGCCACCTCGACTTCCGTATGTTTTATGATGTTATAAAAAGTGTTACGAGGACATATAATAAAGAAAAACTATTTTTAAAAATAACAGCGATTATTATTTTTAATGATGTTCGATAAAATATTTTTGAAAATTTCAAAAACTTGTCTCCTACAATTTTTATTTCTTACGGTAATTCTGTAACGTGGGTCGTCATTCGAAATAAGTATACACGTAGCTCGTGTTTGTCATCCCCAGTAGGCATTTTAGGCCTCCTTCCTCCTTGCTACAATTTCCCCTCTGAGATCCAGAGAATTCATTCATAGTAAAATCAAAATGTGACAGAGTGGTGGAAATTTGAGTGGTAAAAGTTATATAGGTTTAAAAGAAGAACAACCCTCCCCTCAGGGCCTAAGTCATCTTTGGGGATGCTCTGTGGAGGGTATTTTTAGGAAAAGAAGAAGAGTAAGTTCTAAGAAGAAAAAGGGTATGAGGTATGAGTAGGAATCTGGGGGTCAGTGAGTCCAGGAGAGACGGACGTATGAATCCATCCCTCGTTGCGTTGCAAGGCGATGTTTCGTGAGAGTACGGCTGGAGAAGTCAATGGGGCCTCCCTCAACCATTTTCTCCCTATCCGGCCTGCCATGCAGCTGTAGGGCAGACGCGTTCGCCGTCGAGACCCTGACAAATCTCATTCCTTGAAGCCGGGCACCACTGCTAAGTCAACAAACGTTGCGAACCACTTGGAGTGACAACACTATGACAGATGAGTTGGTTATCCAATAAATGTTTCCCGGGGCGGTGGTACTCATACTCGCCTCCAAAATTGAAAACTTTTCCAACTTAAATTCAATATTACTAAACATTTAACAATAGGTTCACCCATTGTACCAGTCTTAAGATACTCTTAATGAGGTGAAACCAGTGTGGCTATTAATAAAAAAGTGTACGAATTTTAAAGAATTTTTTTAAGTATTAATGGAAAATTAATCGAAACAGTTATGATAAAACTATCCGAGCCGTGAGAATCCAAATCCTCGGAATCCGATTATGAAAATTAAATTACCTTGTTCTTTGGAGATTTTAAGATATCATCTCCATCGATTTTTTCTAAAGATTATTCGATTCTTTCAAATTTTTTTATCTAAGGAATGTCTCAATTTTTACCGAAAACATTCTACTGGAAACACGACATTTTATGTTTTTATTTTAAGCTTGACATATTGACGGCCTCCGTGGTGGAGGGTAAAGTTCTCGAATAGCAATCCCAGCGAGCGCAGATAAATTTCATTAGATTAATTTGTGTTATTTCACAACGTATTCATTTTAAATGGTGACCCGACAACTCAGGTTGAAATCAACTCAATACCTCATTTAAAAAAAGCATTAAAAGTGATGGAAAAAAATATTTAAAAAAAAAACAGTTAAATTGGTTACGTTAGGTTAGGATATAGGCAATTTTTCAATTTTTTTTCGTAGTTTTTAATGACTTTTCGAGGAATTGTTGAAATGACATGATTCTGAGTTGGCATGGAATAATTTAAATAATATTCAGCATATTTGCGGCACTTTCCAGATTGGGAGATACTCTCAGTATCGCCCTGATGTAAATTCACTGTTCAGAAATGAAACGAAGCTTGCTTTTGCCGTATTTGGTGACCAGATCTGAATAGCCAGGTACTTCTCCCTTTTTCTTCCCCATCTCCTTCCCCTCCTTACTACCTAGAGCCTCACAATACACCCCAATTGGGATGCCATAATCTCACTGGCTTCAAACTGGAGCAGTAAGTACTTTAGTATGGTATTCGCATTTAAAATAAATGGCAGTGCTGTTGGTTTAAAAACATTTTCTTTTAGTTCAAATTTATTTAAGAGTGTTATATTAAATTTTTCTTACGACGTACCAAAAAGACGATAATTGTTTTAATGTCGTCAAGCAAGTAATATTCCAAAGGTTCTACGTTTCGGAAAATCTTCCTCGCAAGGAAACTTAAATTTACATTAAATACCTCGATTTAATTTTTCCGCTCGCTTCACTAAACGCGCCACGGTGAAGATCTTATTATTCTTTAATTTCCGGTGCAATTATTTTCTTATGCGACCTAAAAATTTTCCAGTTTTTCATTTTTTAACAGTCCGATTATACCATTTCACTGCTGAAATTATACTCTGGAAAATTAAACGTATATTATTAATTCCGCGCATATTTGCTTAAGATTAACTATCAAATTATTAAAATATTTAATGCAGAAATGCTCTGAATCTTAGAACGCATTTAAATTACGGGGTTGCATATCATATGAATCGAATGAAGGTATTTTTATTCAAACGTGTTACTTTAAAAAAAAACGTTTTGTGGGAGTGGGAAGAAGACATACATCGACATCTATCACAAACATTTTTAATTGTTTATTTTTTTTTTATTTTGTTAAGAGAAACGTATGCGCGGCCAATCTCCGCCAGTTTCATACAAATCTTAAATTTGTATTTGAGATCAAAATGGCCAACCAAACTGAAAAATTATTTTTGTTATCAAATGGTTTATCAAATATCTAGTACGGATGTGAGCTTCTTTATTTATTTTTTCTTTAAATTATAAGATAAAGGCCATTAAAGATTTTAATGTTTCATGATTTGGGCAATTATTTGTAAGGTATGTTTTTAGGTTTTCACGGCCAAAAAGTATTTTTGTTATTGTTTTTGGGGTGTTATGCCGTGTTTCGCTACCTCCTTCTTTAGCCAACGTTTCGGACAGCGTTACAGTGTCAATCATCCAATATCATTTACTCATACCAATATCATTTACTCATCTGCCCTGATGATGGACACTGTAACGCTGTCCGAAACGTTGGCTAAAGAAGGAGGTAGCGAAACACGGCATAACACCCCAAAAACAATAACAAAAATTATTTGTAAGTAAATGAAAAACACTTGAAAAAATTATTTTAGTATATTTATCATAAAAATATAATAAAATATGAAATAAAAAATAAAAATTAACAAACAAAAAAATCATTTTGATGGGTGTAAATTTAATATACAAATTACACATTTACGGCGGAACAAAAATTTGTCATTTATATATTTAAATTACCATCCAAAAAATGTATTTTTAACGGTGATTTTTTTTTAAATTTATTTTTCATTGTATTTAAAAATATCTCTGTATAGGATTTTAGGCAACACCTCTGCCACAGGTCACCCCAAGTGGTTCGCTACGTTTGGTGACTTAGCAGGGGTGCCCGGGTTCATGGGGTGATGTTTGGTTGGGTCTTGATGGCGGGTGCGTCGGCCCACCTTCTGCGTGGCGGGCCGGATTGGGAGATGCTAGTTGAGGGAGACCCTTTACAACCGGTTACCGTTGTCCGGGCCGCTCGGTAGTACAGGGGCCCGACCCTCAGGCTCACGACTGAGGGTGGGCTGCCCCATCAACGAGTGAAAAAACCCCGCCGCTGCTGTTGTGCCGGTTCGTGACCGGAGGGGACCCAGCAGCAGCGTTTGGGGCGCATTGGGCGACCTCTCCAGCCGGACTCTCCCTGCCCATCGCCTTGCACCGCAGTGGGTGGGTTGGATTCGTACGTCCATCATTCCTGGAAATTCTGATCCCCAGCATCCTACCCACCCCTCATACCCTTTCCTTCCCGACCTTCCACTCCACACACACAAAATAAAAACAAAAATAAAAATGAACTTACAAACTTTCAAAAATAACTTTTCAACAACGGCGAGAAGCAGGAGTCCCCGGTGCAGGCCAAAACTGTTGGTGAATTTCACCAACATTCGCGGCCTGCACAAAAACTTAAACTCTGTCCACCACCATCTTCTCTCCCAACGTCCTAACCTTCTCTTCCTCTCCGAAACGCAGATAGCCGAGCCTCCAGACGCCTCCTATCTGGACTGCCCGGGCTTCATCCTCGTAGGCAAATTTAGACCCAAGGGAGGTGTGTGTCTCTACAGTCGAGCTGACGTCAACTGTGTGCGTCTGTTGAATCTGGAAATCTCCAGATTCGACGTAATGTGGGTGCGCGTCAATCTTGCCAGTACGGTAAGGTTTTATGCGTGTCTATACCGCTCACCTAACCTTAGCGAATCAGACACGTCCGAGCTCTTCAAACATTTAAGCAACACTATTGATGACCTCTTGCCCCGCTTCCCTACGGCAGAGTTTGTGGTCCTGGGGGACTTCAATGTTCATAACGAACCTTGGTTGAAGTTCTCGGGATCAACAGACTCGGCTGGACGACAAGCGGAGTCCTTTGCCCTTTGCCACGGACTGGAGCAAATGGTTCAGGAGCCTACAAGGGTTCCTGATGTCCAGTCTCACCGCTCTAATCTGTTAGACCTGTTTTTAACCACTGTGCCACACGGTTACAAGATTGACGTCACAGCGCCTTTAGGATCGTCGGACCACTGCCTGGTGACGTCATCAATCCCCGTAACCTTCAGACCGCCAAACGAGAGGCTGAAAAGAAAAGTGTGGCACTATAGGTCTGCAGATTGGTTCGGTCTGCGGGCACATTTTAATGCTTTCCCGTGGTCAGCTGTCTGTTTTCGGACTTCGGATCCCTCAAGATGTGCCCAGGAAATTGGTGAAGTCATCACGTCCGCGATGGATGGCTTCATCCAATCCACTATTAAGGAAACTGGTGTGGGCTCAAAGCCGTGGTTCAGTCGACAATGCTCTGAAGCAGTGCGACGAAAAAACGCGGCTTACCGAGCCTACAACACATCTCGAACGTCCGAAAACAGAATATTATACAACCAAATTGCAAAGGAAAGTAAGAGAATCATCAATAGGTCGAAATTCGAGCACGACCTGCAGGTCAGCAGAAAGCTGGCTGCCTGCCCGCATGGTAGCAGAGCGTTCTGGTCGCTTGCGGGCTCTATAGGTCGCAATTTCTGCAAACCCAGTCTGCCACCTCTTACCAGACCTGACGGCTCTCTAGCAAATACCGCCGCCGAAAAGGCTAACTTATTAGGCAAAATGTTCGCGGAAAACTCGACCCTCGATGACCAAGGTGCTATCCCGCCGTCGGTTCCTCACTGCGGTTTTCGTATGAAAAAGCTGAGGATTCGGCATCGGGATGTACTCCAAGTCTTACGAGGGCTTGATGTTAATAAAGCTAGTGGGCCTGACGGAATACCTGCCCTGGTATTGAAGAGGTGCGCTGCAGAAATAGCTCCAATTTTGACGAAGCTTTTCAAAATGTCCCTGAAGTCTGGGTCTGTGCCCTCTGGTTGGAAAAAAGCGATCATTCACCCTATTCCAAAGAAAGGTGACCGCTCTAACCCGGCCAACTACCGCCCCATAGCGATCACATCTGTTCTGTCAAAAGTGATGGAACGTGTGGTCAACGACAAACTACTCACATACCTCGAGAAGAACAAAATTATTAACGACCGTCAATACGGATTCCGGCGGAACCGCTCGTGCGGTGATCTTCTCGCGTATGTGACACATGTTTGGGGGCGGTGCCTGGAACGCTTTGGTGAGACCCAAACCGTTGCACTGGATATTTCCAAGGCCTTTGACCGGGTTTGGCACCGAGGGCTTGTCAACAAACTGCCTTCTTACGGACTTCCCGCTTCCTTGTGTACGTGGATTGCCGACTTTTTGAGGGAGAGGTCGATTCAGGCGGTTGCTGATGGTTTCACCTCTTCCTCGCATTCGATAAATGCTGGCGTCCCACAGGGATCGGTTCTGTCTCCGACTTTGTTTCTGTTGCACATCAATGACCTCTTGACATGTGCACCGATTCATTGTTACGCGGATGACAGTACAGTCCATGATAGCTTTTTGTTTGACAAGCCCCCAAAGGGCTCACAAATCCCAATGGCTCGGAGGGCTTTGAAACAAAGAATGGACGGTTACCTCGAGAGTGTTTTCTCTTGGGGTAAGAATAACCTCGTCGAATTTAATGTTTCAAAGACCCAATCATGTCTGATTACGTCTAAAAGGGATCGGAATGATAATCTAGTCTCCTTCAACGGAAGCAATCTCCCGAACAGGCCTTCCATTGATATGCTTGGTGTAACTCTAAGTGACCAGCTCAGGTACGGGGGCTCCATCGAGGCCAGAGTTAAGTTAGCCTCTCAGAAACTGAGCGTACTGTACAGGGCCCGCAGATACTTTAATAGTACACAACTGCTAACCCTGTACAAATCGCAAGTGCGCCCCACGGTTGAATTTGGCAGCCACCTCTGGTCTGGAGTCCCAAAATACCTGAAAAAAACCCTCGACTCTGTGCAGAAACGGGCGGTCCGTTTGATAGATTCTCCTAACTTAACAAATGGACTGCAATCTTTAGAGCACAGGCGTCAGGTGGGAATGCTGTCCTTGTTCTACCGGTATTACAATGGAAGATGCTCCGAGGAACTAGCGTCACTGATCCCCCCAGCACCGGTGCATAGTCGGGAAACACGCCAAACACGCGCTCAACATTTGTACACGGTTGACATTAGTCACATGAGAACGGGTCGTTTCTACGACTCGTTCTTGAGTTCAACAGCCCGGCTGTGGAACGATTTGCCGGCTTTTGTGTTTCCTCCCTCCTACAATATGGGTCTCTTCAAGACCCATGTTCACTCCTTCCTCTCCTCAACAGCACCCTCCACACAGCATCTCCAAAGATGACATAGGCCCTGAGGGAAATTATTTCCCTCAGGGCCTCCTGTGTGGAGTTAATATAAAAAAAAAAAAAAAAAAAAAAGAGATTTTTCTATAATAAAAAATAACATAACGAAACCAATAAAATTCCAATATGTAAAAATAATGAGAAACAAATAAAATTTTACAAAAATTATCATTTGAAAATAGTTTTCTCGTCAGTGAGCGATTTTCTGAAAGAACATATTCATTTTAACCAATGCATTTTTAATTCATAAAAGTTCTTCGCATCATCCATATGTAGTTACATTCTTCATGATCTTCTATGTATTTGACCCTTGCGCTTAATGCCGCCATATAATTTCTTTGACATTTATTAATTCTCTAAAAACTGTTCAGAAACTTGATAATAAAATAATATAGACCTACAAAGACGTCCAATACTAATTGCCCTAGTATTTACTCGTATCGATGATGCTTTTCTAGTTTTGAGATGCAGAATATCGTTCCACTAGATACAGATTAGCACTAATTGAAAAATATTGTACTATACAATTAGACACCTATTTGACATTGGTCTCAAAAAATATTTGACAATTTCATATTAAATAAGAAAAGCCTAAAAAATCGTCTACGATTACAACTCCAAGCACACTATTTTGAATCTTTCAGAGATTTCTCGGAGAAATAATTTCTTGAGAGTTGTATTAAAAAATGTAATTTTCATAACATTTTACAATTTTAAGTTATGGCGTCACAAAAGTGGTGTGGTTTTATTAGGCCGCTGTATAAGAAGATTCTTATGACTGAAATAAAATGTTAACACAATGGAAAAGTTATGACAATTTTTCTTTAAGGTGCGTTTTAAGGAGTTGGTTATATTATTATGAGGTAGCCCGTAACAAATATTCATAAAAAAAAAAAACAAATTAAGAAGAACAAACGCTAAGACAATATATGGAAATTTAAAATCAAATACAACACTCAAAAAAGAATATTAAAAATAATGCTTCTTATATAGACGTGTTTAAATATATATTTTTTAAATTAGTTTATTAAAGTAAGGAAACCATTTTAAATGGGGTACTTAATGCTAGCAAGAAAATGTTAAGTATTTCGCAGAAATAAATCAACAACCACTTTGCCGTACTAAAAATTAAATAAAGGCATGAAACTAAAGAATGCTTTTGAATTCGCTGCCAAAATAAAACCACGTTTTATATTTATGTCTTTTTTTTACTTTGTGCTATATCCTCCGTATTTAATTAAATTCGAAGCAAACTTAAACAGAAAATAAACTTTAAGTAAAAACGTCGACGTAGTTCGCAGTGAGTCCTTGTTCAGTGAGAGCCTTGGCTAAAAAAAAAACCACTGTAGTAAAGCACAAAAAGCAATGAACTGCCACCTCCAGGGCGAACAAAAGGCTTGAAGGGTCTTCAGACGAGAGGATATTCTGCTTTACAGGTATGGAATCATGACCAATCTCCTTGAGCAATCTACCGCAATTATTATTCCAATGGGCTTTGAGTGTACTGGCCTTTCATACCACGGTACCCTCCTCACACATCATTAATTTATTATATAAGCTTTTCTGTCTTTGCTTTTAATGGAAAATGCGTTCAGAGTAAAGGAAATGGTTTAACTTCTTCAAACACAGCAAACTTTTTTTGTGGCACCATTTTAATTCTAAACCACGTATATTGTTTAAAAACCCACATGTTTACTTTCAACAATGTTTACTAGAAAACAAACAACTTTACAACAATATTTACGTATAGACTCTTATTTATAGACTTCAGATTTTAAAATGAAAAAATCTGGAGTCTATAAATTGAAGTATATCTAATGATATGGATTCTTTTTATATAGGTAAAACTTCGAGAAACTCTGAAATTAGGATAAAGGAACATATAAGGTGTTAAAACGATAATAGTTTCTCGGAATTTGCCAATCATTTATTGGAGACGAATTAGAAATCTTGGAAATTAGAAAGATGGATTAAAATATTCTAAAAAATATTTTTCAATTATTATTAAACCGTTATTAAACTTGTTTCCTTTGTAAACTATATATTAACCCCCCTCCTTCTTCCCACTCCCACCTACCCATCTTTAAGTCTTTGTCGAGAAACGTTTTCGAATCACAAAACTACTCAACAGGAGGCTTGTCGCTGATCAGATGCTCCTGGACAAAATTATTAACTCAAAAGTTGACTGCCCGGAGTTGCTAAACAAAATAAATTTCCACACGTCGCGTCGATTCGATAAAGTAGACAAAACACCCTTTTCTATATTGATAGTTGCAACACCAATTCCAATCAAAATGAATTTATGCAAAGGACATGTAACTACTATAACAATAAATTTGCAAATATAGACACACGTGCTGACGTATTTACTGCTCGTTACTGTCGTTACAAAACTTTACTGTACAACATTCTAGGTGCGAATAATACATATTCATGACGATTTAATTAATTGTATCTAATATTTTTATATGACTTGCGTGGCAACTTTCCCTTAACTTTCCCATATCCCCTTCCTCCCCTTACCCTTCCCAAACCAAATACCTATTTTGCAGTCTATTTCAGTTATAATCACACTTATTTTATTATTGTGCATTGGTTTATCATTTGTTGAATTCAGATTTGTACTTTTATTATTATTTTTTAATTGCTGCTTAGTTCTGTTTTGTTTCTTCATTTTTCTTAATATTCTAGTTTACATTAAGTAAGTCTTGTTTCTAAATACCTATCTGGGAACATTAATAATTGGTGTGTTTTCTTATCATCCTCTTATGTTTATTATATTATTAAGACTGTTATGTTCCTTAAATAAATAAATAAATGTCTATTGTTGTAATAAGTTTTAAGTAAACACAGATGAAGTATGCATTGTTTACCAAACATGTCGGTGTTATAAACAAAAAACGTGATTAAAATTAAGTATTCTTTTAATTTTGAGATAGTTTAAGTTCACCTATGCTGCTACAACCGAATAATTAGTCGTGGAATTCGTAACCTACATAATTAAATTTTTAAAAGGTTTCCTATTTGTTACCTTATCTACTAATATGCCCATCTACTGCGTGGAGGATCAGCTCTGGAAGACTGGTTAGGGGAGGCCTTACTTAGACCTCCAAACGGTATCTCTCGACGGTTCACCTTGCACTGAATTGGGAGGCATGGATTCATACGTCCGTCGTTCCTGGTTACACTGTGACCCCTCAGATTCCTTCCCACCCATCATGTATTTTTCCTTTCCTAAACTTTTGCTCCTTCCTCTCCCTAAAAAACGCCTCCACACAGTATTCCCAAGATGACATAGGCCCTGAGGGGAATCATTTTTCTCAGGGTCTTCTTTGTGGAGCTAATGTTAAAAAAAAGGACAGCAAATTATTTCCCAACCTACCTCGGCCTCATCTCCCTTTTCTTTCTTACTTCCAACAATCTAACAACAACAACTTACGAAGTATTTACATTATAAAAGCACCCAAAAAAGTATTAATTGTGTATAATATTTGAATAACAAAAATAAATTAGTTAACAAATAATATTGAAGAAACAAAGCAAAGTGAAAGTGAACCGAAGAGTTTAAAGTTTAATCCTGCCTTCCAGTACCGTAGGGCGTAGGTAATAAGTAATTATGATAATGTATGTAAATATTTCATTCTCCGTTAGGTTATTATAATAAACATAAAAGGAAAGTATTTGAGTACCTAAAGTTAATAAATTCTAAACATTCTTAACGTTGATAGTTCTAAAATTGATTTACTTAATTTTCGTGTTTACTGTTTTTTTTAATTTCTATTTTAATATATGTTGATATGATAATATTAAAAAATGAATTTTAGACTAATTTTCAAGGGTCTACGTAAATTGACCGAATTGCAATTTTTCGAAATCAATATTTCGAAATCAATTGTTCGAAATGCAATTTTTCGAAATGCAATTTTTCGAACTTCAATTTTTCGAAAAATATTTCGAACATAAATTCAGCGAAATACTAGATTTTCAAATTGATATAAGTATGTATACAGCACGTACAACCTAAACTAACTTAATTTAACCTAGCCTAACCCATAACTGGTACGTCTGACAGTATTTCGTTAACTTAACCTAACCTAACCTATAACTGGTACGTCTGACAGTCATAAATCTCGTTAGTCAATATATATTTTATATATAATAAACAAGTGAATTATATATTTTAAAAGTCGATTAACAAATCAAAAAATGTCTTTCGGCCAATTGCTGTTCGAAAAATTAGTCTTTCGAAAAACTGAAATTCGAACAATTGATTTCGAACAATTGATTTCGAAAAATTGAATTCGAAAAAAATGTCTGCTCCCAGTTTTCATAGTCAATCTAGCGTTCTAACATTCAATAATCGTTATAAAATTCTGTGGATTAGAATAATGCCAATCATATCGGCTGATAAATTGAATTGTTAATTATAAAACTAAATTAATTTAATAATTTGCTCACTGGAATTTTAAGCTGGGTTCCGTTATTAACAAAAATTTTGTTCAATAGAGTAAATTTAATGCTGACATTATAGCATAATCTCAATTAATTAATTAAATTCGATTGAAAATTGCCACTATTTAATCACGATAATTGTTGTTTTTAAACCTTACTTCAAACCCTATTGTACGTATCGAGCTGTGTGGTATTAACGAATTTACTTTGTAAAAAATATGGAATATTTTTTTAAAATTATTATAAATACGGATACCTTCTGCTTATCCACACAAAAATCTTTATGGCAGTGATTATCGATTAATACATTGATGGGATATAAGAAAAAGCATTTATATGTTTTTTAAATAATATAATCACCACTAAATTTTTAATTTTTTTTCGTTTTCGAAAAAATAAATGGCCTCCTTTATTTGAAAGAGAATTGGATATTGCTCCGTTCCACCTTTTTAAAATCCACGTGCTTGAACTTAAGATATTTTTTTTTGTGATCTGGAAGTGGTAACTTAAGCTTACATATTTTTGGGTATTCTTCTCTGAATAAAAATTCTCTCTTCTTTAAGCCCTATCTAAAAATACATCCCATATGTTCAACATATCATCTCATTCGAGCCTGAACTCGACTCCAATCTTCCATTTAAATTGATATTTGACCATAAAATAAAATAAGTTTATTGATTCGCCTTTCCCCTCTTCATAATTTGAAATGATAGCCTAGAATTTAGAAATTAGTTGGTTCCCAATTAGTGGTACGCATACCCTCAGAGGTACGTGTGATTGCTTGAGTGGATAAGCTAGGGTGTGTCAATTATTTCAACTTATGAATTAAGAAACGCCCGGGGTCTTACAAAGAAAATGAGAACTGCATTTAAATTTAAAAAAAAAAATGGTTATTAGCCCGCTAAAATGCACTGAAAATCAGAAAAAAAACTAATAACGTGTTCTTAAATTATATCAATTTTTTTTTTCAATCATTTAACCTATTAATGTTTGTTTGTTATTAAAAACGCGTGTAGCTGACAAAAATTTTACACCACATATGTTTCAAAAAACTTTTTTTTTGTACTACAGTTATGGAATAAAAATTAAGTTTTGTACAAAATATAAAATACGGACCCTTTGTTTTATTTTTTTCCAAATCACGAAATCTATTTTTTTTTCGAAACCTCCGGCAATTTTAGCGGGCTAATAATGGACAAAAATTTCATTTATTTTAACGTTTCCGAATATCTACAGATTATACGCAACTTTTTAGATCCCGGGCGTTTAAAAATAAGGCCATTTTTTCTCTCCGTGAAGAGCAACACAAGCACACGAAAACATTGAAATCGCCGAAATGTATTTTGAGTCATTAAATCAATGAAAAACACTTCCACAGGGCATTCTCAAAGATGATATACGCCCAGACGGAAATTATTTTCCTCAAGACCTTCTGTGAGGGGTTAATTTTATTTTATTTTATCTGTGTATGACAATACAACACAACCATTTCACCATAAGTATCGTCGCAATCGGTGGTACTGGGTATATAATCTTTTCGTTAACCATTTCACCTACCATCTACTTATCTCTGACCCAGAGGAATTAATAGATTCATTATAATAATCTCATTGAATAGAAGAGTCAATTTTTGGGCTGACCTAAAGGTCAAGTTTCATATCCGAACAGTTAGTGCGGATTTTCGGGCATGGCTAATATTAAAACTAAACATCGTCACACACTTAAATTCGAGGATGACTTTGAGCCGCGGCATTCCAAATGTTTACCGTTTTATAACATATTTCTCTTGAACAATTTAAACTTTTAAGTTAAAAAAAAAAATTATTCTTGAAAATAAAAATTACAGTGTTTCTTTAAATGCTATTTATTCCCATGAGATTTTGTTATTTTTAAACGAGTTGTGTTTTATTAAATATTTTAAAAATTTTAGCTTAAATATTATCGTTTTTAATATAAGTGCGCTCTCTCTAATATTCGTATTTACATATCCCTCCTTCTTCTTCTTTTTGGAGCTTAGAGCGCTTACGACTGAAGTTTATTTAAAAAAACAACCGGGTTCTTCAGAGCTGTGGACGGAGAGAGTTACACTTTTATTCCATTAAACCTAAGTAACAATATGCATTTATCGTTATTATTAGAATTGTTACGCTATTAAAAAGGATTGAGATATTAAAGTTAAGTTAAAAAGTGACGAAAAACTAATAAAATTTTAAAAACATTTACAAGGGGTGCACGAGTTTGTTTTTTTTCTCGAAGGGGTACTCGGGAAAAACTAATTCGGAACCACTGATCTAGGACAAGGGTGAAAGTCAGACACATTGGAAAAAACATTATTAACAAATATTATCTTTGTAAATACTTACAATGTTAACACTCATAATGTTGCGAAATCTTTCCAAACAGTGCACACTCGATGTACGTTTATACTTAGAATGCTCAATAATGAAAACTTTGTAACCAATAATGGTAGGTTTATTCTGTGGGTTTATCATATGTTACGTCAGGAATCAATTCCACAGATTATTCAAATTTCCAATCAGGGTTATCAGCTGTCATTGATCATGCCACTGGACGATATTCATCCTAATTTATATATTTATATTACATATTTGTTTCATAACGCTATATTGAATCTCGATGGGTTTGTTCTGTTTCACTTAGAGAAGGCCAGAATTCAAACCTATTGGTGAATTCGCACGGGGTACTAACACAGGCTGATAGCTGCCCAGCGGACAGCCGTCGCCAAGGAGACAAAAGTGTATTGTTCGGAAGTCTTCATATCGTATCGCTAATGTCAACATCGTAACGTTTTTATCGTGACATAAATCGAGACTCACAAGGTGGAAATACCGCCGTATTTCCCTTAATCGCTACAAAACTGATCATCGTAACTACCTGTGGTTCATCCAGACGCAGAATAGCTAAATACCGACCACGAGGGACCTCATTTCGGGCAAGATCGCCAACTTATCGTGAGTACCCTTGTGATCCTACCTTTGCTATTTGATTCAGAAGATAAACCATATCGAGATCTACAGGTAGCTCTTGCGTAGAGTGAACGTCAGCTTCACTCTAACCCTAATAAGGTGGTGCCATCAGCGCGCCTGCCATTACTTACTTGTTATTAACAAGTTTAATTTGTAGAAATCCATAAAAAAATCTTTACATATTAAATAAGATTATTATTCAATTTCTAAATATAGTTTGTTTCATAAATAAGTTATACTGTGTAATTATTATAACGCGTGGCAGCTATTTCGCCTTGTGACGGTGGTTAGGCATGGTAATTTGTTTTGTTTGTTCGAAAAATAATAAAACTATTTATATCGCAAAAGTGGTGATTTTTTTGCTGTCTTTTTGGATTACAAGAGAAACTGAAATGTAAAGTTAAAAAACTGCTAAATTATCATGCTCGACCAAATCAGTCAAGAGATGGCGTTCACTTGTCCTTTTGAAGAAATAATGTAATAAAAATAATAAATAAATAACAATTTATTTCTTTGAATATGGCATTTCAACGCGCACCGGGAACCAGCTAGTTTTAAATATAAATAAATAAAATAGCACGTGGCCGCGCAGCCGTTTCCCTTGGTGAGCTGAATAGTTTTTAGTATACTTACTTTATTTAAGTTTGGTCCTGTTACCTTAGAAAATAGTGTTATAATCTCTCTTACACATCAAATTTAAGATATTGCCTGCCTTATTATCAAAAATTTGAATTAACATTCGTAGGTGTGCTCTCGGGTGTAATTTCCAAGAAGTTTTTCTTTTCAGAAAGCGTCTGCGATGAAACGTAATTACGGGATAAGTGATATAGAAATTAACACAACCCACTGGAAGCGCAAAGTTTGAACACGATTATTCTAAGGAACTATTATTACAACTTAACGTTACAAAACTTTTATGTACCTACCTAATGTTTAACTCGTGAAATAGAATGGGCGTTTTTTTGTGATTCATAAATGTTTATTATTTATTTATTTTTAATATATTAACCGCAAAAGAATCCCAACTGGAGCGAGACCATGGAGAAATAAAGAGAAGTCGTGAGAGAAAGAAAGAGAAAATGAGGGTATTTTGAGAAGTAATTTATTATTAAGTTATTAACAGAACTCTTAAACATGTCTTTAGAAGCTCACAAAAACTTGAAGCTATTTGAGACAAAGTTAATCTGAAACGATGAGTGAATGTAATAATGTTTTAAATTTTGTAATTGAAATTCAACTTTTCATGTTATTTAAGTCTTTGGTTTTTTCACCCGTTTATAGCGAACTTTAATTAGTAGGTTTAAATCTAAAAGCTGAATTCGTAGATTCGGGAAACCATCGTGAAACCCTGGCGACCCCTCTACGAAACTCCTAAGTTCCGCGGAACCTACTTTGGGAATCGCGGCTTTTACAAACACGCAGGTAAATCATTTTTAAGAGTATTTAGGGGTATATATTTAGGGGTATATATTTTAAGGGAATATATTTAGGGGTATATATTTTAAGAGGTGCATATAAATAGGCCCTCTCTTATGTGGTTGTGTACTGGATAGATCAAAAAATAATTTGCCAGCACATGCATCTTTGAATGTATTTGTGCACACTGACAGCATTGAAACATTCAAAACAGATTTTGGAGCTAGTTTGGAGCACCTTTCCGCGGTCCCTTTTTAAAATAATTTTCTGAAAGTTAAACATTCAACCGCATGAAATGAATTGCGTCAGGTACTGAATATTTAATTTTTTCAAGTAAAAAGATGGTAATGACATCCTGACTGTCTGAAATCCATTTTAGTTGGTCATGAGTTTAGAGAGCGGGGGTTGCGAGAGGCTAGCAGAGCGCAGAGCAGTTTATCCCGGTGATTTGACGTCCTTCATCTAAGAAACAATAAGTTGACGGGGTAAGGTGCATTTAATTATTGTTATTTATTTATCATCCAATTTCCTTTACCTAACGTAGTATTAGAATCAGTAAATTAACAAGTACGCCAAGAGATTACTAGCTTTACTAGAGGCGTAGAATCATTTGCTAAAATACATTCGCGAGATATTTCAATAGCAAAAGAGCTCTTTTTATTAATAAACCTCCCTGCATTTTATGATCCAGCCAATTTCCCAACCCCTTTGAAGTGGTGATCTTCTCGAGTCGACCATCAACGAACTGCAAACACGAGTTCTCCCAAATGAACTAGAACGTGGGAGAAGTGAGAAAATAAGTGTCAATTTATTTTTATTCATATACATTAATCAATATACATATAATGATTTCCTACCAACACGGTTCAAAACCGTTTCATTATTTAACCCTCTCTTATCTTGCAAATGCCCAAAGATCTGGGTGTATCGTTTATCAATTTCGTTAAAATTAGGGCTCGAGATTCATTTCGAAATTTAATTCTTTAGCTTCCTAACAAAACTTAAAATTATTATATAATTAAATAAATTTTTGATCCATGTCTCGCATTACTACCTAAGCAAGTATATATCTTTAAAGTGGTTTACTTGTATCTTAATTTTTGGTCTAAAATGAAACATAAGTATTTGATATGCAATCATTTATTCGTTATTTTTACAGTATGAACACGCATCTTAAGTATAACTTGGTTATCATTATCTTTAAGCTCTATTTACAAAAAAGTACTTGGTACATTTACAAATAATAAATTAATCAACAGGATACATGATTTATGTTTACTTTAAAATATGCGGTGAAATATTTAATCTTTTATTGTTTTTTTAAGAAACAAAATTAATATTTTATCAAGAATGCGGATATCGTGAAAAGGCTTAAATACTTTTTAATTAAAAAAATTCTACAACCAAAATTCTTTGAAATGTAAAATGAAAAAAAAGGCATTTAAATAAATTGCAAAAATTTGAACACATTTATTTATTTGCAGTACAATATTGAAATAATTTTAGAAAGTACTAAATGATGGGTATATTATGATTCGTAATCACTTTCATAAACAGAAACGCTGTTAAAGTAATCAATAAAAAGAACTTTGATGCCTTATTAAGGTATACCAATATTAATCTGCACTCAAGGATCTAGTTCTATAGGTCGTTTTAAAATGGAACTGCACAGGTGATTAGTTTACCAATCTTTGAAGGCTTTACAAGACATGTAAAAAAATCTCGAAATATTTCAACATATAAAAAACTGATTGATTAGAAGTGTGTAATTATTTTACTACTTAATGAAAAGATTTAAAATGGTGTTCCTATATTTTAAAATAGAAAAATTCTCGACAATCTTCTGTTTTTATTTTTTTGTGTATTTATTTCATAGAAATCCATTACTTAGTTTTATAATAATATTTTCATGAAATGCAATTTTTAAGTTCTTTACGCCTTCCAAAGCTATGGTTAATGCCCGTGGACCACAAAACAGCTCTCATACGAAAATCAAGACTACCAAATATCAAAAAGGTATTTGATTTAAAATAAATTATAACAAATTTTTTTATCTTTATGCATTTTTGTAACAAAATCTTTTAATATATAAAAATTGACCAGTCATGATTTAAAACACCTTTTCAATACCTTTAGTCAGGGGGTCCTTCAAAATATAATTTTTCTTTTTCGCACTGTTTCGGAATTATTTTATTGACTAACACTTATAAAATTACTGCAAGCTCTGTCAAAATAAATATTTTAATATTTACATTCATTGTTAGATGTTTTTTTTTAGAACTCGTTTTGCATCATTTCAGCCTAATCGAGTGTTTTGAGTAACAATGGCGAATGTTGAAATCAGATGAATGGTCATTATCCATAAGATCTTGCTCTGGGGTCCTGGTCTGCTGGGTGCGGAGCTTTTCACTTAAAAAAAGAGACAATAAAATTAATTAGAAATACAATTAATAACACAACTTTGACAAGTAACTAGAATATGTACGATGGTCGTTAAAATTACTTCACCAAGTCAGACAATTCGTAATATGCGTTCTGAAGCAGCAGAAACGCTTGAACTGTAAGCTCTGGCGTCAGGATTTTTAATTGAACCGATTCATATGTCTGAAATTTTTAGGTCAACGTTACTGTTTTATGCTCCAAAGTTGAACTCCATTTTGAGCTGTAGAGCTTTGTAATTCCCTTTGATAATAACCTACGCCTAAACAAACCCAGCATGGCATCGCGAAGCATTGTAATACATAAAGTTACCCTCAAAGGATTGCGGTATTCTCGGAGTAACACATATGTACACCAAGTAAGCCACCTGCTTGCAGACTATAGACGCGAGACACTGAAGCAATCTAATGCACTTGTGCTCCAACAGAGGTGCCAACTCAATCATGTCAAGTCATAATCGCATCATACGACAATTCTGTACCAAGAACCGCAAGATTCAAGGTATATCAATGTAGTATAGTCATAATATTGCTATAATCAAACGTAGATTACTGAGTAATGAGTTTGAGATTTTAGACAATATAAAAGGGCCAAAAATAACAAATATCTCCGCGTACCTATACCCACTAATCAAAAATACTACTTCAAAATGAAACATAAAATCTTCTTCTTCAAACTTCGCAAATATACTTTGTGGCGTCATTATACCTTCACAATATAATTATATATAGTGGTGTACATAAAGATATTTGTTTTCATTAAATCATTAAATCTTCACTCTAGGGTCAATAGAAGTGTTAAGACACGAGAAAGGCAAAAAATTTGTCAAAGATGAAACCGATCTAAATCCAACAAATTATCAAAGAAGTGGATTTTTTTTTTACATTAGCTCCACACAATGAGGAAAATAATTTCCCTCAGGGCCTATGTCATCTGGGATGCTGTGTGGAGGGTCTTTTTGAGGAGAGGAAGAAATGAACATTGGTCTTGAAGAGACCCATGTTGTAAGAGGGAGGAAACACAGATGCCGGCAAATCGTTCCATAGCCGAGCTGTTGAACTCAAGAACGAGTCGAAAAAACGAACCGTTCTCATATGACAAATGTCAACCGTGTACATATGTTGGGCGCGCGTTTGGCGTGTCCCCCGACTATGCACCGGTGCCGAAGGGATCAATGACGCTAGTTCCTCAAAGCATCTTCCATTGAAATACCGGTAGAACATGGATAGCATTCCCACCCGACGCCTGTGCTCTAAAGATTGCAATCCGTTCGTTAAGATGGGAGAATCTATCAAACGGACCGCCCGTTTCTGCACAAAGTCGAGGGTATTTTTCAAGTATTTTGGAACTCCAGACCAGAGGTGACTGCCAAATTCAACCGTGGGGCGCACTTGCGATTTGTGCAGGGTTAGCAGTTGTGTACTATTAAAGTATCTGCGGGCCCTGTAGAGTACGCCCAGTTTTTGAGAGGCTAACTTTACTCTGGCTTCGATGGAGCCCCCATACCTGAGCTGGTCACTTATAGTTACACCAAGCATATCAATGGAGGGTCTGTTCGGAAGATCGCTTCCGTCGAAGGAGACTAGATTTTCATTTCGATCCCTTTTAGATGTAATCAGACATGATTGGGTCTTTGAAACATTGAATTCGACGAGGTTATTCTTACCTCAAGAGAAAACACTCTCTAGGTAACCATCCATTCTTTGCTTCAAAGCCCTCCGAGCCGTTGGAGTTTGTGTGCCCTTTGGGGGCTTGACAAACGAAAAGCTGCCATGGACTGTATGTACTGTCATCCGGATTACCTAACTTTTACCAAAGTAGGTCTTAATGTTTTAAAAAGAACATTTTTAAGTCCCGATTACACAGAAAAGACTAAATTCAATTTTTTTTGCACCGAGATGTAAATCAAATTTAAATAAGTTAATATTTACTTAAACCGTCAATAACTTTAACAGATGACAAAAATATGTACAAAATAATACTCAGAATCCCAAAGACAAAAAAATAAATAATTTCCTTAACCCGTTTAATCACAGGAGACCCTAGTTGTCCCAAAACATCATATGCCGTTATAATAACAGGAGACCCAGATTGTCCCAGACCGAGCGTCATTAAAAGTTAGATATCTCTCTTCCTGTCAAGCAAAAATTTGTGATTTCTTTTATATTTGAAAGCGAAAAAAATATTGCTTCTTATTGCCTTAGGAATAAACGAGCTATATTGATCAGATATTTTACAAACCCGATCATAAGTGACGATTTTATTTTGCGCCAGTGTGTGACGTAATAAACAATTAATTTAAAAATAAAATTGTATGAATGTGATAAAAAGTGAAGTGACAGTTTTATTACAAATTTTCTTATAAAAAGGAATCTGTATTTAAAATTTTAATTTTCTTTTATTTTATGTACTTTTTTGGGGAAACCCCAGGTACGTAATTTTTAAGCTAATTCACATTTTCAATATAAAAATTTTAATATTTAAAAACAAAAATCTTAATTTTTGACAAACACATCGGTAAGATTGTTTTATCTAGATTTTAGAACAATTTTTTTTTCAAAAAGATCAAAAAATAACCCATAAAAATGAACATTTGAAATGCATGGGAAGAACCGAGAATTTTTGCGTGCAAACTTTGACAGGCAAAAGTTCATAGATATTATTTTCTCATTATTCGAAGGGTTAATGCGACAGAAAAACTAATAACTTACGAATTCATTGACAATTGTAGTTAATTTTTGAGAACACCAAAGAACTGTAATTATTACTGAAGGAATGGACAGTGAATGAAGTGAGAATAAAATAATATACCCACTTTATGTGAATGGTTGGAACTTGGAGCGGCAAGAGGCATTATTATCAAGACGGCCTATAAAAACCCCATAAAAAGCTAACTCTTTCGCTGCTTAACTAAACGCCAAGATTGCGACCTACATCGTTTGAAAGTAATCTAGTTTGCTCACTTCACATGAAACCTTTCGCTTTCTGACCGTAGATATCCAATAACATCACTCTTTGCCGCTTTACTATCTATCTCGCTTACACTTGCACGCCATTCTACTCTCAATTCTACGAGAATTTATGAAACCAAAAGTAGGGCTTCTTCGATTTTTTCTTAAATTTGGATTATTTTGAGTAAAGTTCTTCCATAGGGAGGCAAAGAAAAAACAGATGTTTTTTTCATTAAATTATCCATAGTGTTTAGGTTTTCAGGTGAAAAACTACTGATCAGTAGAAATAAGGTATTATTTTATAAAAATATAAGTAAATCGCTTTGATTACTTTGGCAATGTTTGTCGAAAAATTTACAAATATCATTGATGCATATTAATTACATTTCCTGACTTATATCAAACGTTAACTCTTTGAGTTTTTATTATGACCCTAAAAAATAGTTTAAAAAGTATGTTATTTGGCAAAGATGTTCAGTGCACTGTAACATTATTTTATTTGTAACGACATAAGAACGGGGGAATTGAGCTCTATTTGGAAACGGAACATTGGTTACTGAGTCTTCGACGTCGAGAGTCGACGCCAGACCGACTCACATCTGTTCTGAGGTGGATGCATTTGAATACATTATTTATACATTTTGTATTCTAAGCACTGCGGCAAGGGCCGGGTCAATCAAAAAACTACATAATGGATTTGAAAAATTATTCTGAAGTAGTTCCAAATTGTAGTCCCTGATTGTCTTGTCCGTGTCATTTTGTCTTTTTATACTAATCCATAGATGTCACAAAGTGTGACCTACCTAAGAACAGCGCTTCCTTGTTGTCGATGAGCGGCGCAACCCGCTCCGACAGCGACTCGCGGTCCGCGGTCAATAACGCCGCAGAGAGGCGTGCGGTGCAGCGCGCACGCAAGTCCGCTCCCCGCAGGTGCTGCGCGTGCAGCCGCATGCGCAATCCCAGCGTGCTGGTCACCAGACCGTGGCGGTGCGTCATGAGGGTGTAGCGCACGAGCTCCTCGGTATTTGTGACCTGCGGAATAGAAATAAACTTCAAAATTAGGAAAATAGAATTAATTAATTGATTAAATATTAGGAAAAAACCCAAAAAGGCATTTTTTATGGGGTTTTAATTTTTTTTATTTTACAATACAGATAATCTACCAGAATCGGTAAGTGGTGCAAGTGTATTTAAGATTCGTATTTAACAAAGTCAATTTTTTAAAGACTCGTTGGAATTCCTTAAAACTTGTTATTTAATAATTAATTTCATATTCATAGTCACAAAATTTAACGTGTTCTATCTTGCCCCGTCGGCGTCGTCATATCATTAATAATATTATTTTTACTAATGTGATATTCGGAATGATGGCAATACTGGCACGCAGGGCGTTCGGTTTTTTTTTACTGGTTCTGGTCACTTCTTGCACTGATGCGGCGTGAACAAAATGTGTCTTGGCGACTGGTCACATTAATTAATTTTAGACTGATTTCTCTCTAATAAACAAGAGTGGACGATGACAACCATATCATCCAATAGCGTATGGTTTTGACAACAAGATTATGTGTGGATTGTGCACGCAGATGGAATGTTAAATAAAATGGCAGAATCACTTTGCCTCGTGCTGGGGAGGTTCAAATATGTTTAAAGATCGCAATCTCTGTCATTCGTGCGCTATCTGGCTGGCTATGTGGATTAGCTTTGGCCTCCAAAGACCATTGACCGAATCGCCAACAGTCGGAACAACACTATGGGAAGGCGAATCTGTCCTCCCTGTCCTCATCATCAGCTCTCCTGCGGGGACTTCGCCGTGTGGAGAGGTGTCCACGGCTCCCCGCACCCCGCCATCCGGACGCAAGCAAGAAGCAATGCCTCGACCTTGAAGACGATAGTCCTATTTCTACCAGGGAGAGTAGTATAACCCTTTTAAAGGAAGCTACTCTCCACGAGTCAATTTTTTAACTAATAAACACACTTTTCAATTCTTTCCACACCTAACATAACAAATCAACTACCATAACGTTCAGCGTTATTTTTTCTTTTCAAACTGATGGCCTTTCGTGGTTCCAAATAATATTTCATAAACCATTATTCAGAAATGTTTTACTTTAGCTTACTAAACTAAAATATTATGTTATTGATCCTAGAGTGTACAATAAATTAAATGATTCAATACTTAAAAATTATTGATCAATTATTATTAATATCTACATAAGTACATGCATTTTCTTCGTAGCATGGCCATATTCTCTGGTTTTTGCTCAACACAACATAATATTATTTAGTTTTATTAATTATTATTAACATAAGCAAAACAGTGGTTTTCACAAAGTTTAAGCATAAAATCCAAACCTTACCTTTTCATCATTGATGTACCAATGGAGTATAGAGGCTGGAAAAGATCTCCCTGAAGTGCAGTTCAGGTTGAGAAGATCTCCTACATTGTAAAACTCCCTCTGACCACTAATATGGGGGCCATCTCTAGGCAAATCTGAAAAAATGCAAGCTTTAAAATGTGTACGAGTATAATCAGCCTAATTCATTTTGAAAAATCTTAATATTATTTAACACACTTTTATATTTTTGTTCTCTAGATTTTATGTCCGGGTTAAATCTTCCTCACAGGAAAAACTTAATCCTTCCACACGCTTTTCCACAAATGCTAATCTAGTCAATTCACGCGATGTAATTGCATTGTATAAGTATACTAAATACAAAACTATACAAGAACAACACGTCAACCTACCAGAGACCATATGGGAAAATACTTCACCGACTCCAGATATTTTCATATCAGAGGGTTCGGCTCGATAGAACTCCTAACTGAACCGATAAATCCTACCGATCCCTCAATATAAATATTTAAAAAATCTTTCGTAATCCTACATGTATTTAATATGACTGATTTTTGCATTTTTATATAAAGATTCTTTGACAAATCTAATAAGCCTAAATTTTGAATTAGAGAGCTAGGTATAATGCCAGTAGCCGAAATAACAAATGGTTATATTTTTTTAATCCGAGAATGCCAAATTCTTTTAATCTCATTTCCTAAATCTGTATATTTTCTAATTTTTTCAGAAACAGATTTTTGAATATTACAGGAATTTGGAATAGCGACATCAATGATATAAGTTATTTTTTTTAATTTTGTCATGTAAAACTATATCGGGTCTATTATGACGAATCGTTCTGTCTATTAGTATAGTTTTATCATAATATATTTTATAAAATTCATTTTCTAAAAACGAATTTGGTTCGTATTCATAATATGGTACTACATTACGGCAGTCAATCAATTTATGTTTAATTACCAAACTTTGATGAATTATTTTTAAAACCTGATTGTGTCTAAAAGTATATTCGGAAGGCGTTAATATAGAACATCCCGATATAATATGTTCTATAGTTTCCGGAAAAGCCAAACATTTTCTACATAAATCATCAATTTGATTTCTATCTTTGATTATATATTAATTATTATTTACATAAGCAAAGTTATTAATATAATTAATACAATTTGATCCTCACAGACGACTTCCATGCGGCCCTCTCCGCTCGCAGAGGCGAAGCTGGGAGCCTCGGCCGACACTTCGCAGCGGTATATACCTGATGACTTCAGGGTCACCGCTTTCAAGGTCACCCGCTTGTCGTCAGATTGTTGGTCCTGCCAAACAACAAAAACATCATGAGCTAAATAGAATATTTCGTGTAACCTTTTTGCACCCATCTTAAATGTCTATCCAGAACATTTACACCTATGCGTACTTTATATGAACTTCACCATAGTTCCTCAATTTTTGGATCTTTTCTAATGATGATCGTAATAAATATGAGGAGTGACTTTTCAATGAGTGGAAAAAATAATCCTACGTCTTGAAGAGACTTATTTAAGTGTGACACAGGGAAGAGAAAGTATCCCACAGCCAAACTGTTCAGCAATAAAATGAGCTTTTAGGAATTGAGGAGCCTTTCACAACGAGAAATTATCTTCAAAACTATTTTTTCGGGAGACAGTTTTAAGTAAGAAATCATTCGCGATCAATATTTTATGATAATCTTTAAAGACATATTTCATTCACTGTTAGACACGATGAATAATAAGAAAACTCAGTACATTATTTGTGAAAACTATCTTTATTTAATAAGAAGTCGAAAAGTTTTATTTTCCATGTACATTTGTTACTTAATTTTTCTGCTACCGGTCTCGACACATCCGTGTCATTCATTAGCAAACTTAAAACTAACTTAAAAATTCTATACAAGTACAAAAATTATTAGATTTTATTAGGGAAGGGTGATTTCGGGGGAGGGGAAGAACGGTGGGAGAAGTCGACATTACATGGGAACATTATTGATAAGGGTTAATTATAGGGTGCTGTTATTTTATGATCTATGGATTTAAACGGATGTGTCAAAACCGGTAGCAGAAAAATTTAAAAAAAAAATAAAATAACTAACGCCTAGGGAAAATAAAACTCTTCAAAACAAATTGTCTAAAAATTGTTACATGGTTATTGCCCAAGATATATAAAAAGAAGATGTCAAAATTTGAGAATTTTGGCAAAAGAGCAACAGATAAATTTTGAAGAAAAAAACAGCTTTTCCGCAACAAAATTATTATTTTTGGTAAAAAATATTAATTTGATCTTCTGTATTTATATTGCTAATTTTCCATTACATAAAAAGCACGTAAATGTATTGATTTTTTAAATATTCATTTTACATTTCGTACACAGCTACGGAGAATAAGGCCCTCCGCTCGTGGAAAGTTGGCAACTCAATCGCTATCCTCAGAAAAGCATCTTGCGAATTTCATTGGAGGTCCGCACACAGGCAACTTGTAAAAACCAGTTGTCAAGGGCGACGTCGCAACTCGCAGTACTAGTCGCGTTTCAGTTGCCAGGTTGACAGATTGCCATGGTTACGCCCCACGACCTGTCAATTTTTCGAATAATTTGCGATATGTCAGAGCAGGAAAATATATATTTTGTTAAGAAGGTTGATAAATAATTATTATTTATTAAGATTTATAATTGATAAATTATTAATAAATTACATATTTTTTAAATGAACTGATATAATTACTGAAATCGTATAGTTTAGTTGCGCCGTCAATTGAGCTGAATTGAGTTGCCAACCAGTTTTCGGTTTCTCCATGAGCGAAGGCCCTAAGATGTTATGGGTAGATATTTCTCTTTGCAAAAATGCTTCTCAATTAGAAAAAGCACATGGCACAATATGACATATTGCACAAAACGATGCCTCGCTTAGGAATACCAGAAATGAAATTTAAGCTAATTAGCGCATTAACAAAAGAATATTTTACTTTGTGATGTTCTGCTCGAATGAACTTTCAAGGAATTCTTAGAACGGCGGTTAGTAGAAGCAGAAGATTTTGCAGAAAATGCATTTTAAAACTAAGAAAGAATTCATAAATTTTTTGAAGAAAGCATTTGTATGTAAAAAAAAGTCCAAAATGTCATCTTTCGGCAAAAAATACCAAATGGCTTATTGACCTGGGAAGAGAAGAATCCGAGACCCCGTTAATAATGTTTCTTCGTTTTTCTTTTATGATTCTCAACTCTCATTAAATAAAAATTACTAGTGCAAATTAATAATTAAAACAATATAAAAAACCTACAATTATAGAAAACACGAAACTTAATATTTTGATACCCGCTACATGTTTAATTCCTTACAAAAGGCTATTGGGTTGTTCTTCTTTTTAACCTACATAAAGTTGTCTCCTCTAGTTAGTGGAGAAAAATTCAACAGAATAATCGATATTTTTTTTTTATAATTACTTTAAAATCAACTGTACTAAAGACGTAACGACTGTGTGCGTTTTAAAAAATATGTGTTTATATTTTTGTAGTAAAAATTACGTTACAGAGTTGTAATAATTCCTAATGAAAGAAGTGTATTTCATACAAATCACAGTTGTCTCCCGCCACCTCCTCTTGCGTTTATTCTATAATTTTACAAAAAATGATGTGGCGACATTAAATATAAAACTATTTTTAAACTCCAAAAGGTATAACCTATCAACTAACAGCGATTATTATTTTTTAAGATGTTTAATAAAATATTTTTTTAAATCTCAAAAACTTGTCTCCTACAACTGATGTTTAATATGTTAATTCTGTCACGTGGGTTGTCATTCGAAATAGGTATACACGCAGCTCGTATTTGTCCCCCCGATAGGCGTTTTAAGCCTCCTTTCCCCCTTGCTACAATTTTCTCTAAGATCCAGAGAGAATTCATTTATAGAAAACAAAATCCTCACTTTAGGTGGAAAAGTGATAGAGTAGTAAAAGTTAGGTTCAAAAGAAGAACAACCCATTTAACATCCACCAGACAAACGTCGTGTCAACTTCAACTGATGTGTACCTCAATTATTAATTACCTTTACTTTTTTATGTGATAGTAACTCGCAAAACTCGCGTTACGTTATATATATATTTTTTATATGAAAAGCAAATTTGATGCAAAAGTCCCAGCTATTTCCGTCTAGAGTCAGTGAGACTACGGCATCCCAAATTGGGTGTGTGAGGCTGAAGGTTGTGGAAAGGGGAAAGAGATGGGGAAAAGGAAGAGGAGAAAGTATCTACGTGGCTTTTCAGAACTGATCACAGGGCTAAAGTCATTTCAAGCATCGTTTCAATTCTGAACGCTGGTCTTACACCAGGGCGATACTTAGAGTATCTTCAACTCTGGAACGTGCCGCAAATATACTATGTATTATTTTAAATTAATCATTTATGAAATAATACAAATTAATCAGATAAAATTTGACACGTGATCTTCGGATTGTGAGTCAAGAGCCTTACCCCTCGACCACGGAGGCCGTTTTTCTATGTTACGTAAATGGTAGATATTTGGTAGAAATTTACAATGAGACTAAAATTTATTTTGTGTTGGTTACAACACTCATTGCTGAAACAAAATAAAACCAAAATTACTTTCCTCCGCCCTACCACATAGATTTCTTTAAGAGTAAGATTCACGAATTTCTGTAAAAATGACTTCTATACTGCAGCGTTTCAAAAAAATTATGGGTCAATGGAGGAAAAATAGGAAAACAGAGCTTTCTTCATGGCATTTCGGAAGAATTACACATTAAAGCATGCATCTTTATGTTATGTTCTGTTTAGGTAATATTAAAAAATGTCATCAACGTCATATAAGTTTTGTTACTAGGAAACAAAAAAAAATTACTCCTAATTCGAAAATATTAAAAAAAAACTAAGCAGCGTGAAAGAAGGGAAAAAGGAAGAGCAAGTCGGGAAGTAATACATTTGCGCATTATTCATTATTTCAATGAATGCATTATTCGTTAATTATCATCAACAGATTCATTCGACAATATAATGCAAATTTATGCTTAGACCGCAAACAGTGATTTCAAATTATATAACCGTTCATATGGCCTAATTATTTAATGCGATTTACGTTTCAAATCAAAGCCAAAAACATTGCATAATATATTGTACTTAATTAGCAAGCTCATAAAGTAGGTATTTGGAAATGAGATAGCCAATTTATATAAGTACAAGATATTTATATATATTCGAGTACTTTCGATATTTGTAATAATAAGCATAGGCTTATAGAAGCCCTCAAATAATAATTATTACTTTTACACATGTAGCAAATACTTTATGGGAATACATAATTATAATAAACACAATAATATAATAAATGAAAACAAATAACTTTGTGTTCACCACTATTTAATATTGTAACTTTTTTTTTAATCCCACTTTATTGTTTCTTTTTCCAAACGGTTTCGGTTCGACCTGAAACTTCATCAGGGATGAATAAAAATATATTGATGATTTATAGGGATGAATAACAATATATTTTTATTCATTCCTGATGAAGGTTCAGGTCGAACCGAAACCGATTGGATAAAGAAACAATAAAGTGGAATTAAAAAAAAGTTATATTATTGTGTTTATTATAATTATTACTGAGATTTCTGCTCAAATAAAAAAATTATATATAAATTTAATATATATATATATATATATATATATAACATATATAATATTAAAAAACCGCTCATCTTAATATTATTTTCATGTTCAATACAATACAATCGCAGGAAGCTCCCTGATAAGACGGGCATAGGACAAAGTACAACCAGATATAATTTTTAAATGAGAAAAATATGTTTTCATAGTCATAACGTGGGCTCTCCGTTAGTAAGCCTTCCAACAAGTTTTTTTTCTTACAAGCTTATTTTCAATGAATAGAAAACTAATTTGGCTTATTTTATATATATTTTTTTAAAGTAGCTCCACACAGGAGGCCCTGAGGAAAATAATTCCCCTCAGGGCCTATGTCATCTTTGGGGATGCTGTGTGGAGGGTCTTTTTAGGAAAGGAAGGAGATAAAGTTCTGGGAAGGGTGTTAGGGGTGGGTATGAATTTGGGGGTCAGTGTGTCCAGAAGTAACGGACATATGAATCCATCCCTCCCATCGCGGTGAAGTACGGCTGGAGAAGTCAAAGGGATTCCCTCAATCATTCTCTCCCGACCCGGCCTGCCATGCAGCTAGTGGGCAGACACATCCCTCGCCAAGACACGGACAAACCTCACCCCACGAACCCGGGCACCCCTGCTTGGTCACCAAACGTAGCGAACCACTTGGAGTCTTATAGTAGAGGTGTTTGTTATCCAATAATTGGTTCCCGGGGAAGCGGTACCCATACCCGCTTCCCAAATTGAAATATACAAAGAATGAAATTTTAACGTCGTATTTATCACAATAGAGTAAAATTTCCTCATTATTATAATGAAAGCCTCCTACAAATTACATAATAATATATCAAAGGTGTTTCCTCTGCCATAGAACCTTTAGCAAACAGGATATATTTATTAAGGCAAACAACCTGCGTTGCGGCAGACAGGATATAATTAAGTAAGCAAACTATACCGTAGCAAGTAGGCTACGCAAAACTGAGGAAACTTAATAAAACAGGTTTAAAATATTGTTTTCAAAGTGTGATGCATTCCTACGAATTAAAATAACCCTTAAACACTACAGTCTTAATAATAAACGTGGTGTAAATTTTTCGAAAGGATTACGATTGTTAAGGCGGCGCTAATCAGCTGAAAAAGAAGAAGATGGAGAGATGCGTAATTACGAATGTTGAACAGAGCGCGCTAATATTTTAAGTGATGAAATCGCAGCGAAAATGGCTAAAAAGCTTAATAAAACATGACTTGTTTAAAATAGAGCAAAAATCTCGTGGAACGTATATTAAGTACCATTTAAAGAAACATTGTGAATTTTTTCACAAATACAACTTGTAAAATAATAGAAGTAGACTTGTTTTAAATAATTTTCGGAGCATACTTTGCTATTCTAAAGAAAAATAATGTTCGGACAAATAGCCTTTATGGAAAAAAAGAACATCCACGAACGCCAAATCATTGTCATTGCTCCCATATTTTAGGGAGATGATCAGATTAAACTTGCCTTTGATATTTAATTAAATGAAGACATTATGAGCGAAACTCAATCAAAAACCTCTGTCCCAGAGGTGTAAATATCTTTTTCTGATTTTTCTGTTTCCAGATTTTCGATTGAGTTTCGCTCATAATGTCTTCATTTAATTAAATATTACAATTTGAGGTTTTACTCATAAAAGTTAAAATAAAATATAATAATTGCTTTTGATATTTTAATTTTTCACAGCTTTTTACTCTGAAGGGTGGAAATTGGATACCTAAATATAATACTATAAATTTAAGACTTCTACAAATTTTGTTTTTACGGACACAATGCAACAGTGGAATGTCACAAATTAAGTCCGGGCTATGAGTTTTGATACTACTGCTTCTAACACCGTTACCAAAAAGGGAGCTTGCACTCATTAAGAAGAAAAGATACGATGTGATCTTTTATGGCTTGCTTGTCGGCATCGCGTATTTCAAATAATGCTTTCAAAAATATTTATTCTGTGTTTTGGGCCATCAAGCTCTCCTCAAATCTCACTTTTCAAAAGATTCAGCGATATTTGGGAAACAATATCGAAGAAGCACTACGATTGTCTTGACCTCAATAAAAACGCAGAACAGTTTGCTGAAAATACTCTTAAAAGTCTTACAACCGCTCTATCTGGGGGGAATCAAGTTCGCGATGATTACAAAGAGCTAATAAAGCTAGTAAATGACTTACTATTTTGGAAAGGCTTAAAATTGTCCGAAGCCATTGATTCCGAAATCAGTATAGCAGCTATGGGTGTCTTAGAGCGTCACTTATGATATTCGTCAGATGAACTAGTTGCATTTGCCTTACTTTCTGACAAGCTGTCTGATGCTGAGAAACAGGCCTTTGTTCAAAAAATAAGTTCTGTTGGCGGTAATCGTTTGGTACGAGGTGATTCTGCTAAGCTTGCAGAGATTACATTAGAAGCTTTTCAACACAAATAACTTAGTTCTCGATATCAAGGACTCTTTCTTGCGGTAAATCTCCTGAGACTTGGAATGACAATGTTGATTACCTTCAAGGCAAAAGTTGCCTAAAAAATTTACGTGTTGTTAATGATACAGTGGAGAGAGGTGTTAAACTATTAGAAGATTACAACACGTTATAGAATGAGAAAGAAAAGCAATTTTTACTTCACATGAACAAAATAGAAAAATCATTTCTACTGAAACATCCAAAAAAGAGTTAACAAACATAGTTTTGAAAGATTGTGACTAATATTATGTAAATTATTGCTTTGTTTCCAAATTTGGTTCATATTTAAATACTTAGTATACGTCAGGTATGTTTTTAGGTTTTCACGGCCAAAAAGTATTTTTGTTATTGTTTTGGGGTGTTATGCCGTGTTTCGCTACCTCCTTCTTTAACTTAGTCTTTGCCGACCTCAGTAGGTCTTGGATTTTAGTTGTGGTTCCGAAGACCGTCTTGATGTTC
Source organism: Glyphotaelius pellucidus (assembly GCA_936435175.1). NCBI lineage: Eukaryota > Metazoa > Arthropoda > Insecta > Trichoptera > Limnephilidae > Glyphotaelius > Glyphotaelius pellucidus. The sequence continues at coordinate 31,148,222 of OW386537.1, forward strand.
TCTTTTCTCAACAGTCTGGCAATTCTGTCTGTTACATTATGGACGTAAGGCAGGAAAGCGCAGCCTTTTGACTCTTGTTCACCCCTGTCTTCGTTTCGTGCTGATTTGGCTCTTATGATTTGCCTTGTCTGCCTTGCTGGGTATCCGTTGCACTAAGTTTCCTCTGGAAACAGATGGAGTATATAAACTCAGCTGTTCCGGATGTGACAAGGTCTATGTAGGCCAGATAGAGCGAACGATCTCCAAAAGGATTTCGGAACACTTTCGTGCTTGTAAACTTGGCCACCCTGACAAATCGGCAATCGCCGAGCACTTAATCGAAACCGGCCATTACTTTGGATTTGTTCCTGAAGTCCTGGGAAGATCCAAAACTTACAGAGCACGCCTAATTACGGAGGCAATTGAAATCCATAAAAAACCCCATCAATTTTAACAGAGACGACGGAGCTAAGCTCAATAGTTCTTGGTATCCAGTAATTGACGGCTACACCAAAGCTAAACGCAAAAAACCACGTTGAATTTTTTCTAACACCAGCTCGTAGAGAAATGGAGCTGGCAGCACGGTATCGCTTCGACACACATAAGTAAACACTCTCACCATTATCATTTGCTCATCTGCTCTGATGATGGACACTGTAACGCTGTCCGAAACGTTGGCTAAAGAAGGAGGTAGCGAAACACGACATAACACCCCAAAAACAATAACAAAAATACTTAGTATACGTATTTGATTAAAATACTTGTAATATTAATAAACCTTAAATTACGTGTTTACTTAAAATCCTGAACTTTTGTCAGAAACTTCTAAATCAATGAGCACCCCCTTGTATATAAGATAGGGGGCTGAAATTTATTACACATAATAGAAATGGTACGTGTAACAAATCAACGGGGTGGCGGCACCTATATTTAAAAAAAAATTACTATGAGGGCTTGGACCACCTTAAAATACACCTATCATATATAGGATACGATATACTTTGTGAGTGCTTGCCAGCAGTGTTAGCATTATGATTATAAATTCGCGCGGACTAGTATTATGTTGTTAGACTTTGAAGTCTTGAACTGGGTTGTGCTTCTCTTTCAATCTCAATCCAACGTTTTGAATACTTGCAATACGCGACATCAGAGGTGAATTGTGTACACTTTTTACATTAGAGATACCTTATCGAATACTGTTCCTAACTCACCATTTCCGTTAAAGAATATCTATATATTTTTAATAAAATTGTACAACACTGAGTGGTCAGTTAGATTGTGGCTAAGACGGTCACTTCTTGGAAAAACTTTCCAAAATCCGGGTTAAATGGGAAAGTTAAATGTTAACCGGTCACCCCTAATGATGCCAATTCGGTGCTTGTTAATATCAATGACCTCTGAAATTAGGCAAGATCGATAGATGTTAGGCCTTCCCAGTATTTGAAGCTGAAATCTGAAGAAATGGCTAGTGTTTATGAATATCCCGGCCACAGTCATCCAAGTACGCATGCTCATACATATTCCAAGAATCTGGTTAGTCCTATAAGTAGAGCTCTTTTGTGTAAATATCTTAAATCCAAATATGATATACTTTTACAATGTAATGTTTCTACTACTTTGGAATTTTCATGGATGGCAAAATTTTTTATTTTTTTATTTATTTAATGAAATATAAAGTGTACATATAAACGTAAGCTGCACATTTCACTGGGGCATTCTTGTATCGAGATATGCAGTTTTAAATTTTTTTTTTTTTTTTAAACATAAATATAAATTTAATAAAATGTAGTAATATAATGCTACAAAGAGCACTAAATATAGTTACTCCAATATTGTAAATATGTTTAAAACTTCTAAATCCTAACCCTCCTCACTGCACACCACGGTGCACCTAATTTCAATGAAATGTTAATGTGGCCCACCATACAATAAGGGTTCGGTTAGGCTCTCATAGACCTAAGCAGATGAGTTTTAGATTTTTTTAAATTTTTTTTTTTAATTTATTGCTTTATTACATAATTTGAGGATTTTTTTAACCACCATGTGTTGTGGTGGTCAAGAACGGTTTGAAAGTTATTTCTAAGGGATTTCCATTGCAGCCCACATTCAGTTCAGTGTATCATGTTATCACTAGCATTGAAATGAGTACAAATAGGTACATAATATGCATACATAAGTGTTCTGGCTAAAGACAGTTTACATAAAGTCAGAAGAACTATAAAAGCGTTCCCATTTTGTTTCCTTATTTTTTTATGAAACTGATTGCTTAGATGGAATCTCCAATTGGGGAATGTTATAAGTTCGAAGAAAGTGCGATTGCTTTTCGTAAAATATATTTTTTTAAATTTGATAACTCATAGATTTATATAACTGTTCCATGAGCCATGATGTACGCAGGATTTTCAGATTGTAAATTAATATACAGCCAATGCAACAACAAAGAGAGTGCTTTAAAATAAACTCAACTCCGAAACGTTTAAAATATTGTTAGTCATGTTTGTCTGGCACATTAACTTACAATAGACACTTTATTAAGCCGAGTATTGAATATAAAGTCCAGAGATATGAATTTCCCTGACCCCTTTTCCCCTCACAATGGGGCCGCTTTTTCAAGCGCATTCTTCAGATTCACCTGGAATACTTCCAGCTTACCGAGACACACAATGGCTACAGGGCCAGGCGGCGCAGCCCGGTGCTTTCACTCCCCTGCCCGACACCCCTCCCGTACCTGCTATTGCTATAAAAGTTTCAGTCGTAACCAAATGCCAACTGCATTCTGCCATCTATTTTCGAGTACAGTTTCATATTTCAACCCGTGTTCTTCTCAATAACGTCAAACTATTGAATAATAGATATAAAATGTCATAAATAATGGACAGTGTTGAAATTGTTTGGAATAAATATTAAAAGGTTTTTTTCATATTCCGAACACCGCATATAATATGTAGCTTCTTTGTATTTTAATTTATAAAAACTATTGATATGAAAACCATCTAAAGTCACAAAATCTTAACCTTGGCTGACTGTGATGCGGACAACAACCGGGTCCTACAACTGCCTAGAAAGGTTGGGGGACCTCACGACCGTCTTTCGCGTGAACATAATGTTTTTGATGCAATATAAAATATGCAAATCTTTAACCGTTGCGCAAAATTAATTCATCATCGATTTATCATTTAGATTGTTCCCAATTTTATTTTAAATAATTGATTGAAAGTTACAAAATACACTATTAAGTATAAGAATTACTTAAATCAGTTGAAAAGGTGTATTTTGAATGGATGCCGGCGATGAAACAATTTCTGCATATTTTGTTCCACCTTTTTGTTAAATTGTTGTTGTTGGTACTCAATCAAAGCTACAGGATGCACTGCTGGAAACCCCCAAACCCTAAAACCAATTAACTCCACGAACAACAAACATGTGCAAATTGATTTTGTTTACTCTATAAATATATAGATAATTTTAAAACCATAAATGTACGCTTCAAAGGTATAACCCACACCAGTATTACCGGCTTCGCCGATTTTGAAACATGTTTTCTTTATGAAGAAATAAACAACACAAAATAAAAAACAATTCGATGACTTGAATTTTTTTGAGACCAATATTTTGAAGAAGTTGTCAACTATTATAGATTTCAATTTATGAACATGACTTTAATATAAAACCCAGAAAAAATTGTGATAATTTCATTATTCCCGAAATCAACGTTCAAAAGTGTTAGCTGCTTTTGAGTGCGGATTTATTACTTTATTTTTGCAAATATTTAAGAAAGGTCTTTTTTACCTTTTAGTGAAGTAAATATTTTTCACAAAAGTAAATAAAAATTAGGAAAGATAATTCCTTACCTAAATTATTTACATGAAGTACTTTTTTGTTTTTTAAGCAAAATATAATAATAAAATCAATGACATTCCATTTTTACAATGCATCTTTGTCTTTAAAATGTAGCTACTTAATTGCCATTCGTTTTGAAAGTACCTTTTTTAAGCAGTATATAAATATCTTTTCATTTTCGACACCGAACACAAAAGGTTAAAACAATATATCCGAAGTGATTAGAATACATTAGCACTGATACTGAACTTGACTTTAAAAAAGAACACGAGCTCCTTTGTTCTAATTTCAGTCTGCTTTACATAATGTGTTAAAATAAATTAGATAACGGTCATAGTAAACTTCAAAGAATGTAGGTATTGTAAAACAGTACGCACATTTTTACGTTAAGCTGCTCTTAAAATGTGTATATTTCCAGAAATTTAAGAGAAGAATCATTGTTAATGTAGCCATTCTCAGGAATTCCAGTATTTTGAATTTCTCCTCTCTTTCTTTGTCAACTTACTTCGCTCTCCCCTTTTTTAATTAACTGGAATGGGATTTTAATGAAAAAATTACCATTACGTAAAGCGTTAAAAAATTAGGATAAAACAACTACTAACTATGCAAAAATCTCCACTATTTAGAATCGAAACATTTCACAATGCAGAGTTTCAGAGCTAGGAACATTAGAAAAATAATAAATAATATAAAATTTTGCTACTTTTTGGATGAACATGGCATGGCATTTATTTATTTTCATGGCATTTATTTATTTTCAGAAAAATTAGAAAAAGGTTAATGATGAACGATGTCGAAATAAAACTATTCAATTCTTCCATAGAGTGGTCTAAATACGTCTGTCTAAATTGAAGAGACGTAATTATGCAAGAAATTCTGCTTCTATTTTATTATCTTAACTACTCAATATTAAAAACACAATTTAAGCGAGTGAAGGGTTGTCGCGCAGAAAGCCTACCGCTTCTGGTTATGGGGCCATACATCTCTCCGTGAGCCAGACAGGTCGGCTTAGTGACTGAAACATATTTTACTTTATTACTTTGAAAAGCTCGCAACAAGAGGCGCTCCAGTGCAAGCTTCTGAAACTATCAAACTGGCACAGCAACTTCTAGTACAAAAATGGAACAACTTTTCAAAAACCTGGACTTTTATAACAGTTTAACTTCTTTTCAACTGATTTCTAGTTAAAGGTTAATCATAGTCGAAAAAGGTATCCGTGTTAGAGGCATCCATGCATATTTATTTTATATTGGTTTCATTTGAGATGTGTTCAAAAGATATTACTTTTTCCATGTGTGGGGGGGGAGATCGATCACATGATAAAAAATATGTACGCAGATCGCCATACCGTTCTGTGCAGTTGGAGGCAGCTCTATTGCAGAAATTGGGGCTTCAAGTTCAAAATCTTCTTCTTATATATAAAAATTAATATTTGTTTGTTCGTATTTTATGCGCTGCCATCGTTCATCGCATTGCAATTAAACTTTGGTGAATTGTCGTGCGCAAGCCCGCGAAGGTAATAATGGTAAGCTCTGGTGTTATAAAATTTGTGTAAATGAAAATATGAGTATCTCATATATTTTAGCGGCAGGGAGGGAAGGAAGGAGGGGGGGGGGAGTATCGAACGAGATGGGGTTTGCGGGAGGGGTTACAATGGAGGGGGAAGTCGGTGAAGGTGCAAGGGGAACGCGGGAGGGGAAGGTTGGGAGGTAAATGGGTACACACGGGAAATGACAAGCAGGGAGAATCAATTTATTCTTTGAATTTATGGCATTGCAATTTATGGCATTGCAACGCGTACCGGATCAGCTAGTAAGTTAATATTTCTTAGTTGTGTTTTTAGCCTCATGCACAGATAAACATATACACAGTCGTATTATAAATAACAGGGGTATCCCAAAATATTACAACCTAAGCGGTCTATGAAAATAATAATATTTTGAAAATATATGTGGTCTATGAAAATAATAATATTTTGAAAATATAATATTTTCCTAACCTGTGTAACCTACATTTTTATTAGAAATTTAAAAAGCATAAAAGTGAAAAAAAAAAATTATTGCAAAACTGATCTCAAAATTAGAATTGCATATAGGTATATTATTATTATAACTTTGCGTTAACATAATTAAGAATAACCATATTGTAATAAAATATAAAGCATACTTTAGAAGTGCTCACATTTATTTAATTTTAGCCCAAGTACCTAGCGTTGCCCGTGCTTTAGATCACGTCTCTAATTTTAGATCTGAATATATTTAACTCGTTCAGATCTAAAAGTAGTGTAACTAAACTCGCCATTAATGATTCTTCCTTTCTCCCTACTGTTAAACTCAAATTTATGTTAAATTAAATGAAAGCCAATCACTTTGTAAAACACAATTTAATCAAATTTATGTCATTATGTAGGTACCATAACCACAGTGCTTTTACGATTTAAATTTTCTTTTTTAGAACAAAAACAATGTTTTTTAAATGTGTATACAGTGTTTTGCGTTTTCAGTGTTATTGCACTTTAAAAAAAATATTTGACAGGTAAATTGGTGTTGCCAGCGTACAAATTTTGTAGTTTTCAGTTTTTGATTTTTTCTACTCTTATTTGACATACAATAAATACTTTACATTTCAAACAAGCGATTTCCCGGCATGCGTTGCAATGCCACTTAAATGAAGAAATAGTTTCTCCCTGTTTGTTTGCATTCGTCCCCGTTCCCCCTCCGTCTCCCCTTCCCTCCCATATCCTCTTTCACCCCACCTTCCCTGCCTCTCCTTCCCCTCCCCGTGGGCGTGCGCACAATAACTTACTAGTACCTAACTTTAGCTAACATAGGTACCTATTTAAAATACCTATAATTCTTGAATGTATTCAAAATATTCGATTTGGGTGAGTATTGTAGGTGAGTACTTCGGTTCCATACCAACTCAGAATCAAGTCAACTCAACACCTCTTCGAAAAGTCATTAAAAGCAATGAAAAAAAATAGCCCGCAACCTAACCTAACATAATCTATTTAACCAAGTTTTTATAATTTTTTTACCTCATTTTTAATGAATTTCCAAAGGAAATTCTAAGTTATTTCATTCCGAGTTGTCCAATCACCAATACTTCAATTAATTCGTCAATAAAGAGTTTTTTCGAAAATTGAATTTTGATTAAGAACAATCGATGGTTTGCAAAATGTCATTCTCAAAGTGTGATATGGTTGACAGTTTTGTAAGAGGTTTTGTAATGGTTAAAAAAACTTTTCAGATGTATTGTCATGTGGTTGTAATTATCCAGAAACCTTCACGAGGGCAGAAAGAAGATATTTTGAAAGTTTCAAACATTTCCTATGCTAAATATAGCAATACATAAAGGACAAACCAACAAATGTTTCCAAAGAAACGAACATATCTCTGAATTCTATTTTCAAACTTTCTTCAAGCAGGTAGGCGCCAAAATATTAAGTTAAGGTTGCTTGAATAAGAAGTTGGATGCGGCAGATTTTTTAAATCGGAAACGGAACGCACAATTTTTTTTACAGACAGACAAAATGCCAAAACGTTTGAGTTAAGACAGGACAGTCAATTAGGAGATCGAAAGATAGCTTATGCAGAAACGAGATATAATATCAAAAAAATCAGAGTGTGCAATTCACAAGCGGTAGAAGTGAAACCTTCAGATATATAAAGTAGATAAGAGTATGGAGACCACAAAGCACTTTTTTATCATTATAAAGGATGATTTTTTCATATTTATGTCGTCGAATTCCAGTGCACTTTTTTCTATACATCTTATTAGTATTTGTGCTTTCTTATTTGAAATCTCTAGATATCACTTTCTTTTGTATTTTCTTTTGACTGTTCATTTTGGTGTGAAGATTGGGTATTGTGTGGTTTGAAGATTGGGTATTGATTTTGCAAAAATTATTACTTTTTTTTTTGATTCCATATGATTCGATCCTTGGTCTGCTAAATGTCTGCATAGGTTCATCAGGTGCTTTATACCACTACACCAAAATAGACTTGAGTGGGACTGTGAATTTATGTGTAATATTGAAACCGAATACCCGTGAATTAAATAAATATTTTATTGCTTTCTCATTCTCTCGCAGGCAAAATCCTATAGATGTATATGTTTGTTAATGTCGCTCGTTTCCGTTTCATCGATTTTCAAATCACAACAATGATAAAGATGTTTTCAATCCAGAAAAATGATAATTTCATATTCATTATGAACAAATCTAATCAAATTGTATTTTTTTTGCTTTACATAAACAAACTTAATATTATTACCGACATGATCTACATCGTTACAGGAAAGCAATTCTGAGCAAAATAAAAATACAGGTAGGTACCTACCTCAAAGTTGAGAAACTTTGAAAGTTTGTAAAAGTTCTTTACATTTAAATCAGAGGTAACAGAATCTACCTAGATTTCTTCTGGGAACCAGATAAATCGACGTTGAAAAAACTCTACGATGAAGATTGTAAAAAACTTATAAAAAAGTATGTTCATAGGTAGTGATTTTTATGGAAATTTTGCTTTCGTGGAATAAATTTAATATTATTTTTCAAATTAAAATATTAAACCCCATTTAAGTTTTTTTTCTGCGGATTTTCTGAAGGATTTTTTTCTATTTTGAATAGAAATTATGGTTGTATCTTTATAATGGAAAATACTCATCATGAACTTGTACAAATACTACTTTTACGGCCCTGACGTTTTCAACGTCAACAAAGTTCGCAGATCGCAACGTCGTTTTCATAATGGGTTATGGAGCCTCTAAGAAGACTTATTTAACTCTTGAAAATATAACAGAAAAAATAATTTTTCCAGATAAGGATGGGCGATGGCGTAAATATAATATATATTACTAAAAGCATTTTTCAAAACACTTAAAAATCTGACGAATTTTACTTTGAATTTAACAATTTATTAATTAGACCAGTTGAATACTCACGTCGACTTTGATCCCCTCTATCGTATAGCTGTGTTGAGGGGGAGAGAACTTGGGCATGAACCTGTAGAACTCTTCGTTGTCTTTGTACCACTTGACCGAGTACAGGGTGTCTCCCTGCAGTTCGTACTGGCACTCCAGGCGGGCCGGCTCTCCGCGCACCCTGTAGCCTGGCACGACCAAGTCCACGACACTCAACGAGATGGATTCTGAAAAAAGCGAATAAATTTTTAGTTTTCTCTGAAGTGGTGCAAATATTTAATTTAATAAATAATTATGATTTTTTTTTGTTACCGCTCTTTAATGATTATTCTTTATCGAAAGAGTACAAGACTATCAGAGTAAAAGACTAACAAAGTACAAAAGTACCAGAGTACAAGAGTACCAGAGTACAAGAGTACCAGTGTCCGGTTTCAGGGGAATTATAGCATCACCTCTTTGGGTGCAGGTAGGTTTGTTATACACGGTATCACGAAACTATTAGTACAAGCGAAAAATTGGTGAAGTTTGATAATCTGGGAGGTGGTTATGGGTACGGCCGCCCCGACAACTTTTAATTGGATAACCAAAACCTCTGCCATAGGTCACCCCAAGTGGTTCGCTACGTTTGGTGTCCGAGTTCAAGGGGCGAGGTTTGTCCGGATCTTGGCAGTAAATATGTCTGCCCACTAACTGCATGGCAGGCCAGATTGGGAAAAACTGAGGAAGAATTTTTGACTTCTCCAACAGGACTCTCTCGGAACATCACCTTGCACCGCAGGAGAAGGAATAGATAAATATAACCGACAGTTCTGGACACACTGACTCCCAGATTCCTACACACCCCTCGTATATTTTTCCTTCCCAATACTTCCTCTCCTTCTTTTCCTAAAATATCTTCTACATAGCATCCCCAAAGATGACAAAAGCCCTGATGGGAAATATTTTCCTCAGGGTTTCCTTTGTGAAGCTAATTAAAAAAAAATCTGTAGTCGATTTTAAGGCATAATTTTTTTGGTGTGAGCGTTTGTTTTTAAATAAATTGAAGTTGGAATATATTTGATCAAATTTGAAAAAAAAATTCGGTCGCAGGCTATCAACTATTCAATATCCTTTAAAATGAGTCGAAGCGTAAACTCGGCTAAGTAACCTTGCCAAAAAAAATAATTAAAAAACCAAAAATGCTCAGTTGGGAATTTTTTTTCGGTTTTCCATAAATATTATGAAGATTCCCTAGATTTCTACTTGTACTACGAGTCTCCGTTCACCGTTATTGTAAGATATGGTGAGGAAGAGGAGATAGCTAACTGATATCTGTTACTAGACACGACTAGCGAGACTGCTAGACTGCAAGCCTCATTGATTGATAAAATTATCTGCCACTCTGGAACGTGCAAATGTGCAACATAGTGCGTAAAAACCATCGACTAAGTATAATAATCGAAGGTAAAAACATATGTTCTGTATTTATGATACGAGTATAATAGATACGTACGAATTAAACTTTTATCTTTGGTAAAAAAGAGGATTATACATATGAGATTATAGATGTACGTTATTGAAGCAAGTAGATAGTGTGTGCAGAGATACTGAAGGTGACATGCCACCATCTCTGCTAGGGATTGCAATCCCGCAAAACGGGATCACGCATTCCCGCGGGATCCCACTGCTTTTATTAGAAGAAAGAAATTACGTTCTTTGAGTCGGATGGTATCAAAGGAGAGTACCTGACGCTCGCCTATGAATATATCCTGACGGTTTAGTCCTATTAGCGTAGAAGCCGAGAGAGCGTTTTCAGCATCAGTATATATTTGCAGCTCACTCAAAAGCAGGCTCGGAGATGATACAATAAATGCCATTTGCTTCTTAAGAGCGTATTTTCAAAAGTTATCACCATAAGTTGATATCATAGTCATAGCATCTACGAGAAAGTTGTGAATTTGATCATTAGTTATTATATGAATAAGACTGAATTAAAAATATAAAACTGTTAGGAGTGAGGGTAAAATTAAACAAAACTTTTAAACCATGTCAAACATTTAAAGATGAATCTAAGAAAACAGATTACTAATTACTTATACTTAATTAATAGAAAATAAATAATTTCTGTTGCTTAATCTAAGGAATGTTTAATAAAATTTGATTTTTTCACAAAAATCTGTAGTTTTTGTAATCTGTAATCTGATTTTATAACATAATTTCAAAGATGGGGGATCCCGCATATCGATCCCGCGGAATTGAATGTGCTGCGGAATTGCAATCCCTAATCTCTGCCCATCCGTTCAGAAATGGCGTAATGGTAAATTGGATGGATTATTTTGTGAAGCTGTTTTGGTCGACAGGAATAAATTCAGGTGAAAACTTATGAAAATGTTAAAAGAATTTTTTTCATAGAGCAATATTATAATATTTACAAGCGATTTGTAAGGATAAGAAATGAATGGACGGAAAGGATTTAGGTTGAAGTGGAAACAGGGCAGTAAGCCTGTGGCAGGTGAGAGTGACTTGGAGGTGGCGTTTACCTTTCACGTACTTATAATAATCTGTAGGCTGTTTGCATTTAGAATGGAAGTGTGACTGTTGTACCTGGATAAACATTTCTCTTGCCTTTAGAAATCATCCGAAGAAAATAACATTTTTTTAAAAGCCGTATGATAACCTCACCATCAGATTATTTCAAGAATTTAAGGTCCCTTTACTTGAAATTATTTGTAAAACATAACGGTTATTTAAATGCAGAAAGATTGTTTAAACAATTAAAGGAGGCACCGTTCTTGACACTGTTCCCGAGGACATTCAGCCTGAGCACGGTAGCTCACACCTTGGCTTGGGATGGCCACACTCCCTACGCTAGATAATTATACTTAATAATACAATGTAATGTAACTCAATTATAATATATATATATATATTTTTTTTTATAGTTAATACCGCACAAGAGTCCCAACTGCTCCCGTCTGGAGCCAGTGAGACTATGGCATCCCCAATCGGGGTATGTTGTGAGGCTGAAGGTAGTGGGGAGGGGAAGGAGATAGGGAAGAGGAAGGTGGGGAAGTACCTGGCTATTCAGATCTGGTCACTAAACACGGCTAAAGCCATTTTCAAGCAACGTTTCAATTCTGAATGGTGGTCTTACACCAGGGCGATACTGATAGTATCTTCCACTCTGGAACGTGCCGCAAATATACTACATATTATTTTAAATGAATAAATTGTGAAATAACACAAATATCAAATAAAATTTATTTGCGCACGCCGGGTTCGAACCCGCGACCTTCGGATTGTGAGTCCAGAGTCTTACCTCGGGACCACGGAGGCCGTCAAATGTAATATATGTATCCTGTTTCTCGTTTTTTTTTCTCTTCTTCTTTAATGTCTTTTTCTTTTTTTCTTTTCTATTTCATGTTCATTTTTTTATTTATATTTCACACTATTCTTCACGTTCTTAAATTTTCTCAAAAAAATGTTGAATTTTGTTTACATACTTACTTACGTCTTTTTAACACGAACATTGCTCTAAGAAAAGGTGTAACACAATTTATGTAATGTTTAAAATAATAAATAAAGGTTGATAGAATGTCTTCTTTCGTCATTTGAGTGAATAGTTATATTACTTTTGGAGAGATTTAGAGGGAAAAATTGGGAGAGAAACCAATTATTTAATGTAATTAATGTACGTGTTTGTTACAATAATTATATGTGTAGGTATGTTGTAGGTGCCACCATACAATTCTGTTACGGTACAACTCTTTGCTGCATTCACATTTGTTAATTATCGCATTATACATACTTTCTATTGCGACTCTTGACATGACCCAACTGAATTTTTTGATAATTGAATGATTGATTGTGCTTTTTTTTCCTCAAATTTTACTCCTTTCTTCATTCATCCGTTCTAGATTTGCAAACCATTAAGCGTCCCTCTCTTACCATTACGCCTATCAATTTTCCGAATCCCCACATTTTTAGCACAGTTTTACTTAACACTCGTCTCAGACATCTCATTTCTACAGAATTCATAAATGGAAAAACGCGCAACCATTCTCTATACAACTTGAATTTTGTTCCAAATCCGCAACTCACTGGATCTGGAGCCGTGGAGCTTACCGGGCTGATGCTTTCCCTATTCATAAAAAGAACAAGATTTTTTTATGCACCTCTTATTAGAGCCTTCAAATCTAGTTAAATACGCTTCTAGTTATAAATCTAATTAAGACGTCTAGTTATAGACGAAGGATGGCCAACCGGTCGATCGCGATCTACCGGTCGATCGCTGCTGTTAGCCCAGTCGATCGGATGCACGGACCCGGCCAAGGACACGAACCCAATAGAACCCACGCCCGCACAAGAACTCGGACCCTTAGCTGGATAAGAAGTCACACAAGAGCTGCGCGTATCATCTAACGTGATTTTCAAATGCCGATCCATCACGTTATTTATCCTCTCTTCCACGCAGTAGCTCGCTTTTGTTTTTGGCACGCGATAGACGGATGGATAAGGCTGTAACTATAGCTTCTTTCTACGTTAGCTACAGAATTGCACGAAAGTGCGAACTTTTTTCCGATGCAGAATACATCAAAGAAATTTTCGAAGAAATGTCAGATTCGCTGTTTATGAATTTCAAAAATAAAAACAAAATTACAGAAGTTATTTATGATTTATGAAGATACTGTGATGCGCCGTATAGAAACGACGAGTAAAACATAAACGAACAACTACCAAAGCTTTATATTTTTCTTTACTAGCTATATATTTTTCGCTACAATTGACGAGTCAACAGTTATCATTGATACTACAAAATCGCTAAGTAAGATTTCCTTTAAAGAAAAAACTCATGGCCTTGATATATTTACGGAATTCAAACAATATATTAGGAAGATTAACCTACCTATTTTCAAGAAAATTGAGAAGTTGCTGGAATTCATCGGTTATCCGTTTAATAATTCCATTGATCGTAGTGACATTTATGAAACGGGTAAAAAATTTGCAGATGCATTTCAAATGGACCACATGATATTGCAAAACAAAATTATTACTCTGCGCTGCGACAGATTTTTCAATGCAAGGTCATCCCCAGGTCTAGAGTTCTGGACATTGGTTTCTGACGAGAAAAATCCAAATTTAAAGAAATGTGTTGAACAACTACATTCGTGTTTTGGTTCAACATATGTATGTGAATAAGCACTTTCCTACTTAAAACAAACAAAAAATAAACATCGTTCTCGCTTGACAGACGCTAATACATTGTTTTCTTTAATGTTGGCAATTTCCAATTATAAACCTGATTTAGGTAATCTAGCGGAAGATGCTAAGACGCAATGCTCACACTGATTTAAATAAGTGTAACTAAGAATATTTTTCATTTTTATGTTTTCCCTCTTAATAAAATAAAAAAAATCCTAATAATTCCGTATTGAACTAGAGTGGTACCTCGAGACATGGGTTTAATTCGTTCCGTAACCTTGCTCGTATCTCAAATCAAATTTCCCCATTGATATTAGTTTAAATGCCATTAATCCGTTTCAGCCCCCAAAATGCCACCCCAGTTGTTCTTGGTAAATTTTTTTGAAAAAGAAAAATGTAAATATACCTAAATGAAAAATATTCTATAAAAACATAATAAAAAAGAATGTTAAGAAATAAACTGGTTTTATAAAGTTTATTTGTATTTTGACTCCTAAAATGCAACTAACACACAACTTACTTACAATACTGCTGTATACTTAATTTTAGTCACTGCTTTTCTCTTCACTGGTCTTTGCCTTTTTCACCGGATAAAAAAAAAAACCTGTCCAAGGAGGCTTGTTTCTTCTTCCCTTTCAGAATATTGCGCAAATGTGTTAGGCAAGTGTCAATAAATAGCTCCGATGCACAACTGCTTGTTAGAACATGAATAGTTGCACTCGGAATAGGAAAAAGGTTTTACCTTACTGTGAATCAACATGTGTCTTATCAGATAATGTATGTAAGAATATGAAAAGGTGCACTCGGAACATGAAAAAGTATTTTTGCTACTGTGAGACAGCATGTGTCTCATCAGATAATGCTTGTAAGAACATGAATAGTTGCAATCGGAACATGAAAAAGGTTTTTCCCTACTGTGAATCAACATACAGGTCGTCAGATTGCTCTTTTGAGAACTTGAATAGTTGCACTCGTAACAAAAAAAGTTTTTCCCTACTGTGAGTCAGTATGTGTCTCATCAGATATTGCTTGTAAGAACATGAATAATCGCACACGGAACAAGAAAAAGGTTTTTCCCTACTGTGAGTCAGCATGTGTCTCCGCAGATAATGCTTGTATGAATATGAATAGTTGCACTCGGAATATGAAAAAGGTTCTGTAAATCAGCATACGTGTCATCAGATTGCTCTTTTGAGAACATGAAAAATAGCACTCGGAACAAGAAAAAGGTTTTTCACTTCTCTGAGTCAGCATGTGCCTCATCAGATAATTTATATTTATTTATTTTATATTTTATATTTATTTATATTTATTTATTTATATACATACATATTTCAAAATGAAACAATACAAAATGGTCCTTTGTCTATCCAACTGGGAAGGATTCCCGTTTCAGGATAGGCAAATTGCATTTTTAGTTCATAATATTCTTAACTGTCCAAATAACTATTGAGAACATTAAAAATTGCATCCTGGGCGTAGGAATAGATTCTTTATGTCCTTGAAAGAGTCGCAAAGTTGCGATTATTCTAAGTTTGATTTGGAGAAAATTAATAATTGCATTCAGAAAAGTGAATGGTTTCTTATGAGAAATCGCAAGGTTGAGACTCTTTCCAGGTCATTTCGGAGAACATTTACAGTTATATAATTGAGAATATAGTATTTAAAAAATATAGTTTTTAACTGTAGTGTTTAAACATTTACTAAGTATTTAGAAATTACAAATTTATAAACTTATATATGACAGTGATATCCCAATGTATTTATAACAATTGAAATGATATAAAGTACTACAATTTTTTTTTATTTTTTTTTGTTTCCCAAGTAATGTAATTTACATATTTAAAAAACAGAATATATGGTATATAATATTTATAAATAATATATAAACCAGAATATATAATATTTCCCAAGTAATGTAATTTACATATTTTAAAACCAGAATATATGGTATATAATATTTATAAATAATATTTAAACCAGAATATATAATATTTCCCAAGTAATGTAATTTACATATTTAAAAACCAGAATATATGGTATATAATATTTATAAATAATATATAAACCAGAATATATAATATTTCCAAAGTAATGTAATTTACAAATTTAAAAACCAGACATATGATAATGCTTGCAATAAAATGAATAGTTGCACTTGAAACATGAAAAAGGTTATTCACTACTGTAAATCAGCATACGGGTTGTCAGATAGCTCTGTTGAGACTATGAATAGTTGCACTCAGAACAAGAAAAATGTTTTTCTCCACCATGAGTCAGTGCCTCATAAGATGATGCTTTTGAGAGCATGAATAGTTGCACTATGAACATAAAAGAGGTTTTTCTCTACTGTGAGTCCACATGTGTGTCGTCAGATTCCTCTTTTGAAAACATGCGTAGTTGCAGTTGGAATGAGAAAAAGGTTTTTCTCCAATGTGAGTCAGTTTGTGTCCCGTCATATGTTTTCTGTAACATGAATAGTTACACTCGGAATATAAAAAGAGTTTTTCTTCCCTGTGAATCGGCAATTAGCAAACTGGTGGGTCGTGTGCAGCCGGCCGTTTCTCGTATCTCCAATGTTGCTCGTATTTCAAAGCAAAACTTCGCTCGCTCGATGGCTCGTATCCCAAATATCTCGTATGTTAGGTCACTCATATCTCGAGGCGCCACTGTTTAATTTTAAATTTAAAGAAGTATGTAATTGGTAGATCGCACAGGGTTTCGTCAGTAAATAGTAGATCTTGGTCGAATCAAGTTGGCCACCCCTGTTATAGACGATTATATAAACCACGTTCTTCAATACAGCTTGAAGTAGTAAATATTTTTATCTTTATATAATGCGAAGCGGGTATGGGTACCGCAGCCCCGGGACAATTTATTGGATAACCAACGCCTCAGCTGTAGGTCACCCATAGTGGTTCGCTACGTTTGGTGACTTAGCAAGGGTGCCCGGATTCATTGGGTGAGGTTTGTCAAGGTCTTGGCGGCCGATATATCTACCCATCTGCTGAGTGGCGGGCCGGATCGAGGGAGACTGGTTGAGGTCTCCAGCCAGAATCCCTCGACCTATTGCCTTGCGCTGCAGTTGAAGGGATGGATTCATAAGGCCGTCACTCCTGAATGCACTGATCGTCAGATTCCTACCCACCCCTCATACCTTTTTCCTTCCAAAACTTTCCTCTTCTCCCTTCTCTTAAAAAAAACTCTTCACACATCATCCCCTAAAATGACATAAGACTTGAGGGAAATTACTTTCCTGTGTGGAGCTAATGTAAAAAAAAATTCAAACAAATTGTAAGTGTCTTCATACATAAGTTCTAGTTAGGTATGCCATAAACTGTTTGCAGTTAACATTTCACATTTCGCAATAAAACGTTTATTTTTCAGTCCTTTGAAAATTCCTTCCATATTTTTATTTTTTTTAGCTTCCATGGCGGCGACATTAACAGTACAGCGTTTGATCCTACTCAAAGAATTTAAACCAATTAAATGAATTTCTATTTTGCTTTTCATTGCCTTAGCCCGAGAGAAAATATGTACATACTATTTACTGAGAGGCGTGGCTCTTAGTCCGCTGAAGGGCGGGAAACACTGCGAAGGCACTATGCCTTACTATATGCAATAGCAAAGGGTTAAGCAAGGAACATGGAAATTATGAATTTGCACCGTTATTGATAGTTTAATTTAACCAACACTCTGTCGTTTGAAACAGCAAAGATCCAAACAAAAATATTTAGACTGACTGCTTCTCGAAAGGTTTAATAACTTATATCTCACAAAAATTATGTTTTCAAATATGAAAGGAAGAAAACGGCATGTTATCCAACTTTTAATCACTCTAATATATTTTTTGAAGTTCTGTCGCTCATTATAAAAATAAAATAAAATTACGTTGGGTTGATTGAGAATTTTGAGAATGGAGAACGGCTTCGCGGCCTTTTTCATACAAATTTTAAATTTGGATTTGATGCCAAAATACTAAACCAAGCAGAAAAATTATTTTCTGAAAGGTATGGCAATTTTTCATTTAACATTTGTTTGTGAGTTAATGGTAATTACTTAAAAAATAATCTTGCCGAACATACAATATAAATAAAATAAAATAAAAATAAAAAGTGAGAAAAGAGATTTTTGGACCTAAATTTTAAATTTATATGCCATAAATTGGTGGTTTTAAATGAAAAATTAAAGATATAAAAATGCTTTTCTTAATAATTTGTATTTTTTATTTTATGTCATTATATATACACAGGAGATAGGTCAAAATTATTTATATATAACTATCATTGACACCCGAATAATTTCAAAAATTGCCTCCAAAATCATGAAAAATCGAATACTTATGGTCTATTTATTATAATTTATATCATGAATATTTTTATTTTTATTTTATATCATTATACAAGGTGTCCGAAAACTTGTAGTACAAGCGGAAAACTGGTGAATCCACATCACATAGAGAACCCAAATAAACATAAAGATTTTCAATTTAAGCATTTTTACAATTAAAATTTTAAAAGTATTAGAAAATAAAATAAAAAATCGGCGTTTTTGGGGTTAACGGTTTGACATTGGAGCGATGATGCAACTCTAAAATTATTTATTTATGCTACTTTTAATCTCTTTTCGTGTCCATAGTTTATTTATTTTCACCTTACTAATTTATTCTTCCACCTCTTCTAAAATTTCACTTCTTTTAAACATTACAATATGGTTAATTAGCGTATTTACTTTGTTGCGTAGCAGTCCACCATTTTGCAACGGACAGGGACAAATAGGTAATTACTTGAAATTAATACGAACTCGCTCACTAATACTCGCTACTTGACTTCATACTGGACCAATTTGAACAAATCTTGTGAGATAAATTGATAGCACAGATGGGTACCTACTAACATTATGTAGCAATGTTCCGTTTCCAATCAAAAAACTACATCACAAAACACACATTTAACATATATCATAATATTCTGCGTATCATAATATCCACAATAATTAATCAAGCACTATGTTTAAATATGAAAATAACACAAAAGCAATTCACAAATTACTAATTAAAATTAAAGTTTACAATTAACGAAAGGATTGTTGATATAAAATAATATGTCAACAGTGAACCAACCGGCGTAAACTAAACTAATCGGCCGTAAAAAAGTCCAGGAATCCAGGGATCCCCTTTTCAGTACGGTGCGGAGCGGTGACATTTCTTGTACACTTTAGTTCGTCTGCTCTTTGGAAAGAGCTATTCTTTCGCAACGCAATTTGAACTACAACGTGCTTGAACATACATAACATAACAGTCAGCTGTGAATTAACCTCTTAGCAGCCGACTGTTTTATTTTTAATGATGGGAGATTTCAAAATAATGCTTTAAATCCTGATTTTTTTGTTTATTTTCTTTTAAATAGTTTTAATTACTTAGGTACTGTGATCATCACCAATAACTTACAAGAATTTGACCAATAAAAAATTCAACTTTCGACTCGATTTACTCGAAAACGAAAGCTCAAATCAAAAAAAGTTAAAATACAAAATCGATTCCAAATGTGATGTAGATTCTCCAGTTTCCCAGCTTGTACTACGAGTTTCCGGACACCGTGTATATATACATAAGAGATAGGTCAAAATTATTTTTATATAACTATCATTGACACCCAAATTGCCAAAATTGCCTCCGAAATCATGAAAAATCGGATACTTCATGGCCTATTTATTATAATTTATATCATAAATAAATAAAACAGCACATATCCTTAGTAGATATTTGATATACATTGATAACAAAAATAAATATTCTGTTTGGTCAAATATTCCAATTTGGGAGGCGGGAGTGGGTACCGCCGGTATATTGGATAACCAATTAAGTAACGTAATTAATTGTAACGATTGCCCAGTAAATATATATATAGGTAAAACAGCATTAATAGTAGGGTTAAAGAACACGTTAGGTGTCTAACAAGCACAGGTTTCTCAGAATTTGCCGAACACTAAATTGATACTGACCATACGTTTAATAAAAATACGGGAGTCCAAATAGTTCATTTAAATAAAATAGGAATACGCCTTTAACTTAGAAGCTTTAGAAATATTAAAATCAAAGAAAAATAATTGCCAAATTTTAAAGAAACAATTAGAATTAACAAACAGTTCCATTTTAAAGTTATTCCCTTTCTCCCTCTCTAACCCCCACCCTCCCTTGGCCCCTTCTCCTACCCCTCCCCCAACCATTATCTGATGCTTTCTCTCTCTCTCTCTCTCTTATATGCTCTCCCTTTCTTTTGTGTTTACCTCATTATCTTAACTCTGTACTTTAATTTAGTTTATATGTTTATTGTCCTGAAGAAGGTCGAGTTTGACTGAAACCGGTCGACGAATATAAATTTAAATAAAGTAGTTTTAAACAAAGAACTTATTTCATTCTGTAAAATGTCAAGCCACAAAGTGTTTGCTTTTTTCGATAATTTATTTATATACATATATGCATATATAAATATATAATAGGCAGATATAGGTAGAAGGCATTATCAATTTTTTCTAGAATCATTTATGATTACTTATTATACAACACTTTAAGAATGCGTTTCTACTTCCATGAAACTATCATAAAATTCTACCAACGGCAAGTAAGCCATATTTTTCCGTATTTATGATGAAATTCGTTTTCACTTAACATTTAACTTCTTGAAAGAGTTCCTGTTGGGACGTTTTGTTTTGAAAAAAATGGTTCGATAATTTTGTACGTTAATGAAAACATTAATTATTGAGAAAAAATCTAATTCAAATTGATTAAAATTCGATTACAATTTTTTTTTCAATCTAAAAAATTCCCCAAGTCTATTCCCCTAGTCCCCTAAAAACGTAATTAAAACGTGATAACTCAGTAAACCACAGATTAAATAAGGTATTTTCGTGTTTTATAATTCATTTTTCCTAGTTAAAATTTGAAAAAATGATTTAAAAAAAAGAAAATCACTCTCAATAACATTTTCAAATAAAACATAATTATTCCTATTTTTCCCTCAATAAAACTCAAATCATCTATAACTCTCGAATAGATTCGTAATAACTATTTACATTTCTATAACCAAAAATTAAAAATAAAGCTATCTAACTTACATGCTTTCTGTTTTATTATGTATCTTTTTTAATACAAGACTTGGCTTGATGATAATGACCAGCTTGTGACCTCCATGGTATTCCTAGACCCTGTGGTGAAGGGTCTCCTATCTCTACAAGCCTCCCGAGGGGAGTGTGGAGAGGACGTGAGACGCTGATACATTTAGGTATGTACGTTTGTTTGACTTATTAACTAATTAGCCAACACTCGTCGGTATATTTTGGCATTACTTATTCAGAGGGCATATTCACTGAGTTCGCTTGCTGTAAGCAATTGATATTGTAATTAAACTAACATTTACCACAACAAATTGTAATACAAATGAAAAAAAAATGTTTTGTTGATTTAGTTCTTAAGCAATTATTGAAATACGTTACTAAATTAAGACTAATAATGAAACGAAAACCTTTAGGTAAAAGTTTTTGCAAACATCTTAATTTGACTGTTGACAATTTGATTTTGTTTCTTATCTGAATTTAACATGGCATACGACAATAATTTATTTCTCATTCCGCCAACGATACTTTGCAGCCGACTTCAAATTTTCTTTATTTAGCAATTTATTTGTATAGAAGGTAATTGAAAAAGTTTCGTAAAATGACAAAAGAACTCCAAATTGAATGAGTTTTAAATTAAAAGTAACTTTTCTCAAATTTTCAAAAACTTCGAATCGTATTTATTAGCCTCATTTCTTTGTGAGTTTTAAGCACGAAATCAATGACATCATCGTGAAGAATCCGTCTAACATTGGAAAACTTTGAGATGTCGTACTATTATCATATAAAACGTGATCCAGAAGTGAGTTATCAAAAATTGTAAAGACTTGTCGATTACATGGTAGTTGTGAATTAAAGTTTTTTTCTGTAACAGGCATTCACGTCGATGAACTCAAAATTTGTTTTCAAGGCAACGGCAATACGATGAAAGAATACTTAAGCTTCGATAAACTAAGTAAGAATTTTTTTTATTTTATTTAATACATTTCTAAATTTTTGTTACGGTACAAATCCAACATTCCCTTTTTTAAATGGCTGTTAATGACCACGGATATTCCTACCTCATTTAATAGCAAAATGAAAACCTTTATTGTCATTATAATAGGTAGTCGCATAATGACGGACAGCATTAACAAACAACCTTACTGTCCTGAACGTTGCTGTCAGTTACCCACTTTCAACCAAAACTGAATGAACATAATTTGACATATTTTTTAGATTTTTATTTTTTTTTAAATGAGCTCCACACAGGAGGCCCTGAGAAAAATAATTTCCCTCTGGCCCTATGTCATCTTTGGGGATGCTGTGTGGAGTGATTTTTAAGGAAAGGAGGGGAAGTAGAGTTCTGGGAAGGAAAGGGGTTAAAGGGGTGGGTAGGAATCTGGGGTTCAGTGATTCCTGGTCATCCACCTCTAATACCTAGAGAAACCTTACCCCATGAACCCGGGCATCCCTGTTAAATCACCAAATGTAGCGAACCACTTGGGGTGACCTATGGCAGAGGTGTTGGCTAAAAGGGTTTAAGGGGTGGGTAGGAAACTGGGGTTCAGTGTCTCCTGGCCGTCCGCCTCCAAGACCTAGACAAACCTCACCCCATGAACCCGGGCACCACTGCTAAATCACCAAACGTAGCGAACCACTTGGGGTTGCAATAATATATTCAAAATATCCAAAAGTCGTTTTTCAGTTATTTGAAACGAGACAATATGAACGTTTTCGCTTGTATGAATTAGAAATAAGAGCATTATTTTTTTTTCCTCCAGATTGTGTTTTCCCCGCACAATCTCTATCAAACAATCCCTTTCAAACAAACCCTACTTTTAAATATTTTCACTTCCAAAACATTGCTAGAAATGGCAGAAATCACTCTAATCTTTTTTTATGTATGGATGGGAAATTTTAATGTGGGATAATACGTCCGGGGCGACAAAATATCTCAAACGATATTACTCTAAGGCTTTTCCAGCGCTTGGAAAAGCTTGAAGCTTTTTTGTCATCCTGGTTGGGTACAATAGATTTTATTTCCTCCGCGAGGCGCGCTCCAAAAAGTCGTGAAGAATATTTATGGACCTCGCGACGGCTCAATTCTAATGTAGAGTTCTAATGGGATGTGATTTCATACCGACATAACCTTGTGAGGCCCTTTGTTTAGGTCTTCCCTTCTCTGGACTTTTGGGTAAGGTATTATTATTGAGTTTTGCCAAGAATGTATTGTATTCATATAAATACTTTAATTTGAAATTTTTCTATTTAAGTGACCACATCAGCATTACCTTTTATTTTAAACTTCTTTTCCAATATGCTATTATAGAAAGAGTGTTATTTTTGTGTTTGGGGATAGATCGATTTCTCTGAATTTATTGTTATCAAGTTTAACTTTTAGAATCCCATTTTAATTTATTTTATACAATATTATTATTATTCAATTTATAAACACAGTTAATGTATAAACAAGTTCTGCCATGTAATGATTATTTCGCGTGATAGCCTTCTGAAGGTGTAATAATAATTTCATAGCAGAACTTTTTTACAAATATACTATTTTTATAAATTGATTAAATATATTATTAATAATATTAATTGATTAAATATATTATGAATAAAAGATTTTTAAAAAAGAAGACTCTTCTGATATACGAAATTAAGAAGATTCGTACCAAAAATATGAATAAACTTCTGAAAAACATTAAGGTGAAAAAGAGATAGGAAATCAAGACTTCGAACTTTAAAAAAAAAAGAGTTTAAAGTAAGCTAAGAATTAAATCATTCGTTTCAAATAGATGTTTTCTTACTTTGAAAACTGGTTTTACTTTGTTACTAATCACGCTCTTTCCCAGGCACATAAATTATCTTGCGTGACTCTAATATTAATTTATCCCCCTGTTTTTTTTTTTCCTTTAATAGGTATGTAGCAATATTTTCTTGTTATTACTAATGATGATTACTCAAAACCGGTATTTTTTTTGTCTACTAGCGAGTTCCTGACAGTCATATAAATAAAGAAATTGTTTCTCCCTACGTGTCCTCTCCTCTACGTCATCCCCGGATCATTTCCGCCTCCCCTTCCCCTTCCGCTCCCGCCGCGCGAAATCCCCCTCACGCGTTCCCTTCCGCTCCCACGTTCCACTTACGCCTTTCCCGCCTTCCCCCTCCCTTGTCCCCCTCCCGCGAACCCCTCCTCATTCGTTCCCCTCCGCCCTTCCCGTATTTCCCTTCCCCTCCCCCTTCCTTTCCGAACGCTAAACTACATAAAATACACACTCGCGCACCACCTATTATATTTTTTTAATACAAATTTTATAACGTCATAGCTCATATAAAGAAACCTTTGCGGGCGTACGCACAATAACTCACCAAAGTTTTATCGCAATCGGATGATTGGTTTAGGAAATAATTTCATAATGCCAGAGCTTACTATAATATTATTTTTTTTTACATTAAGTAGATTAAGATTACTTAACATAGTGTATTTTCCGTGTAACATCAGAAACTAAACGAAAAATTTACATTTTTGATTTGATGGGTGTCATTATTTCGGTCGATCGACATGTGATTGGCAATGCTTCCATAATGCAATGGTTTATGGAATATTACTTGGGTCGAGAGGTTGCAATCTCAAATGCAGCCATACTGCATATTATATATGGACATGATTAGGTTCTTCCGTGCACACAGGCAACAAGGTGTTAAGCATAATCAATTTTGTTTAAAATTTTGACAAGTGAATCGTATTTTTTCACGGTCTTGTTTGAATATCTAAATGGACATTCAAATTGCTACCCTGGAAACATTTGAATTAATGATTAAAGACTACTCGTTTTTTTTTTTTTTTTTTTTTTCATGTTTACATTATACCTGCAAAGCTACTGCAAGTAGCTTGTCGGCAGGAACAGTGTGGACAGAAACATAGTACAGTTAAGTATAATACAATACAGGAAAAAAATATTTCAATTTAATAAAATACATAATAAAAACAAAAATAAGTATAAAAATAATAATAATAATAAGAATATGTCTAAAAAAAAAAAAATTTTTTTTTTTAGACATATTCTTAGCAGTTTCATATTAACAATTTCATATTGTTAGCAGTAGTATCAGTTTGTATGCTGTATTTAAAATACACTACGTGAGAACAACTTCTGTTACACACGTAATAATTGCCTCTTCAGCAAAAATAAAAACCAAAAACGCTCAATATCTTATAAAACACCATTTGCCACCTGCATATAAAGCCTCGATTACATTGAGCGAGTTTACAAGCTATTGGTCGGCAAATTGGCAAGTGTAATTGTGATGATGACACATAAAACGTTCCACTCGCTCAGTAGCGAACTAGCAGGCGAAAAACTGAGCTAAAATAACGACTCCCGCGCGAACTAATTCTGTCAACATTTTGTAGAAAACTGAGATATTCACAGCTAGCTCACTGCTAGTAGCTATTTGCCGGCTACAGATTGTACAACGAATAATCCAGATCAAGCAATAGTTTGACAGTTACGAAATCAGCTGTTCGCGGCCCGCCATCTTGCCATTCGCCGTACACGCTGGCGAATAGCGAGCAAAGTTGAACCCCTTTTAACTTTTTTCGTAGATTGTTCACAATCTGCTAAGTAGCTAGTAATACGACTACACTGAGCGAGTTTACTAGCAGATTGTGAATTCGCCAGCTAGTAGTTTGTAAACTCGCTCAATGTAATCGAAGCTTCATCAACAAAAAGTCACAGCTTACTTTTTGTCAAATAGCAAAAACATGCCCCCTGATATTGTGCAAATATTCGTCAACCTTACTTTCTTGATCTTGATCAGAATTTTGAAATAACATCATGAATTAACAGTAGTTCGAGATATTTTCCACGCGGAGTTGAATCGTTTATCACCGCAGCCACATTACCCACTTAATGCCTTCGTTCATCCTTGTGTCTTATTTATCACAATGAAGACCAACTCTAAAGGGACGCGTATGTCTTATTAGCTACATAGCTATCATGTGTTCTGAGATACAGTGGGAAATCACCGCGACTGGATATCAGAATACATAGATAGTGCTTTTTGACTGGTAAATCGATGAAATTGTGAGCGTGCATAATGGAGACATATATTAAAGTAAACCAAAGCTAATGCCATATTTATATCTATGGTCACGTCATTGTACATTATGCGTTCTTATTAGGCATTCTCAACACGCCTTTTGCTCAGAAAGTCTCTCAATGTTTATATTAAATAGCTGGAGCTGCAAAACATACATTTTTGCGTGCTTGAATTTATTTCTTGAATTAATGTATTTTGATTGGTGACCGGACAACTCAAAATGAAATCAACTCAGAACCTTCTTTGAAAAGTCATTAAAAATGATGAAAAAATTGATTAAATAGGTTACGTAAGGTCAGATTATGAGCTATTTTTCAATTATTTTTTTTTCAAAGCTTTTAATGACTTTTAAAAGAGGTGTTAATTTGACATGATTCTTAGTTGGCTTGGAACCGTTTTGATCATATTATGTTTATCGCAATCGTCAGTTAATTTTAATAAAAATTCTTTTAAATCCATGACATTTTAATGATGAAGAGAAGCAATTTTCAAATTTTTACATTTTTTTTCCTAACGTTATCGGTTTTAGCAAATCACGGCCACCATCTGAAGAAACCGTGATGGGCTGAAACCGGAAATGAAATTCCACCACGAATTGTCATTATCGAAAACAGAAACATGTCGTAAACAGCTCCTGGTATATTTACATTACACCTAATTCAACATTACCTTGTGTTAATTATAATAATAATAGTTTATTCCAGAGTTAGGTTCTTAAATTCCGCATACAAAGAACCACACGATGTTTGCAGCTACACGATATCATTTATTTATAATCAACTATTTGATCCCTTTCAGAGGTGATACATTTTGTGACACTCCCTCTACTATTAATAATGTAATCTCTTAAAACACCATGCCACTGTGCTTATGCTTCAGAATATCCTTAGAAAATTCGTATTTTTAAATAATTTATAGATGAAAATAGGAAGCTTTTTATCTGAAAGCTTCGGCGAGATGTGTCGGACGTCTAAAAGGCGGGTGAGCCGTACGGGAATAAGGAAACTGAATTATTTATTCCATCCGCTTACCTTGCCATAATCAATTCTGTCATATTTTTTATCAATTTAAGTGCATCCTTCGGCTACAATTTAGCTGGTAGACGAAAACCACTTATCTCTTAAGAATTTTCTTGGAATTTTTTCACACATTTTACGACTTGGTATACTCATCGGTCAGTCAAATATATATGCACACAAATATTTTTATTTTTTTATAATAACGTTAAATTATTTACACATAATGTTATGTACAAAGTGTTAAACGTCGTACTTGACTAACTTTAACCAGCGATTTGTGACATTTTTTTGTATTTCTTGAGCATTAACTATGTAACAATTTCTAGACATTTTGTTTTGAAGAGTTTTACTTTCATGTACACTTGTTAAATAAATTTTAATCCTCCGTGTCATTCACTAGCAAACTTTAAACTCTCTTGAAAAAAGATTCCTGACATTATTTGGATTAAAAATTTTGGTCTCCATTGGCATTTTTTATGTTTTTTTTCTACTTAAAACTTAAAAATAACGAGGGTACTGGACCATCAAGGGTGGGATGAGGGGTTCTGTAGTTACGCGGATGAGTGACTAGTGATGACATTGATTTAAAAGATAATTTATTTTTTTAATTTTTAGTCACCAGGGATCAAAGTTTATAGCTAATCATGAAATATTAAATTTGTTCTTAATAAAATAAGTTCCAGAAGGTATCCTGGTGACGTAATGACAATTATCTATCTGATTGCGATAAACAATGCATTTTAAACTAGTTAACTTTTGACACCTCCACTTTTCGTCTAGTTCTCTGTACCACTTAAAGGCTAATCCTCGTTTTCCCGTATGTTCTCGTTCAGCGGGTAACAGCTTCAGCTTCAGGTCAACATCATCAAATATGTTCGATGGTTCGAAGAATAACTTTCCATACTAGACTTGATTAATGAACTGTTATTCTGTTTTCTGTGGAAAGTCCTTTCAGAAATAACAATGTTGTGATTATTCTTCCTTCAAAGTGGACCAGAAAACTTAAAAAAAAAGAAAAAAGCCTTTTCCAATTCATACATTCCTTATTATTGGTCTACCAATAATAAGGAATGTATATATTTTATTGTTATAATTAGCTTTGTAGTTAAAATAATGATCAAAGTTTTAATTTGTCGGGTCTCCCAAAATTGAACCAAATCTAAGGATGTCTGTATGTCGTCACCAGGCCTAAAAATCAAACTTTTTTCAAACGGCCGTGTTCTGTATGGGAGTTGAATTGTTTTTTATTCCTGGTTTATCGCTTTTTATATTGAAGAACATAAACATAGGTAAAATTTTAACATCTCGTGACTAATATTGTTTTATTCTACCAGAGTGTAAAAATATATTCGTAAAGGCATTTGATAAATAATTAGCCGGGCTTATGAAAAACTAAAAAATTACTACGAAAAAATCAAATACGACATGATCATAAACTCAAACAGTCTGAAATTTACCTACATAATTAAAAAATGTTTTTTTATTCAGCAAACTATGAGTTAACAGAAGTTATGTTCTTGCTTTGGGGCTTCTATTCCATGAAATTCTGCACTTACAAAGGCCAAAATAAAATCATAATTTATCTGAATGCCGTCGAATGAAATGAATGTAAATTGTGGGGATTTCAATTGTGGAGGGTCTAAATTATATTTCAATTCCGTCAACACTGTGACAATAACAGTGATATCTTTGTACAAAGAAAACCCGAGTTTCATCGGCTCAATTTCGAATCTCTATCTTTACAAAACCAGAATGAAATGTTGACATCTTCTAGATTTCAGAACGAGTTTGTACTCAGTGCCCAAAATATTTCCATCTTCAGCTTAAGTTTCGGATTCCCCACAGTATTTGAAGTATCCCCATAATTTGACATGGTGGAGTTGATATTTCCCTTTTCCCAAAAATGTTTTTTCCCTCCTAGATCTTTTAACTAGTGCAAAAGATTTTTTATCTACAACAAAACGATAAAAAAATATTGTATATTAAATATGTAAGCATTTCCATTTAAAACGCTCTCTTAAAAATGGAAAAAGCGCACTCTTAAAAAATTACAAAATCTGACTTAACTTGTCAAAATTGACCATTTAAGCAAAAGAAATACACATTTTAAATACAGAACTAAAATATTTTTTTCTAATAATCTCTAAATCTAGCTAGACTACCAGTTCAACGTATACCAGAAACGCCCAGATATTTGGCTTCGTTAAAACATATTTCTTCATTTAATCAACTGCTATGTTTCGAAATACACATCTTTTAATTATCTATAAACATGAGTTTAGGATTCCTCTGTTTACGTCTGTTTTTCCTCTCTCGAAAAACGATATTTTCTTATCAAAATGCGTATTTGTTTTGCATAATTTTTTTTGTTCTGTTTTGTTTGTTAGGATTTGTCTAAAAAATTAATTATTTTTTTTATCAGACGCAACTTACAATATTATTTTGGGAGGCAGGTATGGGTACCGCCGCCCCGGTAACCCTTTATTGGATAGCTTAGTAGGGCTGCCCGGGTTCGTGGGATGAGTCCAGGTCTTGGCGGCAGACACGTCTGCCCACCAGCTGTATGGCAGGCCGGATCTTGAGAGAATGATTGAGGGAGTCCCATTGACTTCTCCAGCCGTACTCTCTCATAATATTGCCTTGCACCGCAGTGGGAGGAATGGATTCATACGTCCGTCACTCCTGGACATATCGACCCCCAGATTCCTACCCACCTCTGATACCCTTTTCCTTCCAAGAAATTCCGTTCCTTCCTTTCCTAAAAATAACCTCCACACAACAACCCCAGAGATGACATAGGCTCTGTGGAGCTAATGTAAAAAAAAACTGATCGAATAAAATTCCTCACTGATTCAAAACTCAAAATTCCTCGCACGATTTTTTTTTGTGTTAGGAATGTCCATTGTTGTTTTTTTGTGCTATGTTTCTTAATGATTTTAAATGTTATAAAATTTCGAACTTCTGTAGTTTAAGAGAGTTTGTTTTCTGATAAAAAGTCCAATTATTCTTTTCCTGTAACAATTGACAGTTCGGTAATTTCTTTGGAAGACGAAGCGGATGTACTATTTTTTTAATGTGAATGCCGCGTAAGAGTCCCAACCAGTCCCAACCGTCTGGAGCCAATGAGACAGCCGTGATTGGGGTATGATGTAAGGCAGAAGGTAAGTGGGGAGGGGAAGGAGATGGGAGGAGGAAGACGATCGAAGGAGATGGAAGGAGATGGGAGGAGGAAGGTGTGAAAGAAATACCTGGCTATTCAGATCTAGTCACCAAACATAGCTAAAGCCATTTCACGTGACCTGAATGGTGGTCTTAGGAAGGAGATGGAAGGAAGAAGGTGTGAAAGAAATACCTGGCTATTCTGATCTTGTCACCAAACATAGCTTAAGCCATTTCACGTGACCTGAATGGTGGTCTTACACCAGGGCGATTCTCGAGAGTATTTTCCACTTTGAAACGTGCCGCAAATAAGCATTTATATTATTTTAAATGATTTATTTTGAAAACACGAATCAATCAAATAAAATTTACTTGCACATGCCGACATTTAAACCCGCGACCTGCAGACCACTATTCGAGAGTTTTGTCCTTCGACCACGGGGCTACGACACTGCACTTATAGTAAATATAAAAATATGCCTAGAGCTAATCTTTTTATCAAACTTGAATGCCATCATTTTATTAAACGAGATAAAGCACTCCCTCAACAATAGATAACTTCGTTATCGTTAGTTTGAATATTTCAAATTGAAGAATTAGATGTTTGCTGTGCGTCCGGATATGTACGGTTATTCAAAATTTTGATGCGTTTAACAATTTTAAATTATTTATAATAATATATTATTTAAGAAGAAGTTAACACTAATAATCTAAACGAAAGAGAACATTCACAGAAAAAATAGGAAAAGAAATGGACGCAACCGGGACAAAAGTTATTTTGTTAAAGAAATACTATATTTTCATAACTTTTGTCCCAGTTGCCACCATTATCTTTTTTATATTTTGCTGAGTCTTGTTCTCTTTCATATTTTTATTTAGATTATTTGTATAGGGTAGGTCATAAACATTTGCTCTTTTGTAATCGTGCTAACGGGGATTCCGAATGGGGGAGGAGAGCGGGGTCACTTATGCGTGGCTCATCGATTCTTGGAAATTTAGTCACAATGCATCGGTTAACGGGATAGCAACGCGCTCTCTGGGTAAAACGTTTTTAGAGAAAGAATTATTTTGTTCTTGTAAAAACGTTTCTTTAACAATGGTTCTATTCTGTTTTACAAAACAATGATGCACGCCGCCTAATTTGTTTGCATCACCAATTACAGAGTATTAATCAGTGCTCAAGTGTTAATTTAATTAAATCATGGTTTAAAAATTTCGAAGAAACCAGCAGCAAGACAAACATGGAGCAAAAAAAATTGGTTAAAGAAATTTTCCCTAACGAACTGATCTAGCGCAAAGCAGAAATTCCATGGCCTCCCCGCAGCCCGGATCTAACCCCAAATTTAAGGAATATATTTGTGTATATATATATATATTTTTTTTTTTTATCTTACAAGTAAAGTCAACGTTAATAAACCTGCAACTATACTCCAATTAAAGGATTACATCCATCAAGAAATGGTCAACATATCCCGAGATTTGTGTCAAAAAGTTTTCGAAAATCTAAGGGCTTGATTTGAAATGACGGCCATTTAGACGAAATGATTTTCCAGCATGTTTTTGTTCTTATCAATAATAATTTATTTCAATACAATTTATATATTTTTTTTCATGACTAAAAAATTTTCTACTAAAGACTTTCAAAAGTGCAAATATTTATGGCCCACCCTATATTATCTTGTTCTTCAATGATATATTACGTTGATGGGAATAAGTTTCAAAAGTTATAAAAAGAGAGTTTTTATTATTAAAAATTGAATACGTATTATTACATTACGAAGTGTGTATGGGTTGTTCTTTTTTTTAACCTACATAAATTTTACCACTCCGTCCCTTTTTTTTACTATAAAAGAATCTCTCTGGATCTCAGAGCAAGGGGGGAATGTAAAAAGGGGGGAATGAGGCCTTAAATGCCTATTGCAGGTGACAGACACGAGCTGCGTGTATCCCTATTTCGAATGAAAACCCACGTGACCGAAGTGTTGTATGACGTTAAAATTGCAGAAGACAATTTTTTGAGATTTAAAAAAATATTTTAATTAACATCATTAAAAATAAAAATCGCTGTTACTTGACAGATTCCTTTGGATTTAAAGAATTGTTTTATATTTTATGTCGTTATATCATTTTTTGTAACATTATAGAATACACCCGTCGAGGTGGCAGAAGACAGCTGTGATTTGTACGAAATACACTTTTATCACGAGAAGTACACCTCTGTCACGTAATTTTTACTACAAAAATATAAACACATATATTTTTTTAAACGCACACAGTCGTCACGTTTTAGTACATTAGACTTAAAAGTAATTATAAAATAATAATATTGGTAATTTTGTTCAATTTTTCTCCACAAACTGGTGGAAACAACTTTATGTAGGTTAAAAAGAATAACGACCCATAAAGCGCTTAGTGTGTGTAAAGTGACAGTTTTTCAGAATTCAAATTCATTCATCAAAATCGAGTTTTAAACAATAAAAAGAGCCTAAAAAAACTTCATAGTACATTTCCCAGTTCGACGTATTTTGAATTATGGTAGTGTAGATGCAGAAGTTTGATATTCTTGTTGACAACACAAAGTTATTTTTATTACTTTTTATTTATTATTATTTTGTTTAATGGAGGAATAATATTTTTCCTCCAAGACTCGTCCTCTGTGATAGATCTCCTTTTAATTTTTTAAATGGTTGCATTCTTTACGACTGTATATTTTTTATTTTTTTATGAAATCTAGGATATAGAACGACAAAGAAGAGTTAGAAAAGGTATGCTTAGAGAATTTTTTTTTTACTTTTGCAGGACAATCGTCAAAAATATAAATAATAAGCTAAAAGTTCCTTAAAATAATGCTTATCGCTATATAATAATAACTATTCCGCCTACCGAGATACTGCAGCGCTACGAAAATTCCTGGGACAAGTGCACTTTTTTTAGAAAACTTCCCCCCACCGCATGGGAGCAAACTGTGCCAATTGAATAATACTATCATTACTGCCACGATTCTCTGAATGGAGTCCCTCTTATTGCCCTCTGGAGAAGGGAGACGG
Source organism: Glyphotaelius pellucidus (assembly GCA_936435175.1). Classification (NCBI taxonomy): domain Eukaryota; kingdom Metazoa; phylum Arthropoda; class Insecta; order Trichoptera; family Limnephilidae; genus Glyphotaelius; species Glyphotaelius pellucidus. Next base: position 31,181,568 of record OW386537.1, read on the forward strand.
TCAAGTTTCCTCCTAAACGACCGCTTGCGTACATTTTTGTGTTTGACATTTTTGCGTATTATTTATTTTGTTTTATTATATCTGTTATATTTTTAATAATATTTGTCTAATTTCTTTTTTGTTAAGTTGAAAAATTGAATGTATTGCATTACACTCTTCCTGCTTACATTCTGGAGTAAACTATTATTATTAAAATTGAAATTTATAGTTATTTAAGTAAAACGATGACAAGCATTATTAAGTTCTTCAAGTACATGTCTCTACTAGTTTCAATATTATTATTGTGAAAGCTGTTTTAAGCGTTCAAGACGAACTGTTTGTTTATCTTTGGAGCAAAAATTTTCATTAATGGGATAAAGAATAAGATGTTGATTTTATACAATACGTAGACGCTAAATTTCATTTATTGCGAACTAACAATTCATTAATCAAATAAATATTCAGTACAGGAGACATTCGTTTGAGGAGGTTATCATCTAGACAAATCCATTACAACTCCGCTTATCGTAAATGGAATTCAGGATTGTGTCTCGGCCAACAGCGTTAATTAAATCATAGGAATACTACAGAAACTACCCTCCGGCGCAAAACTTCCGGTAAAAAAACAGCTGAAAGCAAACCGAATGCAGCGGAATAGTATTCATTGAGGCGGGAGTTAATACGTTTTAATACTGTACAAATCTTTACATGAAATATTTTTAGTATTTGAAAATAGGTTCCGATTTTATCAGGCAAAAGTTGGAAAAACAAGAATTCGGGGCTATTTGCGTGTGCTAAATGATAAATGTTTAATTAATGCTTCTTCTTACCTATTGTTTGCGTTACTAAACGGTTTTAAACAGTTCTAAGACATTATACTTTAAGAACGCTGGTCTATATTATAGCTTTTTAATACCCAGATTCGAGATCAGTACCCACGTACAAAAAAAGAAGAAGTTATTTTTGATTGTCCGTTCTGGAATGATTCATAATAATATGAACATATTTTTTCTCATTTTACCTCTGTCACGAATGAAATAACTATTCACATTCACGGTCTATCTATTTTCAAACATAACTATCGCCAAAAGCTAGCTATTGCCAAAGTAAAAGTACTTACTTAAACTTTGTTTGTTTATTTTCGAGTATTTTTTGTTTGTTTCCGCAGTCCTTAGCGAGAGATGGAAGCGAGAGGCCGCTGTTCATGTCATCCACTCGAGCGACAGCACGATTTAAAACTTTTCCTCCGATTGCTCGTGATTTTTTGGAGATCATTTTGAAAATTTTCCGCCCCCATTAAAAAATCATACCTTTGAATTTGGATGTGGAAATATACAAACTGGTTATAGTTCTATATAGCCAATGAATTCACCATAGAAAAAATATTATAAAATCGTAAACTTTAAAACCGTAAAAATCGTAAAAAAATGTGGTTCAATTTTGGACAGCTGTCAATCGCAGAAAAATAAAAGTGGTCCCTGTTTTGACCTTAGTCGCTCCAGTGGTCAGTCTAATAGACGGGAATAATTATTAAGAAACTAACTATAACTATGTCAATCGGAGTATTAAAAGTAAATTGTGTACACAATAAGGAATTCCAGTGAAAAATATTATGGCTTTAAAAAATATGTTCATATAGACCAAGAAACGCTGATTCTGAATATATAAGTTTTATTAGATAATATTTAACATAGAGTTTTTAAAAAAATATTAAAAAGTCCATTTTAAAACAGTTCATTAAAACACTCTGTCAAGTTGGTAATATTGAATTTGTGAGGCGTGACGTCACCGCGTTCATAAAACGCTCCAATGCTGAAATTCAAAATGGCCGGCCATGAACAGCTGATTTCAGTTGCTTACAAAATTCATACTTCGGTTGGTCATGATGACGTCACACTAGATTCGGTGGTTTTCGGGGGATTTTGAAAAATTAAAACTTTGACATTTATTTTAACTATTAAAACTAACTATAAAAATAAAAATAAATATGCAGGTATTTAAGTTAGAAGGTCATTATTCATTTAAAAAAATAAAAAAATTGGACTGGAGTTCCTTATTGCGCGATTTTGCAAAAATTGAATGATTTTGCGTGTTTGAATAATAAATAAAAACTCGTGCTAGCGTAAGAACGAAAAAGCCAGGGCAAATTACGTTTATTTTATGTATGCTTGGATGCATCCTAACACCCTGAAAGGTTGGCAATTGGGGGTACATTTTTTGGATTCGTGTGGAATTGGCCACTGCCGTCCCGGATTTTTGTCATTGTACAATCCGCTGATTCAACCAGCGCGTTGTGGGATCCTGAATTCTGGGAAATCATGTCAGTGGTCCTGCGCCCCTAAACCTACCTCCTTACGCCGCTTTCTTGCACATCATCACTGTTTACAGTTTTTGGTTGTTTATTGGCCTCTAAATAATAAGTTTACAATTATTTGCACCAACCCTGAATGGTCCAGTACTTCGTAACCTTCCTCTTTAAACCGCCTTCTCTCTCCCTTCAGACTCACAAACATCCCCGAACGGGATGCAGTTTCACTGGCGGCGAACGGTTACCGTGATATCACATTTAAGAAAAATCTCATTTACTACAGGCCATAAAGAATACCTATACATACTAAACCCAGTAAGAGATCGTGAGTGACCTCTTCGTTCTAGTGTCTTCTGTCTTTTTTGTTTCCAAATAAGACTCATTATAAGAGTATTAACTTCAATGACATCGATACGAGATCTGGCTGGGTCTGTTTTAGTTGTAATTTAACTTTTAGTACTCTTATCTTTATTTATAAAGCAACTTAACTTTCCCTTTATCTATTCCATTTCTTTTTGCAATGCAATTGTACACTATAACTTTGGAATTATGACATGTGTGTATTTACAAAAATATAATGTTTTATTACTAAACCACCAAACAACTTATTATTTAAGTTATGTGAACACTGCGGGCAGAGAGATAAGCTCTATGTTTGCCATGATATTGTATCAAATCTTCTTAATTTTTACAAAATTACATACGTTGGAACTTACAGGTCCAAGTCTGAAAATCTGTATTATTTATTTTAAACGAATTTTTTAAAACATATCAGCTTAACTTATAAAAAAACATTTCACGACCGGTGTTTTTTGCTATGCGTTGTATAAGGACTGTACATTTTATTTTTTTGGAACGTTACTAATAAAATAATATCATTACTATGTTGGCAGCATTGAATTTCGGTAGGTCTGGGCATGCGCGGATCCGTCATGTTTATGGCGAAATCACGGTTTTGACATTTAATATTTTACGCGCGATTCAAATGATGTTTTCGTATATAATTCCTGTTCTAATGACCAATTCACTGTAATATTAGTTTAATTTTAATCTTGTTTTTAATTTAGTTTTGTTAACAGTTAAATATAGATTATTTCCAAACCCGTTTGGGTTTCACCCGGGTGTCCCGTAGTCGATTCCTCGGCTGGCTAAGTCCTCCATCACAACACAAGCAACATTTTCGGCTTTCTGTGGTGGTAGTAGGGGATTTTCAAACATTGTTGGGTTATACGTAACCCGGCAATGTTTGTCTTTCTTTTTTTTAATAAAAAAAAAATTTATGTAGTTTTTAATTATTAACCATTGATTTTTCACGTGAGTTAAAAAAAATTCTATGAAGGTTATGTTTTTTTAATATTATTAATATTTGAATTGCGCAAAAATGAATCCAAATATCCATCTATGTCAGATTTTTTCAGTTATTCTTGGAGAATTATAATTAAATTTTTTATAATTTTTAATTGAATGAACGAGATGAAAAGTGAAGCGGTAGTTAGTTTTGTTGCAATTTTTTTTAAATTAAAGTTTTTTTTTTAAATTTTGACTGTTCCGAAAATATTCATGAAAATATATTTAATGGAAAATGTTTGGAGTAAGCTTTTTTTCATGTTTGAAGCATAAAACACTGCAATTTTTAAACACTTAAGTATATTTTAAATTCAAAAATCTAAAGGGTAATTTTGTTCTGTTTTTTTAAAATGTTTTTTTTGTTTTTGTTTTTAAGACATTTTCAAAAAAAAGAAATAAATAGTACGATAAGAAATATATACTTTGGATAAAATTTCTAAATTCATTGAAAATTTTAATAAAATAAGTAAACAATAATAACTACTACACTACATGAAAATGTTTTTGTCGGTTTTTAATTAGTAAGGTTTTCACATGCACCGTCGTTTATCAATTGAATAATTTTTTTTAAGCAAAAAAGGAGTTTTAAGCAAATGAAAAGTTTGTGATAATTCATAATATTTTTTCTTAGTCCTCCTCACAAGGGAATCCTGAGCAGAGGGAGACTTGTTTTTAATAGTACTGATTGTATAAGATCATTTGATTTCTGCAACGTTTTGAATAATTGTTTTTTAAATCGTTTGCATTATCTATTCCCCTTATTGGGTGAAAGCATAAATAATTATTATAAAGCTACGTAATTGGAGAGGTAAAATTATTGTTACTTTGTCCAAAAGCAGTTTAAAATATTGATAAATGTATTTATAATATCATTCTAGTTAATTCTTGTGTTGTGAAAGTGTGGTTACTTTTGTTTTTTTTTTTTTTAAATAATTTCGCATAGATATTTAGTGTGTTTGGGACTGTAAAACATTAGAAGATATATTTTGCTGGCGTCCTTGCTATGGTCTCTATAATACCCTTTTTGGGTTTTAGATATGATTATATATGGGCTTCTAAATTATTATTACTCAATACGTGTTCAAAAAATGGTTGATGTTTTGTGACGCATGAGACTTTTTAGTAAATGTAATAGGTCTCTAAAAATAGCGCTGATGCTAACCAGGTCAAACAAATTATAGATAACGATTTAAACCTTCAGCGGCTAGACAATTTTTACTGTCCTAGTAAAAGAGATGGCTTGACCATGATGATCATTCTTTTCCTCATTCACATTCATAAAACGTATTCCAAATGGGGACGCAATAGTTCCACTGCCTCCAAACGGTTGGGAGCAGTTTGGACTCAGCAGTGCGGTATTTACAAAAAAAAAATCGACGTCGCGTCGGTTGCAGTTCTCGGTTCTTTCCCCCTTTTTATGCAATTTGTGTAAGACCGCAGGATGAAGTGACGAAAAAAATTAAATTTTAAAGTTAAATATATTCGTATGCGCTGCTTGGACGCGCCCGCGTTAAGCAATGTTTGCATTTTTTTAAATCATTCCCAATTCAATATATTTACAACATTTTCATATGAAATACATTTTTATACGATATCATTTTCTTGAATATTTTTAATGTTTTCAAACTTTCTTTATCAGTTTCCTGTTAAACATTAAAATAACAATCATAGGCATTGCGCCAAATCCACCAATTTATTTTTTTACTTTAGCTAAAAGCTTTTTAACAGGTTTAATATCCGGCAAACACTTCAAATTATTCGGTCAATTATTTCCAGTTATTTTTTATAGAATTTCCAGGGAGGATTAATTATGATCGAGTAGTGGCTATGAGGAGGCTTGAAGAGATTAAGTATTAAAAGGGAATTTGTTGGGTAAATATTCAGAATCGATTGAATGAGCACGCAGTGAGTATTTTATAAAGTTTTTGTGATTTTTTTCTGGTTTATGTCGTACAATTTCAATCTCCCCTTAACCAGTAAAAATGTGTGACAATCTTGTCTTAGGAAATGTTGTGGTATTAACGGAGAAGTTGAGGAGGCGACGGCAATTGAAAAAAGAAAATAAAATATTTATATGTGGACAAATAACATAACGTGAAAATCCTGCTGGATTCATATACCTACCTATCTCTTATTCCAGATTGAAGGAGCTTCTCGTTCTACTACTCACAATCTTTCTATTGAACGGAATTTTTTTGTTTCTAATGTTTTCTAATGACGTAAATAAATTGGTTTTTTAATTTGGGAGGAGATTGTGGGTTTCGTCGCCCCGGAAACCATTCATTGGAAAACTAACACCCCTACCATAGGTCACTCCAAGTGGTTCCCTACGTTTTGTGACTTAGCAGGGCTGCTCGGGTTCACGGGTGAGGTTTGTCTAGGTTTAGCGTTGTATGCATTTGCACACCTACTGCTCAGCGAGCCGGATCGAGAGAGATTAGTTTTGAACTCTCCAGCCGAAATCTCTCACCCATTGCCTGGCATAGCAGTGGGATGGATGGATTCATAAATCAGTCACTTCTAAAAATGTTGACCCTCACCTACTCCCCCTAATACCCTTTCCCTTTCCAAAACTTCCTCACATTTTTTCCCAAAAATACCCTCCACGCAGTATCTCCAAAGATGACATTAACCCTTAGGCATTTTATTTCCTTAGGGCCGCTTGTTTGGAGCTAATGAAAAAAAGTATTTATTTCGCTTGCATATAAAGTTTAAATATAATTATATATTTATTAACATATACAAATATTTAACAATCGGGCAGTACAAAGTACACTTTTTTATATAAATATTTATATGAATTTATTAAATAAAGGAAATTCTTAAGTATTTATTTAGGATATTCAATTCAATCTTTTATTTAAATTTAATTCATTTATCGCAAACATTTTTTTTTAATTTAAAATACATACACATTTACATAAAAAAATAATAAGTGGATCTTAAAAACTAATTACAGTAAAGTATTTTTTTGTTAATGAAACTACACAATTAAATAGAGAAAAACATTTCTCGTGTTTAAATTGGGCAGTCGTGCCATTACATTACAAGATAAAGAGAAAAGTTTTTTTTTTTGAAGTAATAATAAATAAAACTTATAAGATTAAAGTTAATGAAATTGACTAATATAGTTATATATTTATTATATTATGGTATGCTACCTTTGTCAACTTATTTTTGCTTACCTACCGCCGGCGTAGTCCACCGGTTAGGCTCTTGACTAGCATTCCGAAGTTCGCGGGATCGAATCAAGGCGTGGCAAATAAGTTTTATTTGATTAATTTGTGTTATTTCACAATTTATTCATTTGAAATAATAAATAGTATATTTACGGCACGTTCCAGAGAGAAAGATACTCTCAGTATTGCCCTGGTGTAAGACCACCATTCAGAATTGAAACATTGCTTGAAATCGCTTAAGCCGTGATTGGTGACCAGATCTGAATAGCCAGGTACTTCCCACCTTTCTCTTCCCCATCTCCTTCCCTCCCCACTACCTTCAGCCTCACTGGCTCCATACGGGAGCAGTTGGGACTCTTGTGCGGTATTCAAATATATATATATTTTTTTTATGTACTTATAAAACTATTTCTTGATTTCTTATTTGGTAGTGTTGAACTTTTCTAAGGCAGTTAAAAATGCATGAATATGATTGATTTTACGCAAATAAGAAAATGCCAAATAAAAACTTTTTGAAAATACTTCTTTAAAAACCCGCTATTTGATAACTTTTCGATGTTGTACCAGCCGAGTTTCATACCCACCAATAGCCAATGCACATATTATTCGACTACCAACATAACAATAGCACTAGGTTAATTAATACACGTCTAATGTACACATCTAAATTCAACTCACAACGGAAAGAGGCAATTTGGAGGAAGACACTAAGGTAGCAAATACAAAATTATAACATCAACGCAGACCTTATAACAATAATTAAATATATCTATATTTGTATGCAGGTTGTTAAGGGACGTACATGACTTACTTAAACCAATGATTCCTGACATTATTTGGGGCAAAAAATGTAAATGAAATTTTGGTTTCCGGTGATATTTTATTTATTTTTGTCTTCAAATAAAAACTAAAAAATCGCTAGGTACTGCACAGCCAGAGTCAGAGTGTTGAGCTGTTACTTGGCTGAGTGACTATTAACGACATGTAGAAGATTTTTTTTTGTTTAATTTTGAAGAAAAAAAATTTGAAAAAAAATTTACCGGAGAGCATTATTTAATTTACATTTTTTACTCCAAAAAGTGTCAGGAATCACTGGTTAAAGCAAGTCAAGTACATCCCTCAACACCCTGTATTATTGTGTTAAAAGTTACACTTTTGTGATATTCCTAAATGACACAACAACAAATAAAACAATTCTCAAAGAACGAAAAGAAACCGGGAAAGGAAATTCAGAATTATTTTCAATCACTCGCAAATGTTGAAAATCGACAACAAATAAAAGGGTACAAAGTCACACAGAAAAACTATTTACTTGAAATTTGTGATAACTTATTTGAAATTATGTGAATTTATTTGGAATTTGTGAAAACATGTAATAATTAATAGGTTTATTTTCAAAATTAAAACGTCTCTTTTACACAGCTGATAAACAATGCACATTTTTGGTAAATGGTAATTTATCAGTCGTGTAAAATTTAAAACACGTTTATTAGTAAGGGGGTAAATGTTTTGTGCGTGTGCATAGTAATATAGCTGCTTTCAAATTATAAATTCACCCTCATTTTTTCCATTCATAAAAATAGTTCAGTGCTAAATAGGTTAGTAAAACACAATTGTGATAAGTAAGCCGGTAAAAATGTCATAGTTACCTTGATAAATTATCAAGAAGAATGCTGTGGTCACCCTCCAACTGAGCATATTGAATTCTATGGAATTCCACTATTCACAAACATTTTTATAATATGTTCTATTCGAACGACTTTAATTGCCCAGTTAATCATCACATTATTCACGTAATTAGAGCACTGTTGGTGGGTTTGATTAATTTGTTTTCGTAAACGTTTATATTATATTGTTTTCAATGCAGAAACAAGAGTTAAATGTTATGTGCACAGATTTAACGTGGATTTTTAATGAATATTTACGTGATTATTTCAAATGGGTCAAATAATAAAAAAAAAAAATAAAGATATTATGTTTTATTAAAGAAACATCATAATTAAAAGCAGTATTCAAGACCCTGACGACATGAAAAATATAAAGAATTCGTTGTTTTATTTAGAGACAAATTATATTGTCTTACCACTGTAAGTATTTAATGACGTTTTCTTTACCATATTTTTTAAAGATTTTTTTTAAATGTTCTAAGCTGCATATCTTGCTTGTACACAACATATCTTACCAAAGTAACCATAAACGTTACGACTTATTTCTAGCGTCACAGATTAGGCTAGAGAAACATGCGATAAACTCCCCTCGCCGAGCTGCATGCACTTATTCATCAAATATGACACGGTGAGGAAGCACGCGTGCTTTGTACTTGATTAACGACTCGCTGCGCTACGCGGAACTACGGTTCACGTTCGTCGCGGGATCCGTTCGCTACGAGGTTGCTCGGGCTACGAGCGCGTAGCACACGGGCGACCGGCCGCTACAGAACGCGGGATATGACTGACCAATGTGAAGTAAACTCGATCTACGAATTTAAAGTACGAAAGGGTTGCGCAACGGAGGCGCGCTATGTGGAATCACATTATTCCTTACACTAACTGGCAACAGGCGAGCTCGTTGCTGTTTCGTGCGCTGAAGCCTCCGAGCTTTAGAAATTTCTTTTCAAGTACAATATATCGCAGCAATTTAAGTGGTACTTTCTTGAAGAAAGTTTGTGCTAACCAGCTTGAATAACTTAAATTTAAAATATAGGTTTATTCGCAAAGTTTTGTTCCGCCAAAAATACGTGTTACGATGAATTTTCTATGATATCATTTTTTTTTTAAATCTTATCCTACCATTTCAACCTACAGCACTTTTTTACCTGGAATTACCGTTTTTAGTTCAGTAAATTGATTAATTTAATTATTTTTTGCTTAATAAATAATAATATCATTGTGTTGTTGAAGTTTGATTTAAAGTTGTTAAAGTTTTATTTAAAAACTGCACTATCTACTACGCAGATTTTTATTGTGAACTGTTTTAACATGTTTATTTATTTTTACTTCAAAAATTTAAACAAATAATCAATATTTTTATTTTTATTTTAACTTTTTATGAGTAAAACCTCAAACTGTAATATTTAATTAAATGAAGACATTATGAGCGAAACTCAATCGAAAATCTGGAAACAGAAAAATCAGAAAAAGATATTTACACCTCTGGGACTCGAACCCAGGACCTCCCTACTTTCCGGGTTGGGCGCTTTTATCCACTGAGCTAAGGTGTCGATATCCAATTCGGTCACTTTTAACTGTACCATACTTCGACTAAGAACCACCCATATTATCTTCATTTTTCTTAACGCATATTTTTATTGGCTGCCATCTTTATGAATGATTGCAAGATTCAACTCGAACTATATGCAATCTAGATGGTGTCTGGATAAATTTTTATCCATTTTATTTAATGTGCGACATCTATTGACTCTTCTGCAAGTCTAGGATGAATATTGTTATTTTTTATTTTAACTTTTTATGAGTAAAACCTCAAACTGTAATATTTAATTAAATGAAGACATTAATAACCCAGGGAGGTCCTGGGTTCGAGTCCCAGAGGTGTAAATATCTTTTTCTGATTTTTCTGTTTCCAGATTTTCGATTGAGTTTCGCTCATAATGTCTTCATTTAATTAAATAATCAATAATTAATTCTAACAAAATAACACAAGAGCTAAGGATGTTGGATGGGAGACTAAACTTAGGGTAGTAAATGTGAACTAATTTCAAACAATATTTTTAAAATTTAATGTCTTTGAACGTCAAGGCAGCTGCGTTCTCTCCTCGCTGACACAATATTTTAAAACCGGTCAACATATTCGTAAGCTTAGCTGTAAAATGATCCGTAATGATTGATCTTCATCAGTAAATCTTCCCCCTGCCACGGTTTTTTTAATTTTTTTTCCAAAAAAAACCAAACGGAGACAAATCTGGCAGTAATACAATACAGGCAGTAAATATTGAGGTCTTGAGTTTGTTGGTGGCACGCTGAGCTTTAAATTTCATGGGAGTTGTTTCTCCTTCTCCTACTCACCGCATAGATCCATATAGACACCAGGTCTCCACCCCCTCTCTTCACACAGCTCGTGAAATGCATGAGAAGTTTCCACTCGCCGCTGTCGACCAAATTACTTTAACATTCTAGGCGTCTAACTCGCCCACACCATTATTATGTTTAAATGGTTATGGAGCATCTCTCCAACTACGTCTGCAGTAATGTTCACATCATTGGCTATCCGTTGAATACAAACACTTGGGTCTGCAAGCACGATTTCCTTAACTATTCCTAAGTTATCCTCAATCACCACCGTGGTTTTGGGCCCGGGGTGGTTATTGCCACTTATTTTCAATGGACTTCCTTCATCAAGACTCACTGTTTAACTAATTGGCCATAATGTCCTTTGCGCGTACTCCTTTCATAATAAGATATCACCCAGCATTTCTCAAAATTAGGCATCTCAACTAGTTCTACTATGAATATTTTTGTTAGGTCAGCAATTAGAGAATACTAGAAGAAGAAAAAACTTTCAAAATATTAAAAAAAAAAATACATTTTGAATTTGGTTGACTTAAATTATGTATCTTTGGCTCACATTACATTGGACAGCCAGTAATTGAGAAAACAGATTTTATGGAAACTAAAGAAACTCGTTAATTCAATGATTGTCTGAAATGAAATAATGTATGCTAGAATTTAACAAAATAGGCACAATGTTAATTCTAGTAGCTTTGACTATTATTTGAAACTATCCTGCGTTATGTTAATTTTCCTAATTTTTTTTTCTTCAAAATTCGCAAATTCAGTTTGTGGCGTCATTATTAATTTAATGAAAACAAATAACTTTGTGCACACCACTATTTAATTAACAATTTCAACATGTTTCGAAAACTATGTTTTCTTCGTCAGGATAATAAGTTAATAAAAAATAACAAAAGACATTGTGAATGAATGAATGTTTAATGACATTTCACAAAATTTCATTATTTTCCTAATTTTTATTTTATTTTTTCCAATTTTTTTAAAATTTATCGAGATTTCTAGTTTTTCTGGGATTTTTCACGATGCAAACAAGTATTGAAATAATATAGTTCAATTCCCGGTAGCGGCCATTACCATTTTTCTCTTTTAATTTTCTAATGGGCAATGAAAACAGATTTCGAGAGTTAGGTCTGAAAAAACATATTCATTTTTTATAAGGATTTCAGAAAGCTTGGAGGTAGGGGAACTTTGAATGCTCGAAAATATTCATACACAAAATAAACTAATGACAAAGTATTTTATATATTAGTCGGCAAACATAAAAAAAACTTCAGCGGCTGCTTCTAAAGAAGATAATACGTATAAAACAAATATAAAACTTTTTCTATTTTATTTATTTGTGACCGAAACCGGTTTTAGCCTGTTAAAATCATCTTCAGACTGGTAGAACTGTCTTAATCTACGGTTTGTATACATAAAATATGGGGGAGGGTGAGAAGGGTGATTTACAAGGATTTTATTCAATTATTGTTGTGTTCCGATATTTGTCGCTATGTCGTCTTTGACTAGCAACAAATATCGGAAAACCCAAATAATTTTGTCCATCGGTATCTAAGATAGAAAACGAATAATAATTTATCAATAAATATAAAATCAATTTATTTGATGAATATTTTACTTCATGACTAAAAAGATTTGTTTTGCATAAATTCCTGGCTTTTAAACACAACACTTAGAAATTCAATGAAATATAAGCTAAGCAAAGCAACGGGTTTAAAACTGAACGATTTTTTATTTTATTTTTATCAAGCAGTATAAGAAAAAGCACCGTAGATAAAAATCATATTTTTAATGAGAATTTAAACTTTGAACCTTCAATTTATTTTGGAAGCAAAAATCATATTTATTCTTACATTGAAGCGACGGCGGTACGAAAAGTAGTTTTAAGAGCAAAGCCTTCATCCTCCATGTTGATCGTGTTGGTGCAATGTGCATTCACTACTTTCCGCTCCGAGTGCACAACTGGCATGAAAGTGGGTAATGCAATTTCATACAACACGGAGGCACACACGAATGCGCATCTCTAAAAGAAACAACTTTCAAAACAAGCCACGTTTTACGATTTGCTCGGTTTTATAATTTCTGAATATTTTTCAGCGAGCTTTTCGCACTTGACGTCGCAGGTCCCAGATTTCTTAGAAAATGTATACATCTTAATTTGGCAAATGAATTAACACGAAGCTAAGAATATAAACAGGGTGTTAAAGGACGTACTTGACTTACTTTATCCAGTGATTCCTTACATTATCTGGAGTAAAAAATGTAAATAAAATTTTGGTCTCCGGTGACATTTTTGATGTTTTATTTTTTTTTTTTTTTTCTACAAAAACATAAAAAAATTGTAGGTGTTGGACAGTTGAAGGCGGGGTAAGGGGTGGGTCGGCTTTTCGGCGGATTTAACAGTAACAACATGCGGAAGAATTTTTTTTTTGTTTGATTTTGAAGAAAAAAAATTTGAAAAAAAAAGTCGCCAAAAAAGTCACCGGAGACCAAAATTTCATTTACATTTTTTACTTCAAATGATGTCACGTATCAGGTTAAAGTAAGTCAAGTACCTCCCTTAACACGCTGTACATATGTATATGACGTGCAACACACACATAATTTCCTGAGTTGGCCCTAAAATCTAGAAAAATCTTTTTTTGTTATATATATATATATATATATATATATAAAAAAATATATACATATTTTTTAAATGCTTACATGCGCAATAGATATTTGCTTTACCCTTTGATTTTAAAAAGATCATTCGGTTTGGTTGGGTATTTTTGCCTCAAATCCAAAATTAAACTTAGTTTGAAAGAGGTATTCTAGGAAATTATTTTGTAAAAAGTTGCTTTACATAATTAATTTGTAAAAAAATTGGCTTATGTTAGGTTTTTCGTTGTTAATTTTCAACTATCAATCGGCAATGAATACAAACAAAAGCGGTAGAAAACATTACGCCACTCACAAACATTTTAAGTTATTTCACCATTCAATGAACAGTTCAAATTCAGTTTGGTTGATTTGAGATTGTCACGACCAAAAGTACCATCGTGTTTTATTTTTGGGGTATTATGCCGTGTTGCTTTTCATCCTTCATTAACCAACGTTTCGGACAGCGTTGCGAATTTCATAATCACATTTGCCCTGTTGGTGGATATTATAACGCTGTCCGCATCGTTGAATAGAGATGGAGATACAAAAATATTATTTCATATTTACTTAACAATAATAATTAAGCTTTTGATAGAACAAAAGATTGTTTTGAATACGTCTTAACTAAAAAACAAAATATTTATAGATGAGAAAAGCCGTTTTGATGTCTCAACAATCGGTCATACATATGGCACTCGGCAATATAAACTCGGTAGCGTCATGAAAATCGGAATTTATCTGGAACATTTACAAATAAAACGCTAAATTCAACTATTTAATTCATGTAGGTACATTACTTTTATTTATACGTATTGCTTTAAAGTATTCTTGCGACTGCCAAAAACAAGACACATTTTCGTTTGTCCCATCACATTTAAACGTCCAATTAATATTCAGGATGTCCATTCCGGGGGTCAAACGATTTCATTTTGATCGCCCCCGTAAAATGCTATCAATTTATACATTTAACTTATTGAACCTTATTGAAAAAAACCTAAACACTAAAAACCTAACTTATACGTGTACAGCTCAGTGGAGGATGAAGAGCTGGTAAGAGATAGGAAAGTTTTAACTCGCTTCCTGAGTTGGGCCGACGATATTATTTTCTAGCCTCTCCCGGAAAACTTTTGATATCTTCTAACTTATTTTCCAAGGATAGGCAGACCTGAAAAAAATATTTTTTCGTGCTATCGAAGAAATGACAAAAATACGGCGTGTAAAATATTATAACACTATTACTGGCGCTTTTCATATACAGATAATGGCCGCGGTAGTAATTTTGGCCACTCTTTGAGGAACGGCGTTAAGTTTTGATTCTGGGCTGTATTTTACAGTCGAAAATTAATATCAGTTGACTAAAGCAGATTATTGTGACCAATTCAGTAAATGCGACATGATAAATAATAGTCGCATTTTCCGTACTAAAATCTAGGAATAATTTCGTTTTAAGCTAAATATATTAATATAAAAACAACCATAGAACAAACAGTTTTAATATTATTTCGTTTGAAGCTTAAAATCTTAATATGAAAACTACCCGTTCCGCAGGTTTTTGCTGCTAGGCCTGAAGGCAGTTTTTGGTTCGGTTTTGCCCAGCTAGGTTTGGTGATCATTTTATAAATCCAATAAAAACTGGTTCCAAAAATAGCCCGTTCCTCGGATCCACTGTCATCAAGTGTAGCTAGTCACCGGAACAAAGTAGCCTAGATAGGCAATGACGTCATATGTAATATAAAGCCGCTTAATACAACTATGTTTTACCGTCAATCTTTCCATATCCGAAGAGATACTTCCGACATATTCACAAATTCGTAGCACTTATACCTAGGGGAGACACGTCCCCATCCGACCTGCTGACGGAAGTTGCTATATCTTGTCACGAATTCTTGAATTTGAAACCGAATTACAACGGTGGTTTTGTTTGTAATTCCACGTACACAGGTGTTATTTGTGGCGCGACGCGCGGCGTCAGACATGCACTCGAAGCCGGATTCTGAAATTCAACCACGCAGACGCAAGCCTTTTAATACTATTCGGTATACTTTATTTTGGTTAATTGGGTGATCTTCTGTCTTTCTGTTTAATCAAGTTTAATGTGAAACTCTTCGAAAGAAAGGCTAAATATATATCTACAGGAGTCCCGCAGGGATCAATTCTCGGCCTAACATTAAACATAATATTTTTTTCACTCATGAGTAAAATATTTACCTTTGTTAAACATTATTTTTTTTTTTTTTAAGAAAGACAAACATTCCTGGGTTACGAATAACCCAACTATGTTTGAAAATCTCCTACTACCACCACAGAAAGCCGAAAATGTTGCATGTGTTGAGATGAAGGACTTAGCCAGCCGAGGAATCGAACACGGGACGCCCGGGTGGGACCCGAACACGATGCCCACTCAACCACTGACCATTCAAATTATGCACATGCTGATGATACTGCGCTTATCATATCGCAAGAAGAATTGCCCATTGTAATAAAACCCACCCAGCACTTTTTTTTCTTTACAGGAATGGTCGCATAATGCAGGCCTGGTATTAAATTATCCAAAATTTAATTATTGCGTACACGATCTCCACATGCCAAATAAACCGTCGCCCCTATAACTTTACCCCTACAACCCTGTAAATATGAATCCATTGAACTGGTACAAGCGTATTTGGGGATAACTGCAGATACGTATATGAAATAGGATTCTCACATGAGTAATATCTGCAAAAGTTTTTAAGGGAAAATTTACAAAATTAAATATTCCATTCCAATATCTACTTTTAAAATAATATGTTTGTCCCTTACTTAATCTGCTGGCTTTATCAGATATAGAATAACTTTCTCGAGAAACTGGTACAAGATAAATATACGTTACATTCAAACAATCCGAAACACGATATTTAAGCTTTTGCTAAGAAAAAGTAATTGTGCAAAAGAAGAGATTTAAAATATCTAAGTCTGCTAATGTTTTACCCATTCAAGGAATATTATGGTATAAAATTTCAAAAAAGAGATATTAAATTATTATATGTGTCCGCTGATATATTTCTTAATTGATATTTGTGATGTTATCCTTCCATCTTTACTTTTTTTATATTATAGTTTCTCGTTTAAGTTATAATTTAGTGATATAATTATTATTGCAAAAGTGACTTGACAAATTACTTTTGCAGTTTAGCGGGTGTAGGATAATAAACAATAAAAAAACATGTTTTTGAAATAGAGCTGGAGGTTTAATTATGAGAGGGTTAAGTCTTGCCGATACACAATTTCAAGAATGTTTTCTGTTGACTTTTATTTGCGATTATCCAATCATGCCTAGACCCCATACATGCATCATTTCATTTGCAAACGGATGCTTTCAGATAAATTGACTAATTGACTAATTATCTAATTGACTAATTGACTAATTATCAATAAATTGACTGCCAACTGTAGTTTTATTTACAATGAGTTGCTCACTGTAAAAACCACAGCAAGTGACTGTGTTGAAATGTTGCGATGTTGTGTTTCAAAGAAGTTATTTTGACTTTACCTCTACCTCCTAAATTTTTAGGTAAATTAATTCGTTCTATAGCTGAATTTGGATGATTGCAATTAAACTTTGCTAACGTAGTTCTAATTAATCGTTCTTAGCTATATAAAACTGTATTGGACCATTTAATTATGCCAAATGAGTACGTTAATAGAGGTGTTGCCTAGTATTTATTGCCCTTACTAAATTTTTTGCAGATAGATTGCATTTTTAAATTTTTCTGATTCATGTGTGAAATTTATCATTTAAATATCATTTTTAATACTAGTATGATCTAATCTATTCGATTGCGGATATCCTTAATATTTATAAACCTCTTCCCCTTTCATCCTTTTGATTTTGAAATTTCTAAATATACCCTCGACTCCATCTACAATTTTGACTTTCTCTATAAGGATCGTTCTACATTTATCTAAACTAAAAGTGATTTTAATATCATCTGAAATTTTTTTAACTACCTTTATCATTTTCTCTAAATTTGGTTGCGAAATCGAAATTAATTTTATATTATCCATCTACATCTATACTCATATTATAAATGCGAAACTGCGTGTGTTTGTTTTCGAGCATAAAACAATAAAATGATTCTAAAAATTCTTACACCAATAGAAAGCTAGATTATATGCGAAGACTTTAAGCTTAATATGATGGTAGGCTCTGGCGTTATGAAATTGTAAAAATTAATATATATTATATTTCTTACACGTTTTCTGTCACTAACAAAAGCGAGTTATTGCTAACGTCAGAAAGCAAATCGTTGCCGTGGAAACGATGTTGATATATTTTTCATATCTATGTAAATAAAAATGAATCTTCGAAATGTTGGATAATTCTTTTTTTTCTACTAGTGAACTCTGACATTATGAAATTTAGGTGGCACGCGAGCTTTTTGAAAACTGAATGTACCAAGAATGAATGTATGGAATGCGGGTTGGGGGAGGGGGGTGGATAATTGATAAGTGCAAGAGCTACAGTAATTTGCCCCTAATACCATGCAAGCAAAGCAGCGGGTAAAAAAATATAGTAAATAATAAATGCGAAATTATACTACTCTCTCTTGTATTACCCTTTATTTTTTTTCCAAACTTACTTTTATTTTACATTTTAGATAGAGGATTCAATGCTAAGCAAAACCAAAGAGGACTCAATGTGTCTCCTTGGAAATTCCCTCTTTTTATTGAAATACCCGGCACTACTATTTTCTTACCTTTTAAATTAACAAGCAAATCGATATTTCAAAAGGATATAATATTTTCCAAAAAGCTAACAAAAATTAGGTTAATTTTATATATATATTTAATACTTTGATCAGCCACGAGTGCGGGATACTATCGAAAGCCTTTTGGTAGTCTATTTTCTAAATTACGTTTTTTAGTTTGAATCTGTTTTAGAATTACAGAATCAATAACTAATTGTTCTTTAAATCCCAAATGTTTTCTGCGACAACCTTTTTGTTGTTCAGATAAAATATTTTTTTCATCTAAATAAGTATATATTAAATCTATCAAGCAAGAGGTTAAAATTTTGTATATTGTCGGTAAACATGTAATGGGTCTATACCGAGAGGTATTATTAATATTTTCGCTTTTAGGCAACATATAAGTAATGCCCTTAGTTAGAAAATTTGGAAAATTTTTAGGTTGCTTGACAAATTTTGAAAGATTTTTTGCCAAAAGAGGATGTAAAGTAGTTAGACGTTTGTACAAAAAATTATGTATCCAATCGCACTCGTGACTTTCAAATTATAAGTTTTTTTAATAATTTTGGCTAACAATACAACTGAAATCTCAGAAATACTCATTTGTCCAATGACTGAAAAATTGAGTTCTTCATTTTCTATCCAGGAACCTGACTCATTATGTTTTATCTCTTTAATCCAAATTTTAATCCAAAAATTGCGCATATCTGATTTAGATGGCAACGAAATATTATTATTCGAAATAATATTTTGTTTATAGTCAAGTTTGGATTATTATTATTTAGTGTATAACTATTATTATTTAGTGTATAAATGTGCTTCTTGGATTAATTTTTAAATTTTTTTTTAGTGATATAAAAATATGGGTTACATGTATATACATATACATTTTACAAAATTTTATATTAAAGGTCATTTTTGGTCATGCATCTTATCAGAAAAGAGAAGCTCTTGTGCCTGATAAGAGACATATAATTGAAATGATATTTCGGATGAACTTAGACACTGAAACAAATTTGCCTGTACTGAAATTAAATGTAGAATATCTCTGAGAGTACAAAATATAAATCTGGTGTATGTTATGAAGAATGGTATATATATTGAAAAATAACAAATCGTTCCATCGAGATACTAATGCAATTAAAAAACTGCCAATGAATGACAATGAGTTTGTTCGCACGAAACGGTTTGCTTGTTGGGCATGTCCTGATACATGAAGAAAAAATAGTGTTGTTCAATGACTTGTTATACTTTTTTAAATTTATGTGAACAAAATATATTTATTTTAGATCACAAAAAAAATTACCAAAATAATAAAATGGTTTTAATATCAATCCAAGATTTGATTAATTTGAAAGAGTTAAAACGTTATTTATTTTTTCTGGAATGTGGGGAGATTAGTACGATCCCACAAGTCCCATTAAGTAATCCCATAAGAAAGTCCAAATTACTAAAGTAAGTTTAAGACTAAAAGTAAGAGAAAATCTTGTATTAATCGAAACATTTTGAGAGAACATTTATCAAAAAAACGTAAAAAAGCAATTCACAGCTTTTTTAAATTTCAACCCACAAACTGAAGTTTAACCTCAAAACCATAAACCAAAAAAAGAAAGTTTTTAAAAAACATATTTTTAATGTCAACCCTCAAAATGATTGCTACCCGCAAAACCATAAATCAGAAAAACTGAATTTAAAAAGGACTTGCGGCACGAACCACGAAAGCGTTTATTATATAATAAGTGTTTTCCTTTTAAAAACTCTCTACGTTTTAAACTAAAATGTCGCCCTTTTGCGATAATCGTCAATTGCCAAATGTGTCGCATTAAAAAAGCTCGTGTGCGCGGGTGGTGGGTACCTACAGATTTCCTTGTTGGTTTGTGTAATACGTCAATCGTGAATGCCGGGTTTACGATTCCGCGGCTCTAATTAGGGCCTCGCATGTTACGCCGGTGACTGTGTATGTTGTGTGCCATATTTGCAAAGCCTGCCTGGCCGGGAAATTATTTAATAAAAACCGAACTATTTGCTCCCGATTCGAGCGCGGCCTTGTCATCTCAAGGACTTAACGTATTGCGGAAATTTCAATCAATTTATTATTTCAAAAGAATAGCTCATGGTTGTTGCGTGAATTACTTTTGTAATACGAGGTACTTTTTTAAATCACAAACTTAATTTACAAAATTTTGACAGTTTGCAGCTATATTACGAGGCTTCTCTAAAAAATTACACCCCGTAAATTAGTAGTGTACGATAAGTTATTTGCTAAGATTTCGTTAAAAGTTATTTTTTGTTCGCATTATATCTTACATTTTATTATAAACTCTCTCCCAATAAGTTGGAATATATTCATTCCGAGAAGGACAACATTCGAAATTCCCTTTGTGTACCCAAAATAGAAATTACTCCCTGTTCAAAGGGTTCAGCTTTAAGGGTTCCCTTTTTCTCACAACTAATGTAGAAAATTAAATAAATGAAATAGACTTAGATAAAAATACATGATTATTAAAAAAAGGCACTGCGACCTAATAAATAAATAATATAATAAAATCACTTTCTTCAAGCGAGAAATAGATAACACGAGTATATAATACGGCCTTTGTAGTCGAGTGGTAAATCTATCCGGAGATCGGGGGGTTCAAATCCATGCTCGGGTTCAAGGCATGCGCGAGAAAATTTTATTATGTTATTTTTAAAAGAATTGAAACAAACACTTAAACCACGTATTTAAACCACTTTTTTTATTGTTCTCTAGACTTTATGTCCGGGTTAAATCTTCCCCACAGGAAAAATTTAACCCTTCCACACACTTTTCCACAAATGATCATCTAGTCAATCCACGCGATGTAATTGCATTGTATAAGTATAATAAATTCAACACTATACAAGAACAACACGTCAACCTACCAGAGACCATACGGGAAAATACTTCACCGACTCCAGATATTTTCATATCAGAGGGTTCGGCTCAATAGAACTCCTAACTGAACCGATAAATCCTACTGATCCCTCAATATAAGTATTTAAAAAATCTTTCGTAATCCTACATGTGTTTAATATGACTGATTTTTGCATCTTTATATAAAGATTCTTTGATAAATCTAATAAGCCTAAATTTTTAATTAGTGAGCAAGGTATAATGCCAGTAGCCGAAATAACAAATGGTAATATTTTTATAGTCCGAGAATGCCAAATTCTTTTAATCTCATTTCCAAAATCTGTATATTTTCTAATTTTTTCAGAAACAGATTTTTGAATATTTTATTGTTATTCTATTTTTATTTTTATTTTAATTTTATTTATTTTATTCTTTTTCCCTCTATATCTCAATTTATATATAACCGATAACTCTGCCATAGTATTTAGTTATTATTATATCCTGATGAAGCTTGGTTGAAGCAAAACCGGTATATATATTAAAAAATAATTATAAATTCATGGTTTAAAGACAAAGTGTTTGTTTTAATTCTTTTATATAATGTCTAACCACAAAGTAATTGCTTCTTACGAAAAAAAAAAATTATTTGTAATTTATATCAATTTTCAATAAAAATAATGAACAGTATATTTGTAGCTCATTCCAGAGTGGAAAACACAAAAAAGTTATTATTGTTATTATAAAATGCATAGCTATGGCAAGGAACCACAATGAGAAAAAGATAACATTGATTCACACTGGTTTTCAATTTAATTAACATTATATTTTAACCTTTATTTAATATTTTTATTGCTTCAGTATTCATTCAAACAGTATCCTCACAATCTTTAAAAAATTGTTGCTGGAAGCCAATTGACGGGTTTACCTACAAAATTCGCCATGGATACCGAATAATCTAGTTTATGAAAGTGATTCCGAGAATCTAGACGTAAGCTTTATTAGTTTACTAGAACATCCTTTGTAGTAGTTTAACAAGGATTTACGAGAATAAGAAACGGGTAGGATAGGCGGTAGTTAGTTCAACTTGCCAGAATCTGAAACTCAAAGTCAACCGCCCGCGCCGGGTAACGGGTGCCGGGTGGCTCATCGGGGGAGTTGATTCGGGTAATCCTGCGGTCCAAGATCAAAGCGCGGCTGATCTCGAGAAAGCGGAGCAAAGTGACAGAATGATAGTAATTTGATTCGACAGACTATTCATCGGAATAAACCACATTTACTATTAATAGTAGTTCGACGACCTCTGTAGCCATACGGTAAGATCTTTGGCTACATATCCAGAGTTCATGGGTTGTGAATCCTGCGCACAGTTAGTAAGTTTGAGTATCTAGCGTAACTTTATTATTTTAGTATGTTTTTGGGACAATACGAATTAAAATTATATGAAAGAATTGTTAAAACAAATATATTGCGCGACCAACCTGGTACAGTCGTTTTTATTACTCATGGCAATCCATATATAAAAAATTTAGGTTCCGTATGTTTGCGTTCTCAAATCTCGGAAAGTAATCGATAGATTGACTCAAATTTTTTTACAGAACATTGTATTTTAGCAGAAGAGTGTATTTATATATAACGGTAAGCTCTGGAATTATGGAATTTGTATTTATCGATCCGTATTTCAAAAATCGCCTTGGAGTTGAATAAATTAAAAGTTATTAAAGTAAACCCTGAATACCTCCCAAAACTAAGGTTGATTTGACACATTAATATTCATTAAACATAGAAAAATTTTAATTTTATCGGATAAATTCTCGATGAATTCTAAACTTAAAGAAAAAATACGTTTTGAAAAATCGTTACTACAATATTTTTTATCACACTAAAACACAAGTTTAATAGTTATGAAAATCACCTAAAAAAATTCATAAAAATATAGTATTTTAGTTAAATAACCACAATAACGTGCATACGTCGACCCGTGGAGAGATCCAAACTCGACAGACATAAAATTACTCGTTCGCGTTTTGAGGTAGTGAGAATTTGCGATGGTTCCATACGTCGCAAGCAGCTAAAATGTTTTTTTTTTTCAATTCTAAAAAGATAAGACATTTAGGTACTCAATTTAAAAAAAATTAAATCCAGAAAGAAACCTTGGGTTTTTTAATAAAGTTACGCTAGATACCTCAAATTATTAACTGTGCGGCGTACGCAAATAAAATACATTGCTTTAATTTTTAATTTTATCACATATATTTAAAAATAAATAATATAAGTTTTGTATATTTCTGGAACATTGAAGGGTGGTAGGTAAATAATATCAGTTTCACGCTGATGAAATATCTCCCGGAATCAAAACATCGCTAATCAAATTCAATAGCCAGGTCTTCCCAACCATCTTTTTTCCCATATAATTTTCCCCAATAGTTCAGCCTCACAGCATACCCCAAAGTAACCAGTCGTTTTTCCTAATGATACAATTAATTTATTGTGCTGATTTTAAATAATTTTATTGATATTTTATATCTGGAGAGGTGAAGGTAAAAATGAAATTTCCTTGTAAAAATGGTTAAGTTAATTTGGTTATGAAATTAATTTCATGACGCTCAGCTCTACAGCTCATCGTTTAAAACAAAAAGACCGGGTACTGTTCCATACCTATAAAGACCACGACCGTCAATTTATCAACGGCTGATCACTTTTTTTCAAATTGACAGGCGGATATGGGTACCGCCGGCCCGGGAATCATTTATTGGATAACCAACACCTCTGCCACAGGACACTCCAAGTGGTTCGCTACGTTTGATGACTTAGCAGGGGTGTCCGAGTTCATTAGGGTAGGTTTGTATGGCCTAGGTGGCGAATACGTTTGCCCACCCACTGCGTAACGGACCGGGTCGGGAGACGCTTGTTGAGGGAAACCTAATCTGAGCCTCTCCAGCAGGATCTCTCTCGACCCGTCGCCTTGCACCGCAGTAGGAGGGATGGATTCATTCGTCCGTCACTCCTGGATACATGTACCAATGTTTACTATTCACCCCTCACACTTTTTTCCTTCCTAGAACTTCCTCTCCTTCCTTTCTCTGAAAACACCAATGCACACATAAATGTACACAGCATCCCCAAAGATGACATAGGCCCTGAGGGTTTATTTTTCTTCAGGACTTCTTGGAAAAAAAAGCATGTGAGTGCAAAATGCTCTAATTTTGGTACATGTGTTATGTTTGTACAATTTCGATTTACGTTACTTTTTTTGCACTCTCCGCAAACGGGTTTCTTACGATTATCACAGGTGCATTTATTTGGTTTTTCTTACATTATTTTATTAATTTGGCACTGTCGTCTTTCAGAAGTTTCATTTTCCGGTTGCGTTCCTTTTTCATTTACATAAACTCTACAAAAAAGCCCTCAGGGCAACTCCACAAAAAATTATTCCATTCAGGGCATTTGTCATCTTTGGGGATGCTGTGTGGAGGGTTCCCAAAGAAAAAGGAAGAAAAATAAGTTCTGAAATGAGATGAGGGGTGGGTAGGAAACTGGGAGTGCTCAAGAGTGGCGGACGTATGCGGACGTATGAATCCATCCCCACCACTGCGGTGCAAGGCTATGTTCCGATAGTCCTGCTAGCGAAGTCAAAAAATCATGTCTGCTGATCTGGTCTGCCACGCAGTTGTTTGGCAGACGCATCTGCCGCCAAGATCCGGTTAAACCTAACCTTACGAACCCGGGCGCCTCTGCTAAATCACGAAACATAGCGAACCTCTTGGGGTGACCTATGGCGGACGTGTTTGCTATCCAATAAATGATTCCGATAGTTCTTCAGGAGCTAATGCATTTGGATCAGCTCTGTTATTTGTATACTCTGTCCTTTTCCAACAAGTCATTAAATAAATTTGGGCGAGAAATATATTTTTTTGGTCTTTTTATAAATTATGTGACAGTGACCAATCAACATGCAGATCGAGTTCGAATGATACGCGATACCAAAAGAAAGAGACACACATATTATTACTATCATAAACGAGGAGGAATGGGTATGTTGTAAACTTGGGTAAAGAAGGTTGTAAACAAACCCAGCCTTACGGCCCAAACAGTCACATTGACGGCGGCGGTCTTTGTAGGTATAATTCAATATATCTCAAAAAGTATAAAAGACACGTACCTGTTTTTTTCACCATAGTTGTAAAACCATAAATCATGAAATGTAAAAAAAATATCATACCAATACAGTAAATTAAGCATTATATCTTCAAATTACTTCGA
Source organism: Glyphotaelius pellucidus (assembly GCA_936435175.1). Taxonomy (NCBI): domain Eukaryota; kingdom Metazoa; phylum Arthropoda; class Insecta; order Trichoptera; family Limnephilidae; genus Glyphotaelius; species Glyphotaelius pellucidus. The sequence continues at coordinate 31,206,914 of OW386537.1, forward strand.
GCTGCCGTCAAAATGACTGCTCCGGTCTTTCTAGTGTTAACTTATAAATAAGTGCCTAAACACAATAAAATCTTTTTTCCACTTTTATTAGTTTACGTCAGCGGTTTTCAACCTACGGTTACCGTGCGCGTACCCCTTGAGGCACGCAGAGCAAAAATTGGGGGAACGCAATACCGAGGCACAATGAAAGTTTTAAAACTCGGCTCAAAGTTTTAAAACTCGGCTAAATTTTGGCGGTTTACGCTTTTTTAAAACTTTGCTCTGCAAATCAAGCTCAAGGGACACGTTGACTGTATATTTTTTTTTATTAGTATCTATAGCAAAATTTGTACATAATGTATTTATAAATTGTATTATATTAAGGTATTACAAAGTTTTTATTTTTTTCACAGTCCTCCTCACTAGGGTTTCCTGTTCTGAGGCGGCCTGTAGTTTTTCCACATTTGTATTTAGTATCCAGTTGTCTTTACATGGTCTTCAGTATGTTTGATAGTTCATTTTCACTTTGTTCTCTCAACCATATTTTTACTTTTGTTTATATTAGAATTGTATGATTGGTACCCCCTTTTCCCTACCCGTTTATATAATCTTTCCTTTGTGTGGATATTACCATTATAAAAATTCTTGATTATGACATAAAAGCTCGTTCAAGAAACGATAATATATTTTTTTGTTGAACAGTTGAAATGAAGTAGCTGCATTACTCCAAAGTACGCGACTTTTTTTATTTTTATTATTTAAAAAAAAAAAATTTTTTGAAAGAAAGACAAATATTCTCGAGCAACAAATAACCAAACAATGTTTGAAAACCACCACCACAGAAAGCCGAAAATGTTGCTTGTGTTGTGATGGAGGACTTAGCCAGCCGAGGAATTGAACACGCGACGCCCAGGTGGGACCCAAACGCGATGCCCACTCAACTACTGGCCGTTCGTAATTATATATTATGCATATATTATATAATTTCCAACAGATGACAGTATTTAATATTATTTAACGCTCTTGGGATGGATAATAAAAGTGAATACCTGCTGAATAATGAGGTAAATACGATGGCGAGAATCTCGACACACCTTAAATATATAACTACAACTTAATACTGACCGAACGAAAAATTTGAAATCATTCATTTTCTAGCTGAAAATCAAAATGAAATATGCAAACAGGCACTGATAAAAATTATTACTTCGAAAAATTTTTTTTTTTCGAATCAAATACAATTACACCAGCGGGGCCATTCGAAAATTGTTTTTTTTATTCCGAAATGGCGTCATATGAAACACGTTTGTGCCATAATCCGAGTGGCATTAAATTTCAGCGCTTCAGCAAATGCAAAGGATTGCATTGAATTCCTGCATGTAGGCTAGAATGGCTTGATTTTAATTTGATGGGCATGCGTTTATATTGCTTTCAAATAACATAATAATTCACAGGGAACTGAATGCATAATTACCCGTTGAAACCAATTATTCATTCAATTATTAAATTAATTTCCTTCGTCAGCACCAACGGAAGCCTGAATGAGAATCCTTCCATTGAATTGTTTCGTTTCATTCCCCTCAGAAGTTTAACTGGATTCAGTTACTTATCATTGTTGTAGGTGTTCGGCCAGTTGTAAAGCAACATGACAATGAACCTTTTTATTTACCAAGTTTCTTTTAAGATCGTTAATACGTTTGAGATCGTTTTCTTTTAAGATCAAGTTTAGTGAAGAACCAATTAAGAGGATATCATTTAAGTTAAAGAGACGTTGATTACAACATCTCTTAAACTTGAATGATATCCTTAGTAACGAATGTAATCTGCAAGTTGGTGAATACCAATACTGTAGAAGGACTTACACCAAAATTCATCAACGTTTATCAAATCAAGAGAATAATTCATGACTAGCGGTTAAAAACCAGTTCTGCAGGTTATTGTTGCTAGGTCCTGCGAGCGGCTTTTGGTTCAGCTTCGCCCAGTCGGCCCAGTTAGTGTTTGACCATTTTATAAATCCAATAGGAACTGTTTCAAAAACAGCCTGTTCCTCGGATCTACTGTCATCGAGTGATAGTCACCGGTACAAAGTAACCAAGCAATGACGTCGTATGTAATATATAGCCGCTTGATACCACTATTTATTAACGTCAATCTTTCCGTATCCGGAGAGATACTATTTTTTAACAAATTCATGGCGTTTATGCCTAGGGGAGACATGTTCCCATCCAACCTGCTGACAAAAGTGGCGACGTCTTTTGACGAATTCTTAAATTCTAAACCGAATTAAAACGGTAGCTTTGTTTGAAATTCCTCGTACATAGATGTTATTTGTGGCGCGACGCGTACGGCGTGGCGTATAATAATATATGAATATCATATGAATATCCATAAATGCGACAAATGAGTGATAAATAACGTTATTAACTGACGACGGGTAGCTATAAAAACTCCCCACATTGTTTGGGTTGCCATCTCGCGCTATTTGCAGCGCTTCGATGATGTTTACCGATGGTCCACTTTTTTCTGTTGTACAAATTTAAAACTCTGTATTTCTTATTATTTCTTATATTTTTATTCTTCTTATTTCTTATCTCTGTATCCTTAGCAAGGGCATATTATCTTAGGTTTATTTGAAACTTTTTTTTACAATCTGGTGTTTGAGAAAAAAGGCCCTGAGGAAAATCATTTCTCTCAGGGCCTATGTCACCTTTGAGTATGCTATGTGGAGGGTGGAAAGGAAGAAGCGAACCTGGGTCTTGAAGAGACCTGCGTTGTAGGAGGGAGGAAGCACAGAGGGCAGCAAATCGTTCAACAGCCAAGATGTTGACTCAAGAACGAGTCGTCGTAGTCGAACGAGAAGTGACCGGTTCTCAAGCGACAAATATCAACCGTGTACAAATGTTGGGCGCGCGTTAAATCAATAACATTTTTTGGAGATGAAAATGTAATTACCACCGTTCCAGTTAGAGGATAATTTTGGTTTTCCCATTAAATAAAATGAAAGAAATATTTCATGTTTTTCTAAGCTGAATGTATTTTTCCATTGTTTATTATATGACTCCTTAATTTCGTAGAAATTTAAACCCTTCAATAAAATATTTAATTTATTAATAATACAATGCAAATAATGAAAAAAAGTTTCGTTCTTCGATAAATTCCCCCTAATAGGCACTTGGTTACTTTCACGAATGATCGGAGGCAAAACGCTTTCATTTTATGGAGATTGTTTATCTCAGGATCCGGCAGCTTTCCGACAGTGCTCCGGGGGATTGTCGGCAGTTTTCCTACAAGGATTAGGGAAGAGAATACTTACCCGGAGACATGCTATCCAGATATAGGAAATTGTCAAAACATGTACTTTAAAGTATCTACGAATATTCTTTATTAGTTATAAGCTCTAAGATCGTAAATTTGTTATTCTATAATAATATTCATAATTGACTACGTGCAGTTAATTTTTTTATTTGCACTTTTCGTCTTCAAGTCAAGTTAAAACTCGGTTTCTGATTTTGCTCTTCGTTGAGTCTCTTTTGGCAGTTCTCTTTAAATGATTAGCTAATAGCCTAATACTATTTTTAGATATGCGATCTCTGTCCTATGTCCAGAATTTAAAAAAAAAATGCATCTCAAAGTAAATCTATGTAATTTTTTTTTATAAGACCATGCAATGCAACAAAAGTTGCACATATTACCAAAGTGTGTACACTGGGGAAACGTTACAATATTTGTTTGTGTGTGTGTTGTGTTGCTAATGTCTGTGTGCGTAAAATTGTTACAAGTGTGTGACAATGAATGCAATCAATAATTACTTGTATTTAATATTTTTACATGTAAAAAATATATTTTACACATCGAATTTGTCATGTTAAGATAAAACCAAATTTGTCATGTTAAGATATGTTTAAGTTATTAAGATAAGTTTAAGATATATGAAGATAGTGTTTTAAGCGTCGAACTTGTCACCTTAAGATATGTTTAAGTTATAAAGATAAGTTTAAGATAGTGTTTTAAGCATCGAATTTGTCATTTTAAGATAAAATCGGGCGGCCGGCGTTTTGTCCATACAAATGTATTCCCTAATTTCCTCTCTGGATTTTGACACTACTGAAAATATTTTTTTAAAATAAAATAGATAGTCGACCACGTGACATTATGTTTTTTTTTTTTATTAGTAACTTTTTATAAGAGTTAATATTTTCCAAAGATCGTTAAAATTGTCTATTTTGAACGCCATCCACAGACGTTTAGTACTAGTTTATATACTAGACAATGTATTTTTTAAAAAAGCAAAACGTACAAAGTATTTTTTTCTAACAGTTAGTTGAAAATATAACCAATTGCTTCAACGGTGTCGAGGTATTGCTCTTTGCCGATGACATCAAGCTATATAAGAAAATAATTGATATAAATCATTGCCATATACCACAGTCAAATTTTAGTAAGTTTAAAGATTGGTGCGTTAAAAATAATTTATTTTTAAATGAAGAAAAGTGCAAAACCCTGACTTTCTTCAGAAACAAAACGTCGCCTTAGTAACTAAGGCGACGTTTTGTTTACGCCGGTGGTGTCCCATGGACTTCACTAGCTTGATTACTTACCAATCGGAGCCTCGCATATCGACCCCTACTCTCCCCCGCGTTTGGCGCATCACTGCGTGAAGGTACTGGAACGCATAATTCGTAATTTCAAAAAATAACGGTTTTATGAGCGCTGAAAGTTTTCAATGGAGTCCCAGGGACCTACCGGGTAAATTAAGGGTTAATATTCATTTTACATTTACATTTTTGCTTTAACGTTTTGATAAAATGCTTTTGGCACAAGATCAATTGCTTATCATTTTTCTTTTTTTTTCATGTTAAATAACTTTCGCCATAAACTATATTGGGAAAAAAATATCTCCTAGATAATTTAAAAAAAAATAAAACAAATATTTTCAATGCAACGTAAAGTAACGTAAAATAAGTCAGTAAAATATATTTGTTTATTAGAATTATAGGAACAAACTTGAAAGATTATATTATTGATAGCTACAAACATGCTTCGTTTATTACAATTTTCCCGCGTCAATCTAGAATATTGCGGCCCCATGGGAAGTAAAAATTCAATTTCTTTAACAATGCGCTACCTGCACCGGGCATAGTTTCATCTCCCGAATAGCAAAAGGGCACTTTAATATTATTTATTTTATGTGAATACCACACAACAGTCCCGACTGCTCCACGGAGCAGTGTGACTGCATCTGGAGCCAGTGAGCCTATGGCATACCCTATTGGGCTATGAGGCTGAAGGTAGTGAGGCTGAAGTGAGATTGTAAGGCTGAAGGTAGTGAGGAGGGAAAAAAGGCGGGGAAGAGAAAGGTGAGAAAGTATCTGGCTATTCAGATCTGGTCGCCAAACACGGCTAAAGCTATTTCAAGCAACTTCTCAATTCAGAATGGTGGTCTAACTCCAGGTATTGAGAATATCTATATTGAGAATATCTTCCACTCTGGAACATATTCTCAATATAGAATATCTTCCACTCTGGAACATGCCGCATACGTCCTTTATATTATTTAATTTAATTATTTGTGAAAAACCATAAACCAATCAAATAAAATTTACTTGAGCACGCCGGGATTTGAACCAGCGATCTTCGGTTTGCTAGTCAAGGGTCTTACCCCTCACGTTATGAATGAAGATTAGTTGAGATCTTCCTGAGACGGGCAAAAGGTGTATTTTTTTAAATAAAATTTTTAATCACAATTCACTAAGTATACTTACAGATTAGATATTTGATACTAACGAATCCATTTTTTCTTCAATTAGGTATGTATATTTTTTAAAAAGCAATTTTAGCGACCCTTATGTATTTTTAACAACAAATATTTCAAAACACTAACTTGATATTTCCCCACAAATCCAATTAAGCTAGTGTGCCCTTTTACTTCCGGAGCGATGGTTTTATCTCCATACATATATTATAAGTAGGCTTAAGTAATACCCCTTTCACTATTCTTTACAGGCAAATATGCTCAAGCTTGAGCATATTTTCAAGCTTCTAAGCTTTTCATTGGAATATGGTATATTAATGAACGAGGCTGGTTTCTTTTCGGGCATTTTTGTTCCTTGGTTGCGACAAGAGATGTTTAATCATTTTCTTAAACCTCCTGAAAAAACATAAGCCATTCAACAAAATGCCGACGGAGGTTTCATGGAAAAACGCTTAATTATAAAAAAATCTGGAAAATAAAATATACCACTCGCTCTATCAACTTGCTTGTTTTCTAGCTAAAGCTCTCTATGAATTATATTTATACATTTTTCTCTTGTTTTATTTGAGATAAGGACTAGGTAACTTGTGAATTATTTTTTATTAAACTTAATACAACTAATTGTTTCCTATACTGAAGATTTGCAAGTAGATGGAATATGGGCGACGTAAAATAAATTATGAAATTGCTTCAAGGGAAAAAAATGAGTTTAAATTCCAGTAAAATTTATACAGTATAAACTTCTAAATGTATATGACTAGGGTTAGAATTTAGAGTTCTTTCATTTTATCGGACTATCATGCAGTAAATTTATTTGAAGGTTTGACAGTACCTATTATGCAAATAGTTCGAATTACTACCTTAAACTATACGCTTATACTAACGTTACTATAACGTTGACTGTTCTATCGAAAGAAACAATTTATATCTAATGGAATGTTCACAATGTTAAAATTATGATAATGAATTATCGGCTAACCGGTTTACCCCAGGGCTCTTTCTTGAGCCCAATGTTATATATCTCTATTTTTAATTCTATTTTCAGAAATCTTTTGATATTTTGGTTGAATTTTCTTTACATTAACTCCACACAAAAGACCCTGAGAAAAATAAATCGCTCAGGGCCTATGTCATCTTTGAAGAAGTTGTATAAAGGGTATTTTTAGGAAAAAGAACGAAGGGAAGTTCTGGGAAGGAAAAGGAAAAGGGTATAAGGAGTGGGTAACAATCTGGGGTCAATGTGTCCGGGAATGAATCCTTTCCTCCTACTGTGGTACAAGACGATGGATGGAGAGAGTCCGCCAGTCACTTGTACCACCAGTTTCCGAACACTATGTATAACACGTCTTCCATTTCTCCATTTTAGAATGAAACGATGGCAAAGAATTTGACTCTTTTGGGACTCTCAATTCGGGAGGCGGTTGTGGATACAACCATTTATTGGGTAACCAGCATCCCTGTCATAGGTCACCCCAAGTGGTCGCTACAATTGGTAACTTAATAGGAGTGCCTGGGTTCACGGGGTGAGGTTTGTCTAAGTCTTGGCGGCGGATGAGTTTGTCACCTAGAGCGGGCCGGAGACCTAACCTAGAACTCTCCAGCCCGTCGCGTTGCATCGTAGTGGGAGAGGTGGATTCATATGCACATCATTCCTTCATTTTGGGAGGCGGTTATGGGTATCAGCCGTCAAGATCTAGACTAATCTTACCCTATGAATTCAGGCACCCCTGATAAGTCACCAAACGTAGCGACCCCTTTGGGGTGACTTATCCATCAAAAGGTTTCCAGGGCGGCGCGCGGCGATACCATAGCCGCTTCTAAAATTGCTGATATTTAAAAACGTGCACTCAAAACATAGCTTATATGTCGTTGAGTTTATTTAGTCATAGACATTACATTTGTCTGATGGGTCCAAAGTGTTTGGATTGACGTACACGTTTTTTTTCATTTTTCCTGTCGTGAGGGGGTTCACACCCGAGTGTAACAGTAAACTTTGTACTACTGATGTTCAAATTGAAATTCCAAGAAGAGGGTGAAAGAGCTCTGAATAATGTTCAATGAATATATGTTATTGTCAAGTATTTACTATAAAAAATTAACAGTTGTAAAATCTTTTTAAAAAGTTGTATCACGTGTTGTGATACGTATTATATTTCTCGGACTTTCTAAGATGGTACACAGTCAGTATATCGTGATAATGAAATGTCACAATCCAGAATCCAAAGGTTGTTTGAAATATTAAGCTTAGGGACAAGATTGGAATAACCAGATACTTCTCGACTAACCCCTACCCATGCCCACTCCCTTCAGTCTCAGAAAATACTCCAATTATAGATTTCCCTATAATAGTCATAGTATAATTTAATAGTCAAGCTCATAATGATACGATATTCACTGTTAACAAATACAATCCTTTGAAGGAAATTAGATTTCCATTGATTCTGTTGAAGATCTCTCAGCTTAATTTTTCACCCGACTTCCAACTCCCAACTCTCTGAACGGATGCGAATCGGTAATTGCTAAAGGTCTGTGAATATAAACAATACGTAATTTATACAAGTTGAAGCTCCCAAGACAATTGAAGTCCATACATAGTAAATAGAAAGCCTTTGTTAGTTAGAACGTATGGAGACTTCAGCATAGACAGAATGGAGATACGTAATAGCACATCACGTGTTAATTTAACAAGGCAAATATACCGTGTACCTGGTAATAGGCCCTTCAAATTCAAAGATTGACAATACGGATAGTTTACGAGAAATATTCAAATTCATCAATTATTACTACAAAGACAAGCTCAAAATATTACTGAGAAATACATAATTCAAGCAGAAAAGATTTTAAAAATCCCACGACTTGTTGGCATTCTAAATATTATCAATTATTCATTACTAATTCACTACTAATTTAAATAACTTTTTAAAGGTTGCGTTGTTGGAATGAAAGTTAAATGAAACATTAAATTGTTTTCAAAACTGAAATTCATGTTGATAGAATAGATTTAATTATACGACGACATTTTCCTTGAATATTGGAAGTTTATCAGTGGCAATAAAACAAGTTATGGTGAGTAGCCTACATCCATTGTTTTGAAAGCTGAAAATGATGTTGATAGGATAGATTTAGTTATAAAGGGTCTTTCATTAAGTACTTCCTATCTTAAAATGTAAATAAAACAAGGTCTGTGTGAGATACCGCTGAAATTTTTTTTATTCCTTTGAAAGGCCTATCGATGGAATATAATAATTCCATACGTACATTTTAAAACTATATAATATACGTGTTCACGCCACTTTTATTGTTACATGTTTCTCTTATGGCAACTATCTATTGTGCACTCCGCCTTGACTGAGTTCAGTTGATTTCACATCGCCGCCCAGTCAGGACCCAAGTCTTACAAATCGCACCGCTAAAATTCAGTTCCATAAAATCGCCGCATGGGAAAAGGTTCCCACAATTCGCAACCATTTTTGCGCTGCACGCCTCATCTCGCTTGTCAGCACCAAATCCTTTCAAAAATACCTTCCTAACTAACATTTATCTCCCTGGTGCAATAAAATATAAGTGGAATGGAGGAAGCAGTTTTTCAGGTAAGTGAAATTATAATAAATATTACAATTAAAAACCCGCATACAGTCCATCCGCGCCTCAACAATACGTTTGGAATATAACATTGTTCAAATGTCCACCGCGGCTTCTCTGGGTGACGCGCATCCGAAATGTCCAATTTATCATGACTCTGGCTCATAAATCAGGCTGAATTAGACCGATGGCATGGCATAATTGTATTGGCTTTGAGGTCCGCTGTGGTTTATGGCTTGTTCAGTAGGCCTGCGACTTAAAAAAAAACCCACAAGAAAAAGTCTAACGCGGTCAAATCGCAAGATCTCGGTGGCCAGTTCACATCACCTTCACGTGAGATTTTATCAATAAATAATTTTAAACAATTAATTAAATTTCAAACAATTTTATCATTTTTACGTGTTGTTGAACGCTATTTCCGTCCAAGGTGATTTGGAAAAACAGACTGAATAAATGACAGTCTATTTGATAGATGTCGCTTCAAAAATATGTCAAAGTTCTGTACTCCCTATTGGAAGACCCTTAACGAAAACATTTTCCATAAATATTGGAAGTTTATCAGTTGCAATAACACATTTACGGTGAGTAACCAAGTGATTTAAAGTGTCGGGTACATGCGAAGGCGTTGTAGAGGCTTCAATCCTCTTCTCATTGAGTTCTCTATCATTGCAGAAACGACATTTCCCATTTTAAATGTAAACTCAGATTATTAACAAACCATAAAAACCATTGTCTTTATTTTATAGAGTTCAATGGTTTATTTAAATCTCCACAATGCAAGACGGATATGACCGTACAAACTGAAAAAAAAATCGTTTTCCTAGAATATCAGAAGTGAAAAGCTATTCAATTTTCACGATGTCAGAAGTCACCCTCAGGAAGTTTCGCTGTTTCAGATTTCTAAAAAACATAATGATATTCTCCCCCACTACAAATAATGACAAATTCATTAAACATCCTTCGCGCGCATGAAGAGCTATTTTTAATATCAATATTGATCCTCATATATAAAATACCCATTGAAAACACATAGGAATCCCAATTACATAATTTATTTATGTAAATGTTCAATTCCCTTATTATTTCTGGAGATGATTGGTCGAATGTGAGTTTGCGATTTAAATACTCCCACATCATTTAATTCAAGTCGGTTTTGTTATGTAGGACGCAATTTTTGGTATTGTTTTCAGATTTATATAATAATTTATGACATGAAATTATTAAAATAAAATTCAAGTTATTTTAAATTATACACATTTATCAGATAAAAATTACAATTTTTGTAGAAAAAAAATACGGTTTCGTATATTTGAATAAAAGGTGCGCAGAAATATTCCAGAAGCCTTACAGAATTTTGTTATCTGAAAAAAAAAATATTTTAAATTTAATTTTTAATGACGACACTCGTTTATTTTTTCATAAGACGGTGGCATTCGTGTTTCTCCTCAATGTTGTTCTCTTGTTGTGTTAAAAAAAATATATATATATTAAAATGGTAACGATACATGTTACAAGCGTTAAGGTGTAACATTACTAAATAATGCAAAAACGTGAGATTTTGTTTTAAAAATGGGATAGCTAAGACAAATTTTAGATGTTTTAATTAAATCCTGTCTTTGAAAAATCGAGTTTTTATTTTTATAAAAATTGCTTCAAAGTTAAAAATCTCCTATTTACGAACCGCTTTTCGGTTATGGTTTTATTGAATAATGTGGAAAATCACACTCTTTAGAAAATGATTGTAAAACATTGTTCATTTGCCCCTAAATTTCGCAAATAAAATAAAACACGGTTTTTGGCGATGTTTATTTCTTGAATAAATCAAAACAGGGGGTGGTGTTAAACGTGAATTTAAAACTTATCACCATCTACATAAGGAGTGTTATTACAAGCGGCCTGATTCCAAATTTTACATGACGTGGTGCATCGCTTGAAAAAACAGTTTTTTGAAGATACTTTCCAAATCTGAGTTCAATCGGCCGATTTGTTATTGAGATCAGCAGAGGAGAACCAACTGTTTGGATGCAGCAGAACGATGGTATTCCTAACGTGATAATTTTTCTGAGACTAAAATAAATGGTGCAGTGGTTAAATAAGTAAAAGGATCTGGCCTAAACATTTCTGAAGGTCCGAAGCTGTCATGCCACGTTTTAAAACTGATTGAGACAATTGAGTATCTAAATTCTGGTATGAATGTGAAGTCCAAAACAAAAAACATTATTGTATTAAAATATCAAGGCTAAATATTTTTAAACATTAACAATTTTCAATAAATAAATTGTTTCCAGTAAATCTCCAAGTGTTTCGATTCAAACTCTACTAAAAAATCGCTGAAAATAAAACGGCAAATATTTTTTAAAGCACATAAAAATGATTGTTGTTTCTCACATAAATATTTAATTCCCACAAAATATATAACCTTCTCGCTGAGTCTCGCTCATACTGATGGGAGAAATGCTAATATAACAAATTTCTTAAGATATTCAAATTATATCTCTGTTTACCTTTGTATACGGAATCATAATAAGATCTGACGAGAAGAGGCCTCTAGTTAACTTTAATCACTAATGAATAATGCAATTATTCGGCCCCAATTGGCCCCCCAAATATAACGTAATTTTGATATCAAGATGGCTTGAATCGTGCTAATATATACGGGTTCCCATGGATCTTACGTGCACGTGTTATATTAAGATTTTAATCTCTGGAGCTGCAGAATGTGATTCTTTAGGTGTGGCCGGCTTGCAATATGTAGCTACTTAATGACCACGTTATATTATTGAATGTGAATTACCAAAATGAGTGTATGGAAAACTGAAGGTAATGAATAAAATACTATCCCGCTCACTAATAAACGTGTTTTAAATTTTTACAGAACTAAATAAAATTTACCCTGCATTCATGGTTTTCTATCATTTGATTAATCAATTGGTAAATTAAAATTACTGTATGTGAAAAATTTAATATACGTTTATTAGTAATGCTCATATACTATGCGTCTAATAAGCCATGAATCAAACAAAATGGAGTAATTTTTTTAGATGTTTTTTTTTATTATTTATTGAGTTAGTTTATACTTTTAGTTAGTTGGTTTATATCTTTTCCTTCCCAGAACTCTCCTTCCCTTCCTTTCCTTAAAAAAACACCCAAGGATGACATGGGCCTTGAGGGAAATTATTTTCCTCGAGGCCGCCTGTGTGGAGCTCATGTAAAAAAAAATACTAGAATTTAAACTTATGTGCACAAGAAAACATTTAAATATTTTTACAAAAAGCATAAGATTTCTTTTTAAAAACATCTATTCTTCCTTTATTCTTCATACTTTCACGCTTTTCATTATACATCTTTAGTCCTCTATACATTTAATGTTGAATTTTTTGTTTGTGGCAATATAACTCTGTTTATATTTCTGGTTTCGTAATTATGTTTATCTCTATTAAAAACAATTTCATACTTAAAGTATTTTGGCATTTAGTTTTTCATAACTTTGTTTCAAAATTAACACATTAAATAGCAGTCTTTTTTTATTGGAATCCAATTTAGCTCGTCTCTCATTTGATTAACCTTTGCGTATTTGCCTTTCCCCAGTATACATCTCATAGCTTTGTTCTGTATAACTTCTAGCTTGTTCAAATTTCCTTCATTGGCCAATTACAACATTGTAGTGCAGTAATCTAGATATGGGGCAACTACAGTTTTATAAATGAGCTCGGTAGTGTTTTCAATTAATTTATTTCTTAGTCTTTTAAGAAAATTTACTTTTTGATACCTTCTTTAGCACATATTCAAAATTTGCTGTGAAAGTTGGTTTTGAATCGAGTATAACACACACAGGTATTTAATTTCCTTGAGGGGAGGTCATTTGCAATCAAAATAACTAAATGTGTTGTGATTCAATTCTTAACCTTTTCGATGTTATGTCAATTTTAGTATTTAATAATTTGAATAAAAAAGCACAAATTAAGAGTTTTTTTGCAAAGCTCCAAATCCTGAAAAAAAATATTACCCTCAAGGCCTGTGTCATCTTTGGGGATGTTGTGTAAAGGGTTTTTTTAGAAAAAAAAGAAGAGAAAGTTCTGGGAAGGAAAATGGTGTGAGGGGTGAGTAGGGGTCAATATATCCAGGAATTACAGTCCTACGAATCCATTCCTCCCACTGCAAGGCAAAGTGATGTGAGAGTCTACCAGCACTCCTGATTGGGCTTGCCACTTAGTTGATGGGCAGATAAATCCGCCGCCAAGACCCGGGCGAACCTCACCCCATGAACCCCATTTCTGCTAAGTCATCAAACATAGTGAACTATTTGGGATGACCTACGGCAGAGATGTTGGTAATTTAATAAATAGTTTCCGGGGCGGTGGTACCTATATCCCCCCCCCGTACCAACCTAACGTAGCATGACCTAAAGTAGAAATAATAAATAAAAATCAATGCAAGTATCGATTTATAATTATTTATTTATTTATTTATTTGTAAGAGACGAACAGCTTTTACATTAAATATAGATACATACATATAAAATTAAATTAAGTTAAGCCAAAAAGGTCTCCTATGTTAAAATTATTTGGAGATGGAGTTTTATTAGATCTAAAAATTAATTTTTGGTGAGGTGGAGAGGAAGAGGAAAATAGGATAAGGATAGGAGATGCTCCCGATACATTCTACAATCTTGAATTAATTTTCAATCGTATGCGTTACTTCAATTCGGTATTTCTGAAGGGTATTATTAAAAATATATTTATTGTAAAATGTTGTATTAGGTATATTGCGCACATAATCGGGGAATCGGGGAATTTTTTCTAACGTTAGTTCTACATGATGGTAAATAAAATAAGTCGGATTTCCTTGTTGATCTTGTCGGAATATGAATGTTTAATAAGTCGGTAAATCGTCCTAAATGTACATGAATCTTATAATGATTAATGTACATTTAGGAATAATAACGAAATTAAATCATTTGGAACCCTTTGGCCAATAACTACACTTCAGAACACTATCTACGCCAAGAGTAGTACCTACTTAAATTGCACTGCTCTTTATACGACACTACACTTCACTTGACTTTTTCGTGACACTGCCTGCCCAACAGCTCGTGATTTCAAATTAGGTAATAATAAATAAAAAAAACTCAAATATCGCTTTGCTAGCATAAAATTACGAATTTAGGGAGTACCTACAAATACAGTTGAATCAGCTCCGATGCACGCAACAGTACCTACATTATGCTCCAGTACACTAATTCCTAACAACTCATCAATTATACTTATTTTATTGTTGTGTATTGGTTTATCATTTGTTGAATTCAGATTTGAACTATTATTATTTTTTTTTAATTTCTGCTTAGTTCTGTTTTTTATTCATTTTTCTTAAATATTCTAGTTTATATACCCCTAGTCTTGTTTCTAAATACCTATCTGTGAATATTAATAATTGGTCTGTTTTTTTTATCATCCTCTTATGTTTATTATATTACTAAGACTGTTTATGTTCCTTCAATAAATAAATTAATAATTAATAAATAAATAAATAGATAAATACAAAAATTTACATTTGGCAACAATAATAAATTTAAGCACCTCGGTTGACTGTAACGGGCAAAACGCTGGTTGTGATTGTGTTGTTTGGACACGTTATGCGGATGGACAGAGCAAAACGTGTCAAGAGTAAGTGGGCTGAAGATAGATTCGGAGATGTCACAGAATGACTTGAAACATTCAAGGGAATCAAATATTTGCTTAGTGGTTACTGACAAGAAAGGAGAAACAAGGGAAGTAAAGAAACAATAAACGGACACGACGTTTTTATTAACGGAAATAATCTTACATGCGATTTTCTTGAATTTAAGTAATTTTTTGTTAGTCAAGGATATTAGTCAATAAATTTGTTAATATTTACGTTATTATAATTTTTTTTTATGGGCTGTAAAGTCATAAATAGAGAACAGTTGCTTAAATATTGCCTACTTTCAATCAATTTAAAGTGTTTTATATTTTTGCCCAGTTCGCTTATAAAATATTAATTTAAACCCCTCAACCCTTAGTGGAATTGTGGAATATGTGGTGGGCACACAGACGAAATAATTGTTTCTTAGAGTAGCAGTGAGCCTTTTAAAATAACACAAATAGGTATATTGAAGTAACTAATACTGCCAACTATTTTCCGCTGCGAAAACTTCCTTAAAAGTTAGAAAACCATCATATTTACCGACATTTTTGTCATTCAGTTCAAAATTTTGAATTTAAAAAAAAAAGTCAAAAGTTTCGTTAAGGGTTAACTGAGCAAGATGAAATATTTTATTTGTTGGGTGAGCAACTCTACATATTAAAAAAAATATATATTTAGATATTTATTTAATTTTTAAAAGAACTTTTTCCGTTCAATCACAGGAGACCATATTTGTCCCAGCTGACAGTCTCATGTATAAAGCTATAACGGTGTTAGAAAGGCAAAACACCACTCTTTCATATTAAACTTTTGAACAGCAATTCGAAAAAAAAAATTGAAAATTTGTTAATTTTTTATTAATTATTTTCATATGGAGTGACAAAAAGTGGGGTAACAAGAACGTTTATAATATATTTGTCTGATACAATAAGTATGTTTTTTTTTCGTTATCAGTAATTTTAGTTAGATAAAACGTAAGGTTTTTAATTTTTTTTTTATGTTTGCATGCAAAATTTTTATATTTCAAAAAATTATATGTTTATTTCAGATTATAATATTTGAAAGCGAATTTTATCATTTTTCAAAAACAGTTTTTAGCTTTTGGATATGTTCGAAAATATTCCATTTATTTGCAATTTTTTGTAAAGCGGAAAAATTTCAAACATCTGAAAAATACGCCAAATTTCTAAAGGGTTAAAAGAACTCTGTGAAGAACCGAACATATAAATCATTATTATTCTTGCTCATCTAAAGAACTTAAATGCTACGCCAACTCGTGACTGAATATAGTAGTTTTATAGTACCTTCCTATATTCAATGCAAAGCTTAAGTTTTGTACTAGAAAGTTATTTTTAAATGCACAAAGGAAAAAAACACGCAACAATGAGTTCTATGAAAATTATTGAAAAAGCTGACGCGTGTTTCATTATTTTTGTACGGACTAAACTAGAATTTTCGGAAATATTCTACTTTGAAACTACATACAATTTTTTTTTCTAAATAACGTGAATCTTTATAAAAGCTTGTATTTAGTCGCGTGTAAAAGATAAATTCGCTGATTGGTCTTATTTGATTTAAATGACTTTTTCTTCAAACTTCGCAAATTATTAATTTAATGAAAACAAATAACTTTGTGTACACTACTATTTAATTAAATTAATAGTGGTGTACACAAAGTTATTTGTTTTCATTAAATAAATGATTTTTGTTACGGCATCGGTAAAATGTTGAGATGGGATATGTTTTGTTGGCAAGAATAATAATTTGGGATGGGAGATGTTGTGTAGGCAAGAAAAATAATTTAATAATCACATAATAAAAATATGAGCCTTTTTATCCATGGCTTCTTGCAGAAGTAAATAATCCCCACGGATTAATTTGTGGTGAAAACAAAATGGTTTATGAACCCGCGTCAATCACACAGTAACAGTTAAATTATACTTTTTTCCTCCATATACAAATTCCACCGGTTTGTTGATAAATGTTACGAGACGTAGGTACTCGTAGTGTTAAGAAAAGATGGACTTCCTCAGGATCTAGCGTCAAAAATGCACTTTCTGTAACTAGTCAGGCTTAGAGAATATGGTTAGTACATATTACCATAATTTGTGATATAACAACATACTCGTATTAATTATCTCCATTTTTCAGTATTACAATTCAATAATTTTCAGAGGTTTATTTCAGGCTAAAAATTTACATTTTCAAAGTTTTCATTTCGGGCTGAGAATCCTCTTTTTTCGTGTCAAAGTTTTATCTCCTACAGACTGTTTATCTTTAGCTTCGCTATTCGTGCTTCATTTTTATTTAATAATCGTACAAATTACTGTAAATTTTCTGCAACTCAGATGTCTTTATAGCAAAGAACACACAAAAATAAAATCATCACATCACTGCGGTGGTTTCGTGTTTCAAATAAACTGACTTTCTGTTAAATGGTCCCTTTAAATAGTAACTTACGGGCTTCGGTTCACTACAAAGCAGAAAACCTTTTGCTTCTGAAATTAAATAAAATCGCCAATGGTTTAATTGTGCATAAAACTTGGAAACATTTTTCTCTCTGAAATTTTAAGAACGTAGTTTATTGGTTATTGTTCCGCGGCTATTTTGACCTCCGAACGCTTTTTGCAGTTTAGGAAAACTCATAAAGGTAAATAAAATAGGACAAAGGTTTCAATTCTTGAAGATTTCAACAAAAAGTTTGAAAAACTAAGCTATATCGGATGATAATACATATTTTTATTTTTTTCTTTTTTTATTGCATTGTAAGTTACATAATTTGATGAATTTTCGACCACCATGTTAGACACGCCCGTTGTGGTGGTCGTTGTGGATATCAGACGGCGTAAAATAAGCAAAATAAATTGTTGTATTCTATTGCACTTGCGAGGTTAGAAACAATTCTGCTCGGATTATAATATGATATAATACGTAAGATAACTACCTTACGCAAGGCAAAACCTATAGATATCCGAAATATATATAAGCATCGTAAATAACTTTAATGTATTTATTATTAAATTCGTTGAAAAAATATATAATAGATTATTTTCACGAATTTAATACATTTATTATTAAATTCGTGAAAATAATTTTCCCAACGGCCTGGCCTTATGGCCCACCTTAAATAACAATATTGCTTTCATTTGTGTGAAAAACAATTTATTCGGTCGATTATAAACCCACAGAAAAATAATTATTTTGTCAAAAAGTTGGCTTATTTATATGAATATCATACTCGCACCGGTGTAAATAATTTCAGAAATCCGACCCGCATTTGAAGTTTCAACATGCCTTGTTAATTTTAGATGATATTACCTACGCATTTATAACAGTAAATAAAAGGAACAAAAACACATCTTCAATTTTCCATTTGCGGTTTAGGTATGTGATTATTGTGTAATAGGAACTCCGGTGGACCATTTGTCCCACTACGTAGAGGGGGAGCATATTTGCCTACTCGTGCAAGTATAGGGTTAATTGCCGTCCGTACGTGACACCATAACAAAACCTAAGATATTTATGAAGGGTAGCCCTCAAGGCAGGTGGTTGGGACTCACCGCCCCTTCGTTGAAGGGTCGTACTGAATTTTAACTATCTTCTATTCATATTTACCCTAATTAATTGAGCCACTTTGAACCAGAGTACACTACTTTCGACTTTAATGAGAGTAGTCCTCAATTTAAGAAAGGTGTATTCGCGACTTGCCAGTTTATGATTTGAATTATTTAATGAAGAAAAAATTCACCATATTCATGGTGACCGGAAATTAGTTGTACAAGCAGGAAACTGGAGAATCGACATTTTATTTGGAGTCAATTTTGCAGCAACTTTTTATGATTTGAGGTTCCGATTTCGAATAAATAGAGTCCGAAGTTGGAATTTTTTTGGTTCTTAATCTAAAAATTCTTAATATTCCTTCAGTACAGTGTTTTTATCAGTTATTTTATGTTTTTTTTAAATACGTTGAAGCACAACGCTCCAGCCAAAGATATTCAAATATAAGGGATATGCAATGGTGTCTGCCCGACTGTCGCTGTCGGCGGGATTACTTCCGAATGGGAGTAGTTTGAATACTGAAAGTAGTTGATTTTTCGAAGGTGTGCGGTAGTATTGGTTGACAATATAGTTTGAATACGGAAAGTATTCGTTCATTTAGTTGATTTTTTTAAGGTTTACAGTAGTATTAGTTAAGGGGGGGTAAGGTTTTAAAGGCGAAAAAAGGCATATTTTCATGATTTATTTTATATAAACGTTATAGTATGACGTCTGCAGTATCTTTGAAAAAAAATTTATAAAAAATATCAACTAATAAGTCCGTGAGAGCGAATCTCCAGAGGCGCCTCGAAAAAAAGTTGTTATGCGGTGAACGTCATAACTTGTTAACTAATCATTTGAAACAAAAAAATCGAAATGTTTTTAAAAGGAAATTTATTCTCGTAGGTAGTGACGAAGAATTTTTTTTTGCAGCATGTTGAAGTCAAAAATGCGATTTTTGTAAAATTTTCTGTGAATTTGTTATTATAAAATGGAAAAAAATGGTAAAAAAAACTCTTCGTCACTTACCTGTTGATTTAGGTATAAAAATAGTTTACAAAATTTCAAATGGATTAGTCATATAGATGTTGAGTTATAATGTTCACGAATTTAAAAAAATTCTTTGCGAGAAAATTGATTTAAAGTTCTTTTATACCTACTCGAAATATATTCTTGAATCGAGCAAGAGGGCCGGTCGCTTGAAACGCTGTATCTTCGTAATTTTTTCTCCGATTTACTTGAAATTTTGGCACAATACTCTCGACAAGTTTTACATTTAGAAAAAAAATAAGTTTTAAATCCTTACGCCCCCCTTTCCCCCCTACCAGGAAAACAAGCCCCACCCAATAAAAACTACGGAAAGCACATCACTTCAATATTTTTGGCTCCAATAGTATTTTAATCCGTCACTTGCCTAAAAAAAAAATTTTTAATTAAAAAATAAAAATTACGGGTATGTTTTTTGCGTGACAAATATTCACCACGTTTCCAAAAAAAAAAAAACTTGAAGGAATATAAAGCTTGTGCATTTTTCTTGCTCATTTAATTTGTAATGCTAAGAATATTTCTCTTAAAAAATACTGAAAGGGAATATTAAAATTTGCTCGAAGCATCTTAAATAAATAAATACCATAGCCGTAACTGTCATGAACAAAATTCTTACAGATTTTTTCATAAAATGTAAAAATACACTTGATGTTGTTAATACTTCATTGTTGCCTTCTTGACTTATTATTATTATTAGTATTTTAAAAAAGAAGAGTCGCTCATAATTTATCTGAATTCTCAGAGAAGCTTTTGGCGAATGATTCCGTTCGTGCTTTATTACCGAGATGTTTCTTACTTCAAACGTTGATAGTAGGTCAAGTAACACGAGAAGCAACAGACGAATCGTCACGAACGAATTGAACGACATCGGGATGATCTTGTGTCGGCAGAACTGGAGTGATTTAATGCAGAGTGAGTCGGCGAAGTTCGTGGTCTATCTCGGTTTCATCTCCATGAAATTCTTTTCCAGTGCTACCATGTCGATTGGTTTCTTTCGAATGAAACGATGTCAAATGGTATTCATAGTCTTAAAGTTCTTTAATTTTATGGATACGACCATTTCCACCTAAGTGAAGATTGGGGCATGTATTTCTAGACTCTTAGCGACACTCGAGTGTTAAAAAATACGGGTTGGCATTATTATCGAAATTCATTTCATGGCGAGGAAATCCGATGGCAAGCATAAAGACTTCAATAAAACATTTTTAAAAGGATCAATGAAAAAAAAATCCGTTTAGAATATTATGTTTTATCGAAAAATTATTGTTTAATTTATAAATTTTAAAGTGTATTAAACTGTTATATTTTACGTGTGTTAGAAGTCAACTTGAGTACAATTCTCCCTTCTGGAATCCACATAATAATATACATGTACAAGCTGTTGAAAGAATACAAAACAAATTCTTACGTTTTCTAAATTTCAAAATGGGGATTCCAACAATTATGTTGAACTACAACACTCTGTTAAATAATATGAATATGCTCAAATTGTCAGACAGAAGAATTTTCACTGACTTGGTATTTCTATATAAAATTCTACATGATTTAGTTGATAGTCCGGTATTGCTTGAATTGATAAGCTTCCAGATTCCACAACGTAATACAAGAAGTCAGGATTTATTTCAGTGCAGAAATTCTGGGATATGTATTCCTCTTTACCCAGAATACTAATGGAAGGAAACAATTACACCAAGTCCGCGGACATCTTCAGTTTATCTTTAAACAAATATAAAATATTGTTACTGAAGCAGTTCAGTTATGTACAATAAATATTGTATTTATTTCCATTGTCTCGGTGACTATCTATCCCTGGATGACAGCGGATCAGAGGAAAGGGCTATTTTGGAATCAGTTACTATGGGATTTATAAAATGACACCAACACTAACTGGGTGAATCCGAACCAAAAGCTGCCCGCAGAGCCTAGCAGCAAAAACCTGCGGATCGGGTATTTATTTTCGAGTGTTAATACTGTTAATGGGTGACCGGAGAGAATCATGCAACTTCAACACCTCCTTTGAAAAGTCGTTAAAAGTAATAAGGGGAGAGGAAGGAGATTTTCTTATATTTTTTTATGTGAATACCTTACAAGAGTCCCAGCTGCTCCCGTCTGGAACCAGTGAGACTATGGCACCCCCCAATTGGGTTTTTTGTGAGGCTGAAGGTAGTTGGTAGGGGAAGGAGATGGGGAGAGGAAGGTTTGGAAGTATCTTACTAATCAGATCTGGTCACCAAACACGGCTAAAGCCATTTCAAACAACGTTTCAATTCTGAATGGTGGTCTTACACCAGGGCAATACTGAGAGTATCTTCCACTCTGGAGCGTGCCGCAAACATAATATATTTTATTTTTAAAACAATTAATTGTGAAATAAAACAAATCAAATGAAAATTATTTGCTCACGCCGGGATTCGATTCCGCGACTTTCGAATTGCGAGTCAAGAACGGAGACCACCAGGCCGTCAAGTATTAATGGTGCCTCAGGTGTAATTTAGAGAATCTCTAGAATGCTTCCAGCATCTTAACGAAAATATATTCAGATTCTTCTGCCGCTTCTGTAGTTAAGTCGTGTAATATTATTTAGATATTTTCAGTATCACATACCCGTCATGCGAATGTTGGGAATATTTCGTCCGATATTCCAGCGAATTCGCTAACGACCCATCTGTCGCCACACCGCCACCGTGCAGGAGCTTACTTCATTGGAGCGGGCTGTCTCGTTTTGTAGCGTAACGTGTTTTTCCAGTACTTTGCCGAGCTTCCTCTGCAAAAATGCGGAAACCATTGCACTTTTAGATTAGATTAGTCTTTAGCATTTAGCAACAACGTTTTTGTTCGAGTGCTCATCAGTGCAATACCACATACACAACAGCGGGGTCCGAGATAGTTCCAACTTTTGAAGTAATGTGGGTGCAGTGTAATTGCGAAATCGGCATAATTTTGTTGTAGCTTTTATTTATTATGATTGCGCTGTAATACAAAAATCTCGCTTTATCCGGCTTTTCTATTATTTTATTTGTTTTTGTTGTTGGATTTCAACCATTATTTATCATTCCACTTCTTTTAGAGAGTTATACCGTCTATAGATTTTTTTTGCTTTATTAGGATTTTTTTTAATAGACAATGAATTTTTCACATTTATGCATATTTTGAGCACACATTATAATTTTTTTTAGCCCGAAATCGTCGTTTATTGCTGAAGTATATGGCAACTTAAACACTGTGTACGTCGTACTTTGTACGATCGCTCACATTATATAACACCGCGTATCTCAAAAAAATACGATTTTCAAATAATTCCTTTTAAAACAACGCGTGCGTCAAATTAATTATATTAACTAAACAAATCTTTGTTATTCAAAAGATTTGTTATTATTAAACAAATCTTTTGTATAAACATTAACTGCTTTCCAATGATTTTGTTACCAAACTTTGTACAAAGGAAGTTGTTATTTGGTCAAAACATTTGTTAGTTGATTCAAACCATGACGCACGCGTTGTTTTAAAAGGAATTATTTGAAAATCGTATTTTTTTGAGATACGCGGTGTTATATAATGTGAGCGATCGTACAAAGTACGACGTACATAGTGTTTAAGTCGTTTTTTTTAACCCTCATACTATTATTTTTGTTAACGATTTAAAAAAACTTAAATAGAATATTATATATTTCTCGCGTATAAGAACAACGCACCTCTCATTGTGTCTCGGTCTTTTTTGTGTATTACAACACGTATAAAATACACAAATAAAATACCCAACAACGTGTTTTTAATGAAAAAAAAACTTCTTCAATTAACTGATGTCGAAATATTAGTTGACCGTGCACCCTAATACGAGCTTGGAGTTTGTAAATAATCACAAAACTCTCTGGGCATAATACCCTAACATCTACTTGATTGATGAGTCTACTCGCGGACAAAACACGTCAATAAAATGGCAAAATTAGCACTGGTCTAAAATGCACAAGATATACTAATCTTGTACATTGGCGCTGCTACATAGGCGGCCTAATAGATGTTTCCAGTCCAAGTTTGATTCCACCCCCAAATTCAAAAATATTATATGACGGATACCACATAGGTTAAGTTAATCCGGAGGCAGTAAAATTCACAATTTTGCAGATCACAATGATTAAGCAGATTGTGTTTTTTGACATGTTACAATAACATTTCAATTAATTAATTATTGTATCCAAAAGGATCCTTCAGCGACATCTACGGCTCAGCTGTCCTCATTACGCAGTTTAAAAGCACAATACAAATTAGTATCCATGGAAGCACATAGAGACTGCCAAACCACCATTTTGTGATATAACTGGATTTAATTTATAATTCAGATCAAAAACTAAAACAAATTATGATGCCTAGCCGGACCGTTTTTTTCAAGGATGTGTTATTTTTATTTATCAAAATAAACGGTTTTTTTATTCTTCCTGAAAACCTGTGTAAAATGAGATACGTGGTGTTATAATGTGAGCGGCAACATATTTGATATGAATATTTTTGCCGAAAAGTTTGCAGTTGTTTGTTTATTTAGTTCACCAAAAAAAAAACAAAAACAGCAAAAAATTATGAGCCTTTACACGGGATGACCCCATTAACATCACCTTTATTTGTATATGCCTATAGCTGACCAATTGCCGTAGCTTTTTCAGTGTCAAAAATACGAGTGATATTAACAATTTATTATTTTGCTTAAAATTATAAGTCACATTACAAAGAATCTGCTCCAAAAAAACTTTATTTTTCTTGAAATTCTGGATTTGACAGATCACTGAGAACTTTTAAGACTTTTAAGAAAACAACACATTTTTTTAAACTTTTTAACACGTATTATTAAGCGTTGCCTGTTTTGCATATATTTAGTATTTTTGCGCATAGCAGCCGCTTCCCCATTCAAGACATTATGAAACTGAGTCTCAACCACGTACAGTCGACTAATTTTTATTCGTTTTCTTATTACAACACCTTTGTACTTATTATTACCGGTATTTTCGCGAAATCCTTTCTGAGTTTATGATACCTATTAAAATAGATGTTCTCAATCTGGTAGGTAATAATAATAATAAATGAATCTCTTCTACAGCACTATTTTCGTGGAAAAATTGCCTGAATTGCTTAACAACTCATTTTATGTAAACTAAGTATAACTTAGTGTTGAAAAGCTGTTAATATTGCCTTCTTCAGTAATTAAAAATTACAATGAGATAATAAGAATCAATAAGTTATTTCTAATAAATTGAGATAAAGATGTCGCAAATACACATAATCAGATATTTATATCTATAAAGTAACATATATAATAGACGCCATCTAGGTTGAAAATGTATTCGGGTAGAAAATTTTAAAACCACACAAAAGATGGCAACCAAAAAAAAATTAAGTTAATTGAGGTTAACAGTAGTATAATCCTTAAATTGAAAACTTTAAATTGACCGCGTATACGTAGGACTCAAAAGCTAAATTGGAAGAAGGTTGGTTCCGCTAAGATCAAACGATCTGGGTTCAATTTCTAGTTTCGAGCGTTACCTTTTTATTTAACTGTTTCATTTTGCAATTTGGTAGGCGGGTATGGGTACCACTGCCCCAGGAACCTCTTATTGAATAACCAAAACCCCGCCAAAGGTCACTCCCAAGGGTGTTCGGATTCATGGGCTGAGGTTTGTCCAGGTCTTGGCGGTGGATGTGTCTGCCTACCTATTGCGTAGAGCCCACATCGATTTCTTTAGTAGTCGATTATATGAAGCCATCCATCGCAGATGTGATGACTTTACCAATTTCCTGGCACATCTGTTAGGATCCAAAGTCCAAAAACAGCTGGTCACAGGAAAGCATGAATGATAATGAATGAATTAGACTGGTATTGATTGTTGGACCGGTTAATTTTATTATTATTTCTACCCATCCCCTGATTATTTTTAAAAAGTATTCAATTTTGGAGGCGGGAATGGGTACCGCCGTTCCGGGAACCTTTATTGGATAACCAACAACTCTACCATAGGTCACGCCAAATGGTTCACTACGTTTAGTGATTTAGCAGGGGTGCCCGGATTCATAGGTTGAGGTATGTCTAGGTCTTAGAGGCGGATGACACACTGGACCCTAGATTCCTACCCACCCCTTAAAACCTTTTCCTTCTAGAACTCTCATCTCCTCCTTTTCCTTAAAAAACCTTCTACACAGTATCCCCAAAGATGTCATAGGCCCTGAGGGAAATTATTTTCCTCAGAGCCTCCTGTGTGAAGCTCATGTGAAAAATAATCACTATGAGGCAACTGATGATAATCTGGACGTGGGTGAGGTTAAGTAACCACGGATTAAATAAATTTATTTGATTTTTGAGTGGGAAACGTTGCAATTGTTTCTCCTGATTGTCAAAAAAATAAAACACAATGTATTATTTACAACGAGCACAATTTGTAGGTATTGTTATGTACGTATTGTGTTTGTTTTCTTAACTGAAAGGAGTGAAAACCTTTATATGTCATCAGCATTTATTTAAAACATAATTGATTTTCTAATATAAATATTTAAAAATATTAAAAAATTTGAGAAGAAGAGAAGTCGTTTCCGAAATATGATACCAGTTTTCCATCAAATCATCGTGGAAATGGTGCGCCAGAAACCCTTTGCATTATAATTATTATAGTATAATGTAGATATTAGTTTGTTTTAGCTCGCGCAGGGTTGTAGCCATTATCGACAATCTGAGAGTAAGCCATCAAATTGGGAGGCAGGCCAGAGAGGCGATAATCGGGAGAGGGATTACTCGGAAGGGGGTAATTGGGGAGGAGGAGAATAATTGGGATGCGTCGCGTCAATCAAGTCGGGCGATTAGCGTCAATGTGCTCTGCCAAATTTCAGGCAGCCGAGTCGAGCCTTCGATAAACGCCTTCCTACGGTACGGCCTTTGTTAATGCGACGCGATATTTCAAAAGCCACTAAGTCGTGTCGATTGATTGCTGTACGGACTACCGAGATTCGGAACTAAATCCGTCTTTCGGGGATTTCCGTGCAATGCTGCAAAGCGAAACACCCTGATTGAGATGGAATTCATTGAACCACCTGGACAATGAATTTTATTTTGTCATAAGTACAAATGGGAAATTCTAATAATATCGCTTACAAAAATACGGTGTTTTTGGGTATATTTAATATGGCTTTTGTGCATTTTATTAAATATTCCCGTTTATTTTTTTTTTACATAAAAAATTTACTTTTATGCTTATCTTACAAAAATAAAGATAGGCTTAACGCTTGAGATTAATGGTTTAGGTGCGGTATATCCGCTCAAAAAGAAGAAGATGGAGAAATATGTAAATACGAATGTTAGAGAGAGTGCACTTATGTTAAAATCGATAATATTTAAGCGAAAATTGTGAAAATGTTTAATATAACACGACTCGTTTAAAATAGAGCAAGAGTCTCGCGGGGGTTGTCCAAAACAGCATTTAAAAACACTGTTAAGTTTTTCATACATATAACTTGTAAAATAACTGAAACAAAGGTGTTTATAATAATTTTTGAAGCACACATTACGATTTTTTTCTATCGAGGGAATTTCATATAATTATGGTTTTGGCGTGAGGAATGTATAGATATTATCTTCAAAAATAGCATAACATTTTTTAAGGGCTTAAAAACTGTTTAAGGTACATATGTAATTAAATCGGTAGAAATGGGGTACGCCGCGGCTTAAGGAAAACTCTAAATGTACCGTTATAAAATTTTCACAATAAACTGGACTTACCTTGATAATCAATCAAAGCTATTGTTACGATTTATGCCTTTTCCCTCCTGGCAACACAAATTCACTTCCTGGCATTTGCGACAAAAACGGTTCCGCAATGACTGCAATTAATTACTACTATATGTATTGCACTTTCCGCAGCAGGAATATTATAGCTGTCGTAATATCATAGAAGACATCCGACAATAAGCCCTCAACCTTATTTTTAGTAATAAAAATATTTATATTAACTCCTATTTCTTAAGTTAATTTCCTTGTTTCTATTCTTTACCCGTCTTTGCCTCAATGCCAGTGCTCCGATCACAGTGAAAAACATTAATTGTATACCCGAGCATCAATAAAACTTGAAGTATTTAAATTTGCGGAAGTATTTAAATGGCTAATGCTTTAAGAAGCTCTCCTGAAGGTTGTCATCATTAATGAATATGAATGGATTATTAATTGAGAAAGGAGGGAAGATTACATTAGAGTATCTCATTTTAAATCAATTCATCATTTAGATTAAAATTATTAGGTTGCCACCATAATTTACGAAGAAGAAAGAGTGCGGTTTTGTTTTCTCGGAAATATTTTTTTTTCTATTATTTCAACCATTTAATCATCTTATTATAAAAGTGGAGTGAGTTGTTGTAATCCGATATTTTTTCACTTGCAATATTATTAAAAATTAATGTTAGTATCTAGGTACTGTGGGTTTTGATATCACTACTTTTTAAAACATTAGCTTCGCACAGGAGACCCTGGGGAAAATAATTCCCTTCAGGGCCTAACCTTGAGGAAAGGAAGGAGTGACGAACGTATGAATCCACCCTTCCCACTGCGGAGCAAGTTATGAAGTTCCGAGAGGATCCTGCTGGAGAGGTAAAACGGTCTCCCCAGACCAGTCTCTCCCGAGACGGCCTGCCACGCAGTTGGTAGCAGACACTTCCACCGCATGCCGCCACGACTCGGACAAACCTCACCCCATGAACCCAGGCACCCCTGCTAAGTCACAAAACATAGCAAACCATTCGGGGTGATATATGGCAGAGGTATTGATTATCCAATAAATAGTCCTGGGGCGGCGGTACCCATAACCGCCTCCCAAATTATTACACTATTATTTGTTGCCCTTAATAACAAAGAAAAAGCAAAATAAACACTTTTTATTTAGCTTTTTCCAATAACAATAAATAAAAGAGCTATATTAAGAACGAAAATACAGACGGCCGGCATGCTCGCGGGGTAAGGCTCTTGACTCGCAATCCGAAGATTGCAGGATCAAATCCGGCGTGGTCAAATAAAAAAATTTTCGATTGATTTGTGTTATTTCACAATTAATTCATTTAAAATAATATACAGTATGTTTGCGGCACGCTCCAGAGTGGAAAATACTCTAAGTATCGCCCTGGTCTATGAACACCATTCAGAATTGAAACGTTACTTGAAATGGCTTTAACCGTGTTTGGTTACCATATCTGAATAGCCAGGTACTTCTCCATCTTCCTCTACCCCATCTCTTCCCCTCACACCTTCAGCCTTACAACTTACCCCAATTGGGGATGCTACAGTCTTATTGGCTCCAGACGGGAGAAGCTGGGACTGTTGTGAGGAATTCTTATAAAAAATAAAAATAAAATATTTGCAATTCATTTTATCAAACAGTTGCATAGTTATTATATATCCTTTGAAAAGAAATGCAGTGTGAAAAGGAGTTATGGAACTCCTCACAAAAAAATTTTATTCGATTTTCAACACAAATTGGATTGGATTGCTTTTATGTACGTTTGAATATCTAGAGTTTCATTGACGCTTTCATTATGCATACAAATTGACAGACAGCCAGCTACTGACGATACCTACCTAGATAATACTGATATACATTCCTCCGATAACCCCATCTACATACATTAGGGTTGATCAGCATTCTCCGAATTGTCAGTGAATCAATTGAGACTCGTCCAGCAGAACGAATCCAGCCAGAACAACGGTAATGCTGCTTATCGTGTTTGTCACATTTATCGAATTTATTAACATCTGAAAAATCATTACATTATTATATAATAATTCATAACATAATGTATATGAAATTAAAAACGTAGAATCCAAAATCTTCCACTTTTCTATTATAACTTTAACCACTCGGACCCACAAGCTTGTTTTCACTTAAATATAACATTACCAGACATATTTATGACGTATGAGGCTTACCTGATTTATTTACGTTATAAGTTCTAAAGTCTTTAATTTACGAACCGTTTTTCTGCCTCGATTTTTAGTCGCGACGGTGGCGGTCACGTCGCGATGGTGACCTAAAAATCGACGCGTCATTTCCATCGTTAGCTAAAAGTATTTATGTTTCTAGAAAAATACGACCACACACATCCCTAAGATGACATAGGTCTCCTGTGTAGAGCCAATGTATAAATAAAATTTTTAAAAAATGGCGCAATTCTTTGTTCCATAACGAGATTTAAAGGAAGTGATAAAATATTGACAAAGACGAATAGTAACAAGTTGTTAATATTTTTAAACAAATTATGAATAGCTAAACTATAAACACGTAAAAATCCGTGTGAAGTTATATTACAATTTTGACTTTGTTACATTTTTGAATAAGGCCCATTTGCTTCGACAAAATGACAAAGTGATCAAAGGCCATTCTGCGCCTTTGTTTTTTGATATTAAAAGTTTCCCTTTCAATACCAATTCTGAGTTATTTTTTTAACAAATTGTGATCAGAGTGAGCAACCGTCACATTGTTTGATAGCTTATTACAATTTGATAGAAAGTTGAAACGCACCCAGAATTGTTTGATAGAGACCTTTCAATTGTCAGAAAAATGGCGCTGAATGGCCGTTTGATGAAAATATAACATTTGGGTTTATGCGAAACAATGTGCCTAAAGCCTCAATTACATTGAGCTAGTTTACAAGCTACTAGCCGGCAAGTTAAGCGGGTGAATCGGCGAGTGCGATTGTTATGATTACACAACAAACTTTCTACACGATCAATAGTGAATTAGCTAGCGAGTTGAGCGAGCTAAAATAACGACTCCCGCGCGAACTAATTCTGTCGACATTTTGAAGAAAACTAAGATATTCGCAGCTTATCTCCAGTAGCTACTTGCCGGCTACTAGATTGTATAACTAATAATCCAGATCAAGTATTAGTTTGACAGTTACGAAATCAGCTGTTTGCGGGCCGCCATCTTGCCGTCGTAGCAAGTAGCGAGCAAAGTAGCCCCTCTTTAAACCTTTTTGGTAGATTATTTACATCTGCTAGTTAGCTCGTAATGTGATTACACTGAGCAAGTTTACTGGCAGATAGTGGATTCGCCGGCTAATAGTTTATCAGTCATAAGCATCAAAATACATTTTTTTAAATTCTGATTCAGATTGCGCACTTTCTGCAAATTTGCACAAAGTAAGTTTAATGTTGGCTAGCATCAATCTGCAGAACGTCGCTCAATTAACCTTCTTGGATTATGCATTTGCATATATACAAGAACAACCCCCAAGAGACAATCAAGTAAACAGAAGCCCCCTGAAGCCACTGACCAGCAAACCAGTGGCGCAGGGGTGAACTGGCCCAGGGGGCTATAAAGAAATCTAAGACGGCTAAAATGAGTATGAAAATAACATGTAAAATTTTTACATTTTCAACTGTTTTATTTATCGGTTGAATAACAAAGACGTTTATAAGAAGGCAAGTGCCTCTAATTTCAATAACGTCACAAAGGTTGGCGACTCACAATGTGTTAGAAAGGAGACAAAATTATAAAAATAAAAAATTACCGTTACATAAAAGCAGAAATACTTTCCTTGACATTCATCAAACTATGCGAATCCGTTACTCGATGGATTTCATCCTAAAATTTTGCATATATACAATATGCTGAAAGAGAGATTGCAAATATCATTTTTAAAAAACATTTGTAACGAGATATATTTTAATGTTTGACATTCCATAATCTCGGTTAAAACCTTCACAATGGTGTCATACAGATGAAATTTGAAAACTTTTCTTCCGTTTGTAATTTTTTTCCGGAAAATCTAAATAAAACACTGGTTGCTATTGTAGAAACGGACCTTTATCTTAAATCTACCGGGCCAACTACGTAGTCCATCCCTCTGTGCCATGCTTACACCATTGTAAGGTAATCCGGCATCCTCTGAATACAAAACTGTTTCTCTCCAATGATTTCTATTTCAAAGGATATCTTGGAGATATATAATACAATGTATGTCATACTGTTCTTTTTTGACCAGGAGCGTACTAGTTCCTTAATACGAATGTGTTATTTGGAAGAAAAACAAAATGTATGTATAAACAGTGCAACCTTTGGACATCAAGGGGTAAGTTGACATCAGTCTAATATTATTATGGAATCTGATCATCATTATTTTATCAAAATTACGGTGCAGTTCATATAAATGCAAAATGTATTCTTGGGTCTTGAGTGTAATAACTCAGAAGTGTCCATTTTACCACTACATGGAGAAAAAGGGACTTCTTATAATAATAATAATAAGTGGTTTATTGGACAGAGCGGTGCGGTGAGTGCAATACTTTGTAAGCCATATAAAATTATAAATCATTAATAAGATAAAATAAAACAAAATAAAAAAGATTAAAAATAAAATAAAATACATATTTAGTACTTGTATACTACGGAGGCTTTAGATGAATTCTCCATGTTTGGTGAAGGGGTGCGCCCTGCCCCTGACGAGAGTGTTTTCCAATTTTTGGTAGCGCTGACTCGTCCCGGCTATTCTGTGGCGCATCAAAGCAGCGAACCCATGTACCCTTCCTTCTGCACTGCATCGCCAAGGTAGGCCGAACAGCGCCCTGCATGCGTGGTTGTATCGTACTCGGAGGGTGTTCACGACGCCTTGTGTTTATCTTGTCCATAGTTCGCCGATGTAAAAGCTCATGCAGAAGGTCTGGAATATTTGTTTCTTCACCGGAGGACTGCACCGTTGACTGCACCTGCAAGCTGTTGAATCTCCTGGCGAGCATATTGGCTCGCACGCTTAGTACTCTTCTTTGGCGTTCTATATCATTTTATTATTTAGGTCATCAGTGACGACATGCCTCAAATATTTTATTTCCCTGCAGATTTTGATATTGTCTCCGTCGAGAAGAATGGATGGAATAACTGTAGGACCAGTATTTACTTTAAACACCAGCAGTGATGATAATAAACCTATCAAAAATACAGAACTTAAGAGGAAACCCGGCCACCGAGAAACTTGAACGGATGGGTATTTTACCTAACTGCTGCTGTCACTGTCGCTCTTACTCCCCCGAATACTGAGCGAATGGGGCAACTATAATACCTAAATAAAATCATCAAAATTGAGGTTTTGTATTTTCCAATTTTCTCCTCCACAACCGAAAATAATTTTAAGATTTTTTTACATACTATATTTGGAAAAATATTCTACTCTGTACGTTTTGCTTTTTAAAAAAACACATTGTCTACTTTTTTAATACTAAACGTCTGATGATGGCGTTCAAACAAGGCAATTTTAACAATTTTTGGAGGGCAGTTTTAACGTTCCTAATTCCTATAACAAGTAACTTATCAAAAAAACAAAACATACCGACACGCTAGTGATCGACATCTATATTTTATTTTTGAAAAAAGTATCAAAATCCAGAGAGAAAATTGAGGAATACGTTTATATGGACAAAACGCCACCCGGTTTTCTCTTAAGACGAAGATACTCTTTCTCTCAACCTCGTAACCGGCCCAATCTTTAGTCTGATCCACACAATAGCAAAATACGGTCAAACTTGCAACGATAATCGTAAGATCTAGTCTCTAGCTATTTGGCAGCCTGTAATATGCCTATCATCGTCTAACCACCGGCCCAAACCTTATTGTTACCTGTTCTTGATTACGTCTGCCTGAACTATTATGATTCACACAGGAAACTTGAAAGCAGAGTCGTCTGAAAAATACATACTCAAATTTTTAGTTTTTGCAAATGTATATTAATTCTGCCAGTTTGACCTCATAAACTCAACACCTCACACCCTTAAATCTAATGGGCGAATATAATAGCTTATCCAAGTCGTTATTCTCTGTGAATACATAACTTACTTCGATTAGACCCATTCCTCTTCCTTCCTTCCACACAACACACCCTAACATGTTACTTTACGGTAGGATCTTTGGAAGTATAATTATATTAGAAGGAAACCTACAGTAATTGGCGTAATTTCATGATTTTTTTTAATTGTCTTTAATTGTATGAAGCAGTGTATAAAGTTTCTGTTGACCTCCAAATAAAATAATGTGAAATTAGATAAAAATTAAAAGAAATAAATTTTATTTATTTTATTTATAATTTCTCACCGTACGTACATATGTTATAATTTATAATCTTATATATCTCTTAACTCAATATTTCTCTTACTCTTAACGGAGGGCTTACAGATTTTAGAACATAATAATATACATGTATACATCGGGTAGGAGTGCTATCGCCGTTCTACTGGCATTTAATTGAGAAGTGCTCTTAAGAACAAGAGGCATTGATCCATTCCGACCATTGACGAATCAAATTTCGTCACAAAAATTTTTTAATAATAAATTTAAAATTTGAAAAAGTCTCGCTGGAAAGACAAAGAAAGTGTTGACAGATGTGGGTCGCAAGAACAGGAGCGGAAGAAGGGAGAAGTGCGGGTAGAGCCACGGGTCCTAGGAGTTCGTAGGGCACGCCGGTTAAGGCAGTCAAGACCGAGACGGGGGACAGAGGAGACACAGGTGGTGGTGGAACACCAAGCTCAGCGGCGTGATGCTGGGCGGTGGATGAAGGACGAAGTAGTGACATTTGGGTGAAGGAAGTGATTTGCAAGATACGCTTTCTTCCGCCCGGCGACGTAAGCTGGGCGTGAGATGAAGAAAGTGCGAGGACGAAGAAAGTGCAGACGCGACCAGTGGCCAAAGCGCGAAATGGTGCAGGCGGGAGACTTACTACACTTACTGAGGAGGTACCCACAGAGACTACGAAACAGTGATATGAAGGTAGTAGTGAATTTAATGACGAAGTGAACAATGACAAGCGACCCCGAACCATATGACAACTAATTAAGATTTAGATATAAGTAGATCTAAGTATAATTACGATTGTCTAATAAGACTTTGCCAAACCTCGTTAAAATATGTATATTCAAACACATCTTTATAATTAAATTCATCCCCTTTGTCCCAACCCAAGCGCCCCGAAATGGTGAGAAGGCAGAGAAGGCAGACGAGAAAGTACAAATGTATGTTATAAAACTGCATTTATTTAAATATTCTGAGCTAGCTTCCGGTAACAAGATGGAATGTTACAACCAATAGATACAAAATGCCAAACATTTCTACGGCATGCAAATGGGTCGTTTTCATGACTCACGGTCACGCCTTTTTTCCTTGAAAAGATTCTCCACAGAGTTTTCCCACAGACGACAAGACAACTGAGGGATTTCGGCCCCTTGTATAAGGTTAATATACAAATATGAAAATAAGGCTTTAATACGAGAATCTTTACCACACTGCTAATATGCGTAGGTTCAAAAGTGTTTATGTTTCCAAAAGTTCACAATAACTTTGCTTACTTCACTCGCAAGTGGACCCCATCGTTGATCGTAAGACGAGTGTCTGAAGTGTACACTTGGACTACAAGTACAGGACTACCAGCGACTAGGCACCAGCACTAGATTCTACCATTATATTAAGCATTGCAAGCAGTGCGCGGCGTGTCGCGTTACAGAAGTTTATGGCGCGGAAATGCGTTTGTATAGCCATTCATTTCAACTTTCTGTTCGCTTAGCCCCAAAGCAAATGCCAGAGATTTATCGTTTAAAGTGCTTGTCGGATTATAGAGCCCTCATTTATATTTTATGCTATGTGCTTTATTTAATCATTTCTGCGCTCGGAATTTTAAAATTGAAAGCGCATTTTATGCGTGCTGTGTTCGTGCTCGTAATTTATTAAATACTTGAACAACTTTTCTTAATTGAGAAGCTTTAAGCAGTATTAAATTGTGTTCCTTAATATTTGATTTGGAGAATTGATTTGGAGAAGAAAACTGATTTTCAACAAGAAGAGATCATTGACACTAGATTGAAAAGTAATAAAATAGCATCATTCTTATAAAATAACCTTTAGTCTGTCACGTAAACATTAGGCAAATGTCAGATTACTAGGGTATTGTAAACGTTTTTTTAAATAAACGCGAAGAAAATTTCATTAGGTACAACGAATTCTTAAAAATTATTTGAGCGATTGTGATTACACATTTTGTTTGAAAAACGTGTATGAATTTAAATGTGAACTGAAATGGAATTTAACTTTTGCCAATTGTAGCTCTGATCATTGACTGACCTATCACGATATGGTCTATGTTACTTAATCCATTATTAAATTTGGTTTATCATCCATAAAAGAAGAATTTACAGAATTAGTTTACAGTTGGCTGACAATTTTCTGAAGGATTAATTCATGTTTCTATGTTTTGAAAGTTTTCCACCGGCTCACTGAGCCGTACTCATTAAATGCGTCCAGGTAGAATATGCACAGATTCTCTACATTCTCTGGTTGACAAAAACATCAGAAGTTAATACCAGGCTTGTTTTTTAACCTTCATCCGTTCGCACCTCACTTTCGCTCACTAAGACGATAGTTTGGCCACACATACTTTTTAAATTTTTTATTTATTTTGAAAACCTACAGTTATTATATGTTATAATGTTTGGTAAAATATGGGCAAATCAATTAACCAATATTAGGTTTTCACTGATTTTATCATGTTCTGAGTTGTTCCACATTGAACGTACATGTTTCGAAATAATTAGAACCAATGAACTCTGACCCAACATTGCTAGCACATTTTTGGCAAAATATATCTTTTTAAAAACCACAAAAATCAAATCATAAAAACGGGACATGTTCCTCTATCATCGTTTCCTCTCTATCCTAATAACTACTTCGAGGAGCGATTTCTTAGTTTATCCCTGAACAAGAATGCATAATATATCGTTAGCTTTCATAACAAAATATTGTAATTAATATTCCTTTTTTCAATTGTCCTTACAAGGTAAAAAAAGACTGAAAAATTCCTAAGAAATTCGGAAAAGGGGTCAAAAATATATACAATATAATACATACATTTAGAACAAGATTTAAAAAAATATACAATATAATACATAATATAAGTCCTATGCAAAAGCGTTGCGTTGCTATATAAAAGCGTTGTGAAGTAAATAAAGTAATTAAATTTTAGAAAAAATTAAGGTTTTATTAACTTGCGTTTCAGGTCGCATCTTGAAAGACAATTTCGTTTCCGCTCGATAGGACGGCGAATCGGTCGTTGCACTGACTGTTTGTGGCTGTTCTGGGCTGACGGGGGAGATTGGCTCGATCAAATTTGGCCGGATAGAAGTGTAACTAGAGAATACAAGCCCTTCCCACTGCTCCCTTGGCATAGGCGAGGAAAGTGTGCAAAAATTCAAAAATGCCACCCTACCGAACGGATGAAGGTTAAATACGTTTTGTGGTTGTGTAATTATAGTCAAACATCAATTATAATATTAATATAGGACGCCGGTACGGGTACCGCCACCCCGGCAACCATTCATTGGATAATCAACACCTCTGCCATAGCCCGTGTTGATGGGATAAGTTCAGCGGTGTTTGGTGGCAGATTCGTCGGTTCACCAGCTGCATGGCGGGCCGGATTGGAAGAAGCTGGCCGACGGAGACCCATTGCCTTGCGCTGCAGTCGAAGGGGTGGATGCATTTATCCGTCACTCCTGAACACACTGCCCGCAGATTCTTTCCACCCCTTATATAGCTTTTCCCTTCCTAGAACTTCTTAGACAAAGGCCCTGATGTAAATTGTTTTCCTCGTGGCCTTTTGTGTGGAATATACGTAAAAATAAATAATTATAATTAAACCGTCAATAAGATTTCTTTAGGCGGTAGTTCCATCCGTAGGTACCTAACTAGCTTATGTCAAGATTATGATGTTTAGGTTTAATTAGTTTATTTATAGAGGTGGTAGTAATTTATTGTTATTGTATTCCTTTATAATGCTGCACACGTCTGAATTCTTTTTATTAATTTCACCTTTTGAACATTTTTAATGTATTAAATTAAATCTTTATCTCTCTTTTTATTTTATATTCTGATTTGAAAATGTACAATGAAATTAAAAGGTAAATAAATAATTACAGTACCTACTAAGAGAGGCCAGAATTCGTTGCTTTCTGACAACTCTGAAACTTTCTTACATCCTTCAAAGTTTTATGAAGAAAATAAAGTAAAAGCATAAACAATTTGCTTGCGGAATGAATTTTCTGTTTTTCTAATTGCAGCTTGAAAACTCTTAAAGGCGCAATTGGGTACGCTTTTTCCATCTAGAATGCAGGGGTAATAGGGTTATCTGACAACCGAAACTTGCATCGCTTGCAATCTCGTTGAACAAGATCCCGGGTAGCAGGAGTTGTAGGAGATATGTACCCATAGTACGGGTATAGGTGTAGCCCGTATTAGCCGCACTGGCCCGTGGATTTAATTTGTTCACGTCTCTTACTGGGGCCATTCGTTACACGAGTTTTTCCCTCACCAGGCGTTATCTGGAGACATTAAACTACCCAAGGAGTGCACTTAGGAAACTTAAATAAATCTCCCCTGGCTCCCCCGGCTTGCGCTATCTGCACACCATATTAACTCCCAGTCTCCGCTCCGTTATGATTCAGGTGAATGACTTTATCTGTCTGGAGGAATTTATATCAATTCAGAGTTCGGGATGCTTTGTGAAGAACACTATTCAATATCATTATTCTGATTCACGATTTGGCGACCCAGTTTACGAGAGAGGGGCTTTGGATGGGTCGAGCGTGGATTTACGAGTATACGGGTGCGCCGTGCACCACTTAGAACTTGTATCAATCCAACCGATGGATGTAAGGGTCACAAGTGCATCATTACAACTGCCGATCCTTTATAAAATAGAAGAGAGCTTGCAGGTATTGAAAATAAATTTCTAAAGGATAATATATAATGATTATTTTTCGTAATAATGTATACTTAATTTCCTATATTTTCAATTTGGTAGGCGAGGTATGGATACCACTGCCAAAACATTTATTAGATTATCGACACCTCTGCCTCAGGTGGTTCACTATATTTGGTGACTTACCGGGGGAGCCCGAGTTCATGGTGTGAAAATTGGTGGCGGATGAACTGCGTGGCAGACCGGATCAGGAGAAAATGGTTGCGGGAGACCTTTTGATCTTTCCAGTAGGACTCTCTTGGAACATCTTTTTGCCTCGCGGTGGGACGGTTGGAATCATATGTCGGTTACTTCTGGACACACTGCCTCCAGATTCCTAGCCACAACTCATTCCTTTTTCCCTCCCTGAACTTCCTCTCCTTCATTATCTAAAGACTCTCCACACAGCATCCGCAAAGATGACATAGGCCCTGAGGGATAATGTTTTCCTAAGGGCCTCCTGATGTAAAAAAAAAGTAAAGTGTTATTTTTATTAAATTTTAAAAATGAGTCTTTCAACTAAAAAATACTTAAAACTGGGTTTTTTTTAAATCGGCAATTAGAAAACTACGGCTTTTCCGGTTATCCCTGAATACCTTTAGTTTGTCAAATAACATAAAAAAATCACTGAAATTTTGAGAAAGTTAGTTTTTCACAGAACCTTAATAGTAGGTACAATTTGAAAATCCCCAAGCTTTGCAATCTCTCAAATATGCATATTCATGCCGAGGGGCATAATAATCCAACAGGTAGCAGTTACAACATCGCTATCAACAGTAAAATCATATTTTCGTGAAAAGTAATGATTCGATGGTTTTAATTTTGGTTGGCGACTATTTGCTAAATTGATATTTAATATTTTTTCCACTGCTTTCTTCTTTTTATTCTATGTATTGTTATTTTGCTTATTCTGTCCATTTTGTAACTCTAAAATGTGGAATACGGGTACCTACCCCTGCCTAAACTTAAAATAATATAAAGGATATTTGCGGCACGTTCCAGAGTGAAAGGCACTCTCAGTATCGCCCTGTGTAAAACCAGTATTCAGAATTGAATCGTTGCTTTAAATGACTTTAGTCACGTTTGGTGACTAGATATGATAGATCAGGTCCTTCCCTATCTTACTTTGCCTCATCTTCTTTCCCTCCCCATTTACCTTCAGCCTCACAAAATACCCAAATTGAGGAAGCCATAGTTCTTGCGAGGTATTCACAAAAAAAACAATACGTCCTATAATACCTTCTGGATTGAAATCACCGAGGTATTTACTATATTATCACTGTATTCTTTTTTAACCATAATGTACTTTAAACAACAACAAAAACAATTAACATAAATATACGATCTTTAGTTTCCAATATAAAAATATGATAAATAAGGCGTGTTAATGATTAGTGCATAATATTCAAGAGATGAAAAAAGTTTATATCTCGCATTATGGGTAGACATTACATGTCAAGTACAAGTGAAAGGGACGTAATTCTTGTTCCCAATGCCTCCAAAGCGTCAAGGACCGCTACTTGGAATCTGCTGTAGCCTTTTATATGCTTGTTTATCGCTTTCCTGAGTCTCGAGCGCGTCCCAGCCGACGCGTTCCTCATCGTCGGCGTCGCGTCACCCAAGGTTGGAATTCGCGCCTGGGCCGGTTCCCCCCCCCCCCTACTTAAGGGTGGTAATCATTATGATAGCATACTTTCAGCCTATACTTGCCGTCCTTTCT
This sequence comes from Glyphotaelius pellucidus, assembly GCA_936435175.1. NCBI lineage: Eukaryota > Metazoa > Arthropoda > Insecta > Trichoptera > Limnephilidae > Glyphotaelius > Glyphotaelius pellucidus. Next base: position 31,246,978 of record OW386537.1, read on the forward strand.
AAATTGTTTCACAACATCCTCATGTAAATTCTTTGTATCTTTGATGTATGGACTGCAAATTAACAAACGCATTTAAATCATGCTCGCTCTTATGTACAAGACTTGTTGTTTTTGTGATACGCAATAATGTTGCACAATAATATACTTAATTTGTTTTTCTTGAATATTTGTAGATACAATGTAAATTTTTAGAAGAACATGAGCAGATCGATTAACATTACACCCTTTTTGTAAATCGATGCGATTTGTATTAACGTTCCAGTAGATGAAATGGGTAAAAATAATTTTTTAAAATTATTTATGTTCGTAATAAAACCAATATGGTATAAATATCTATATTACACATGTGTTGAATTATTAATAATTTGGGTCTGAAATGTTTTTAATCAAAATAAGACGTTATTTTCTAAAACCGCAATACTTCTGATTCACCACAGTTTTAAAGATTTCACTGCGTCCATCACGTTAAACGGATCTATCAACAGGATTGTACATGTTTACTTGATTTTAATACGTATCATGCGTCAACAGATTCAAAATATAAAATTTAGAAGTCAATATGTATTAATAAATGGACATGAATCTAAACAATTCCCGGCATTGCCAGGTATTCCCCAAGGGTCAAGCGTTGGTCTTCTGTTTTTCCTCGTACTTATAGATGACTTCCAGGTCTATGTAAAATATGGCAAATGTCTTTCTTCTATTTGCGGATGACCTCAAATTTTTGACGGAAATGATCTTTTACCAAGACTAAAAATTAAAAATACTAAAAAATGCAATATGACTTTGATAGCAGAATGGTCCGAAACAAATAAATTAGAATTCAATATTAAACAATAAGTAACAATGATTTATAACCGCTCTCAAAAGCCCATAGTTTTTGAGTACATCGTTAAAGGGCAAACATTACGCCGAGTCAATAGCTTTAAAGATCTCAGTAACGTCTTATATCGTTCTCGGACAATATATCACAGCTCACTCCAGCTTGCTACAAACTCCTGGGACTTAGTAAACAGAATATCCAAACAGTTTAATGACCCAGATGCAACGATAGGTATTTTCGATGGCGTCAGAAGAAGTAAGCTGGAGTATGTTTGTGGTATGTGGACTCCGCACTAAACTATGTATGTTAATATGCTGGAAAAAATCCTCGGGTTTGACTATCCTATATAATAATATAATTACTATCCTATATAAAAATATAATATCCTTTACAATAAATATCCTTTATAAATTTCCTCAGATTTAACTATGTGCGAACGCATGGAACTTATCCTAGGTTCATACTCCACATAAATTTATTTGAGACAACAAACAGATTTAGCCTAGAAACTAGAAGTTATGCAAATCTTTCAATACTTAGAGTTAATATAATTCATGAATCTAGCCCATACTCTTGAAATGCTATGGCTAATACGTGTTGAAACATCAACTGTAGTTGTCGACACAATGTTTTCAAAATATCATACAGCAGAACAGATATTCTAGCATAGCACAGCGTGTCAAGAGGGATGGAGCTGTCGAATGAAATTTTTGAAACACTAGACGTATTCAATTCGTCTATAAACAACCTAAAGATTTTTTGTATAATTATCGTCCCAGAGTGTCAGAATGAGAAAATTGTAGTGTAGTTGCATGATTAATCTGTTGTACAATAATATAAATAAAAACCAAAACAAAACATTTTGTAAACTCTATCAAAAACCTCAGAATCGGAGTGTTTCAGAATCGGAGTGTTCTCAACCACGAAAATCTAAAGACTTGAAATCCTTAACAATGTTCAAAATTATAATATTTTGTCGTTTGCAGGCGTACAAATATTATTTTATTAAATATTATTCAAGTATCTAGGCGTCCGCGTCGCTAGATGGCGTTAGCTACCCATTTCATGGAGTGTGGTGTTCTTGCTACGACAATAGCCCCTGAATCGCGTCGTACGCCGTTATGTGTCAGCCGTTATCATTGCTGAGGAAACTCCCCGAGACATTTTGCAAATAAAAGGTAATGGTCCATTTTGCAGTATCACTATCGGGGGGACTAGTTGCAAAACCATGTCTTACGGTATCTAAAAATAACACGCTTTTTTAATGCGAAAATAAATATTAAAATACTTGCCTGATAATAAACAAAAGCAAGTCAATGCGTATTTATGAGATCCCCAGTAAAAGTTTTCGTTTAGAAGACTTCTGTAAACAGAAAACACACTTTTTGGTAAGGCATCATAATATGTTATTAATTAAAACAATTTGTATCACAAAGTGCTTATTTGGCGATCTCTTTGTGTTTTTAGGGTTACAAAAATTTATTGTGCTCGTGTGTCCTTTTCAATACAAAATGTGAATCGTGCAGAATCTTATTGAAACACGAAAAAACGCAAACTGCCAAATCATTGTGAATTTTACTCTCTCCGGATCAACTTGAATAATCTAATCGGTATTCGTCATAAGATATTATCAAATTATGCACCATTTTTAACGTGTGGAGAATAACCAAATGCCGCCTATACAGCGGACAAACGCTCTAAAAGTTTAGTGTCTTTTGTGTACATTTAGATCTGCTGATTGCGATTCTGTTGATACATTTTTGTCCGCGAGTAGATTCATGAATCAAATCATTTTTAGGGTATTTATACCCAGCGAGTTTGGGGTCATTTACACACCCCAGGCTCTTATGATTATGATTCACGTATTTTCTCTGTTGTACTTATTTTTTTATTTCTGTACATTATACGGTAATCGTTTTACGTAATAACGGTGATTTGCAATTTTTTAATGTTGAGTGTAAGGTAGGTTTCCTATGGTGATACTGTGAATGAAAAATTATTTCATGATTGCCTCACTAGGAAAATCTGTACTAAGGAGTTCACATAGTTGTGATAAAGGTGATACAAGTATTGATGTTTAGGAAATGGGTTTGGATTGGTGAATTGTGTATTTTATCTTGCCTTGGATTGACAGCTTGCAGCCTTTCCTATCACTGTAAGCTGCGATCGTAGAATTTTTGCCAATAATAATTCGTGTTCATGCGGTCAAATTTATTTACAATAAAACTTAGTACAAAATTAAATTTGTCGCGACTAGAGTACACTAGAGAGAACGTATGTAACAGCCGAAGCTGAAGAACGTGAGAAACGGAATGATTTTGCAATCTCATGCACTCGGCCAGGGAGCGACCCCCGGGGATACCAGTCGGTAAAATTTTGTTTTTAATAATTTTAAGATTGTTCCGCCATAAATGTGTAGTGGTTAGTTTTGCTTTAACGTAATAACTTTAAAATTTTAAGAAAAATTGATTTTTTAAGCAGTTACAGTAATTAAAAACCAACAGATGGCGTTTTGGGAAAATCTTAAAAATATAAGCTACTTGAATATATTGTATAGATAAAACATAATATAAAATAACATACATTGATGGAGAAGTAACTTGTTGTTGACCTTTTCCCCCATAAATGTATGCTTCATAAAAATAGAAATAAGCACTTTTTTGTGATTTATTTTTTTTAAATGAATGAAATACATATTATAAATCCAAAAAACACTAGTTTATTACATTTTAAATGAACATGGAACATTTACAGGAATTTCGAGTGGAATCATCTCATTTTTTGATCGAGCAGGACCTTTTAGGCCAGGCAAATGCACAATAGTGTTATGCGCTCGTGACAGCGATGGCGGTGTCTAAACAATTTCCTGTTTTTGCCATAAAATGCATTAGAGCTACTGTCAGATTTGCATTTCCAGGCTATCATTTTCCGAGTCACCAATGCATAAAAATGTAATTATTTTTTTTTATTACACGGAGCCGCGAGCGAGTAGGGCTTAAAATAAAAGAAATTTTAGCGATAACCTGTTTGGTGGGGGACTCTATTCGCCGCGAGTGGTGTTAAGGGTTAATTTATTTTTTAAATGATTTGATTTTCCACTTTGTGTCAAATAGCTTAGAAAGTACTAAGTATATAATTGATCAATTTTATGTAGCACCATTAAGTGTTAAAATCACTTCCTTGGGAAAGTAGGTACTATCTACTCACCTCTTCCCCATATCGTCATAAACAACTACATAATTATTAAAACATTCAAGTTTTACACAGTATACGAATCAACCTATCGACCTATACTTATCAATACTTTTACCGGGGTGGATATGTATCGTGTACACAATTGATGGAGGGTATGTAACACACTACACATTGAATAAACATTCGTGCTAACATTGTTTAATCTTCGATCAATCGTGTTTTTGTTCCTAAAATCATTAATTTGGTCACTTATGGTCGTGATATGCGATCAAAAGTAAATAAAGTCCGCTAAGTCAATATTTGCTAACACTTTCGATGGAAAATCAATCGATATAAAACGTTGTTCGTTGTTCCATATTTCCTTTATGAAGTCTTTAAATTTCATTCGAGGTTAAATCAAACCCTTTACGGTGGTAGTAGTGCTTTTAATTTAAATCTACCAAACATTATGCAGCCGTGGAAAGTAATTTACCTACCATTTTTAAGAGAAGTTTTTCTAAATGAACTTGGATCGGTTCTTCTCACTGCGGCTATTGGAATTGAGCGGAGTGGTTCCATGACATTGGAGGTTATCCACCACTTACCTGCCCTGGTGTAAGTAACAGATGGTTACTCCTTCAGGGCTCTCGCAAGATTCTAATTTTTTTTGTAAAAAGGAAGCTACATTTATTTTTAAAACGAATTTAGACCCTCCAATGTCCCTGCATGCATGATTGTTAGAAGAAAAACAAATGTAAGCATACTTACATTTGTTGTAATTCAAGATAAAGACACATCATAGATATGTTTGCCTGTTGGTTCAGCATCTAGTTAGAGAAAAATAATAAAGAAATAGAAAAAATATTTACAGAATGCTTAAAACCAAAGAAAATAAATAAAAAGAAAGATATCCGGGGCAGTTCCAGGGGGGTTCCATGACAATTGATCCGACGACAATTGGCTCGACGGCATTTGGCCCATCGACAGTTGATCCTCCGGACAGTTGAGCCGTAGGACACACCCGCTGGACAGTTGATCCCTGAAAAAACTATTTTTTCAAGTAAGTATGCAAAGAGGATATATGGCTGTGAAAACAAAATCGATATACGAGTACTTATATTTGCAGGCGTCATGACTGGAAATCTGCTATACAAATATTTTTGCTAAGAAGTATTCCGAGTCTCCGATGGAGTATGCTGTGACGCTATCCGACCAAATAACAAAATAAGTCGTATATATATATGCATGCAGTCTTTTTAGGAAATCCGGTGTGTCTGCTTACACATAATATAACTAAGTGCCCTCGAAGGAGTATGCAGAGAAGTCTTGGCGGGGAATGCCTTTTCCTTCCTAATGCGTGGCGGGCAGGATAAAGAGAGGCTGGTTAGGGGACTTATTTTGATCTATCCAACCTGCCTCTCTCGACCCATCACATTGAACCGTAGTGGGAGGGATGGTTTCCTACCACCGAGCGGTTTTTGTTACGAATTGAAAACTAAAATATTATTTGCATTAATTGTCAATTTTAAATCTTAAATCCACTATAACAATGCCTGAGATGGAATGGATATCCAACGAATTTATTTAGAATGTCCCTTTTTATGTATTTTTATGCTGGTTTTGTATGAGATCTTATTCTATTTAACGTGGCCATCTTTTTTAATATGGAAAAGAATGACGATGTAAATAAATTTACACGCAGATTATTACAACTCAAATTTATCAAAAACCGACGATAAAAATTATCACGTTCAAAATAACTTTTGTCAGCTGTGCGTGAATGCGATTTTTTTCCGAATATTTAATTTATGTCAAAACGAAATTTTAATTTTAAATGCATAAACGGCTATACTGCCTTTTATAAATAAACATATAATAGAGTACAAAAGTAAGAAAAATAATATCATTACATAATAGTAGTTTTAAACTTAAAAATAACATACAATTATTTTGTGTATCACTACAAAAAATAACAAGAAATAAAAATGAGAAATATCATCATTTCATTTCAACATTGCGTATATAAAGTTACATTATGGAAAAATAATTTTTGAGTGCATATTTATATTGCGCTAATTTTAAGAAATGATGCGTGTTACGTACTTTTTCACCGAAAACGGGGCTTTGTGAAAAAAATGGTTCACCTTTTTGTTTTTTGCTGAGTACATGGTAGGTGTATTAAAAAAAATCTCAGAATATTAAAAATAAATAATTTGTCGACGGGAAAGTGCCGGCCAAAAAGGTTTTTACGGATCAATCAAATTAAATCCCCTTCCCTCGGCGGGACTTGGGAGAAATTATCACGTCAGTGTCAGAAAAGGAGTTTCAAACTTTGATTTTAAGTTTTGACACTTAACCCCTCAAACGCCAATAAACTTCCCTGCTGATGGAAAATTGATTTTAGAATAAAAAAAGTTCCATGTCACTTTATTACAGAGAGGGAATAATGATTTGCTAGCTTCATTGGGGAAAAATTGAACTCATACTTTTCTAATTCTTCAGGAAGAATCAACAACTAAGTTGTTTTTTGCAGTGTGAAACTATAATTAGATAATTTCTTTGTAGAAATATAGCATACTTGCAGCAGAGTGTAAATATTATGAGAATCCTGATTGTTAAGAAACCAAAAAGGTGCTTCAAATAACAAGCTTTGTTTAGTGATCAGATCTTAATAACCAGGCACTATCTAACCGTTATATTTTCTTTCACCTTCACCCCACTAATCTTTCAACTTCATATTAGCTCAAAATGGGTTCTAGATAATATAGATCCGTACTGTTGTTACATTAAATTAATATATAGACATTGTGGAGACTGCATTGACCAACAGCTATTGTAACATAACGTTTTGCTCCGGTAACTAGCTCAGAAATAATCATTGAATATTTAAATAAATGCATTTTTATTACATACCTCTGTACTGTACTTTCTCCACTCTGCCTTCTCACCGGTTCGGGTCGCTTGGGTGGATGAATATAATTATAAAGATTTTAAATGCAACAGAATTTAATTAGGTTTGGCCAAGTTTATACATAATCTTCAATTATACTTAGATCTAACTTATATCTAAATCTTAACTAATTGTCATATGGTCGCTTCTCCATTGTTCACATCGTAAAAGTTAATTGTTCACTAAAACTACCTTCTCACTGGGTTCTTGTTTTCTGCAGGTCCTTAGGTAAGGCCGAGGTCCTCGCCGACAGCTCCTGCAGTTCAGCAGCTCAGGCCATCCTAGCCGAGTCAAGTCTCCTCCAGTCTGCCCCTTTGTCTTCGTACGTTGGCCACTGGCCGCGCCTGATCGCCGCTCTAAGTCGCCGGTCGGGGAATACACATCTCGTAAATCACTTTCTTGAATTTGAATGCCACTTCTTCTTCTTCCACCGCCCAGCATCACGCCGCTGGGCGGGGAACGCGTACTTAATGTTACGCCACTACTCGTCTCTTCTGTTTCCCGTCTCGATCTTGACTCCTGTTTCTTCATCCCCCGCCCAGCATTACGCCGCTGGGCGGGTAACGCCACCACTCGTCTTCTCCGTCCCCCGTCTCGATTTTAACTCCTGTTTCTTCATCCCCCGCCCAGCATCACGCCGCTGGGCGGGGAACGCGTGCTTAGCGTTACGCCACTACTCGTCTCCTCTCTCCCCCGTCTCGATCTTAACTGTCCTTTGTACCGGCATGCCCTATGCACTCATAGGAACCGGGACCCTACCCCGCACTTCTCCCTTCTTCCGTCTTGGTCCTTGCGATCCACATATCTGTCAACACTTTCTTTGTCTTTGCAAGCAAGGCTAATTCAAATTTATTTGTGACGAAATTTGATTCGTCACACTATGAATAGCTAAAAGGAAAATAATAAAAAATATACATCTAATGGGTCAAATAAAAATACACTATATTAGTGTTTATTGACTTTAATATGAATATTCTTTAATCGAAAATATCTTCTAAATAAATGGGTAGATACTAAAAGAAATCACATATTTTTACAGTAGATAATGTACTTTATTAATAGCGTAAGGACACAATTAGATTAATTGAACAAACTTGTTTTTTTTTATTTAAATATACTATACTACGTACTAACTAAAGATTTTTTGAGTGTTGATTTTGCTGAGGTTGAATGAAGTATTTGAGGAAAGACAAAATTAATATTAAAACAATTATTATTCGCATTCGAATTACACATTGTTTCACTGACTTGTTACAATCTAAGTATTTATGCATATAACGATTTAATATTCTGGACAGTTGACAATCTATTCAAAATTTATTATCTGAATATGTGTACAATCATATATTTACAAAAGTGTATAATTTCGCTTGTTTGTGCGTGACATTCTATAATCCAAAAAGAAACTATTCTTATGTTTCCAGTATATAATATAACGAATTAATGCCGCTGTTCTTGCAATAATGGTTAGAATAGTTGCAAACAGTCGATGGGGGTTCATTCTCGGCCCTGAAACTTTTTATATATTTTTTTTCTCTATGTTTATTATTGAAAAAGCTTTTTTTACTTTCGTATGCCGTGATTTTTCACGGATCTACGCCAGTATACAAATATAAATATAAAATTACCTGTTACTGGTGGAAAACATTTTAACTTACCCACCTTTTGTTTCGCAAATGACGTAACATTTCTTCGTTTAAATAAATATTAAAAGTTATAAAAAAATGTTTGAAGGAATGAAAGCAACGTTAAGTGAAAGATTATTATTTAAGGTTGTAGAAATGTTCTTGAAATGAGAAAATCCAAATGGTTTCATTACTTCCACGATTTCATTTTGACAAAGAAACTTAAGGGATTTTATTAAAATTTTAATATCGTTTCTTTACCTTGTTTTCCAAATTAGACATTTTCTCTATTGCGTATTCATTTTCAATTCGCATTCGAATACGCGTTTTTTCTTTTAAATATGGTTTTGAAAATTTTTTTATTGCGGTGCGTAATAGGCAATAGTATTTTGACTGTAACTTTATTTAAAAAAAGAATTAAATATAACGATTGTGAGATGATATTTTTTAACGTGAATCCTTATAGTCACATACTTGCATAATATTTTATTATAGATATAGAATAAATAAATGTTATCGTGTATAATACGTTTCGGACATTCCATTAGCAGACGGATCGAATTCGATACTCTAAACGGAGTAGGTACTCCGTTTTTAGAAAGAGCTGATGTGTGGGAAGGTATGAATTGGAAATTTAAGGTTTTTAAACATCTTAAAAAAGCAAAGTTTGTATCTTGAGGAGCGTCAGATAGAACAATTTTAGATCCGCTTGTGAAGGCCCAGAAATCCATAATTAGAGTCATTATGCGTAAACCTTATAGGTTCTCTAGCGATCAGCTCTACAAACAATTTAATGTACTTGATGTTCGTCAAAGTCACATAAAAAGGGTTATTATTCACATACACAAAAATCAAGAAAATCTTAATAAAATTGATCATAAATATATTACAAGAAGTCACATCAGAAAGTATCTCATGGTCCCAGAGAACAAGTACGGCAAAGTATCAAAAGACAGATATGTACATAACTGGGACCAAAATTATAAAATAAAATCCCTCCAGAATTTAATATTAAAACATGCAAAATGTCTTTCATCAGTTCAATAAAAACTAAATGGTTGATTGGCTTGGTAGGGTGGAGTCTGAAAAACTGTTAAACAATATCACTTAAATTTCTACATGGTTACCTAATAGCATATTAAATAAGAACTCAGTTGATATATATATATATATATATATTTTTAAAACTAACCCTTTTTGCATTTTCACTAGCATTTGGTTCCTTAGAGCGGGCAATCTGCCTAGCAACTAATATCGACCTAAAAGACATAATAACACTTGTACACACTTTTTAAATTTTTCAGTTATTATGCTTCTATGTTATTTTTGCTATATAAATGTATCTAATTTAATGTAATAAATAAATTAAATAATTAAATAATAAATAAATATTCACCATCGATACCTGTCGTTTATTTATTTATTTTTTCAGGTTCTCCATAAAACAGTTATACACCAGAATATTATGGGGAAGATTACAAAATTTAAAGAAGTAAAAATGTAAATGTATGTAACTGCCTAGATCAATAATCAAACCTGAGCGAATGCAATAGTATGTTTTTTTTACGTTAACTCCACATAGGAGGCCCTGAGGAAAATAATTTCCCTTAGGGCCTATGTCATCTTTGAAGACGCTATAAGGAGGGTATTTTTGAGGAGAGGAAGGAGTGAACGTGGGTCTTGAAGAGATGTCATTTTGTAGGAGGGAGGAAACACAGAAGCCGGCAAATCGTTCCACAGCCGAGCTGTTGAACTCAAGAACAAGTGATAGAAACGACCCGTTCTCATGTGACTAATGTCAACGGTACAAATGTTGGGCACGTGTTTGGCGTGTTTCCCGACTATGCACCAGTGCCGAGGGGATCAATGACGCTAGTTCCTCAGAGCATCTTACATTGTAATACCGGTAGAACAAGGACAGCATTCCCACCTAACGCCTGTGCTATAAAGATTGCAATCCGTCTGTTAAATTAGGAGAATCTATCAAACGGACCGCCCGTTTCTGCACAGAGTCGAGGGTTTTTTAGATATTTTGGGGCTCTAGACCAGAGGTGGCTGCCAAATTCAACCGTGGGGTGCACTTGCGGTTTGTACAGGGTTAGCATTTGTTTACTTTTAAAGTATCTGCGGGCCCTGTACAGGACGCCCAGTTTCTGAGAGGCTAACTTAACTCTGGCTTCGATGAAGCCCCCGTACCTGAGCTGGCCACTTAGAGTAAGATCAAGCATATCAATGGAGGCTTGTTCTGAAGATTGCTTCCGTTGAAACGTATTGTAATTTAGAGCAACCAAAAAAATTCTCTCTAATTATTATTTCACTTGCTGTTCATTACCTGAAAAAATGAGTATTTTATTTTTTAAGTATTATATATTACAAGTATTATAACAAGAGATTAGATTTTCTGTGAAAATCTTTTAGATAGTAAAAATCCATTGTTATTGTTCCTCAACAAGCTTATATTAAATACTAAGAAACACAACTGAAAGTTTACACAAGAACGTTCGAGTGGGCGAATGTTGTTTTTTACTAACTTAATAAAATAATTAAAAAATTTCTTCCACAAAACACTCTATTAAAATTTCACCCTTGCTGAAACGATGAACAACGTGTGTGCGAAGCCTCGTAAAAAGGTTCATATTAAACTAACCAAAAACTCATTCATTTGGAGTAGCCACCTACTTCAGAGTATTCATCCCCTAACTGTTGATATAGCTTCTTTATTCCAGGTGTCTGGGTCGTAAGGGCGGAGGAGTGGGGGGGAGGTGCACGTGCACGGCTTGAATATCAGCCGAAAGGGGCAGATCAAATGTCTACCTACACCTATAAATTTAAAACATTTAAACCCTCACCATAAAACCCTTTTCAAACGAAGTATTATTTTATTAGCTGTGAAAAGCAATTCTGATTTCTTGAAATTGATCGGTGTTATATTAAAATATTAATGAAATTCTTTTCAGATTGTGAAAATAAAAATATATTTAATTTTTTAAGCAAGATCAATTCTCCCTGGTTACGAATAACCTGGCAGTATTTGAAATTCTCCTGCAGTAAGCGGAAAATGTTTTTTGTGTCGTGATGAAGCGCAATTGTATTGAAATATCACTAAACTGCGCTATATAAATATCACGTTATTATGAATATTACGAAGGACTTAGCCAGCCAAGGTTTGAACTCATGATGGCTGGGTAGGAGCCAGTTTCTATGCCAATTCAGTCACAGGCTGGTCTAATGGTAATGCTTTTCGCACGACGTTTATGAGTCGCACGACAATTTTTTTTAAATTTTTTTTTTAGCAGATACCCTCATTCAAATGATGTGCTTTAGTAATAATGTTAGTAGGTGGGTACTGTTTAAAACTAAACTAAATATGAAGAAATATATCCAAGAGCCTCCTTGAAATAAAATTGTGAAATTGAATTACTTAACACAAAGTCTTCCATTGGCGATATTTTTTCAACTTAGAGTTTTACGTTTCGTTCGGTTTTTGTTCGGTGATAGCAGCTGATAATTTTTCTTTTTCTTCTTGTGCCTTATCCATTCAAATATCTGGCTTTCATTTTGGCTATGCGGCTCATATCTGGCTATCATTTTGGCTACGCGGTTCATATCTGGCTATCATTTTGGCTATGCGGCTCATATCTGGCTATCATTTTGGCTACGCGGCTCATATCTGGTTATCATTTTGGCTACGCGGCTCATATCTGGTTATCATTATGGCTATGCGGCTCATTTCTGGTTATCATTTTGGCTATGCGGCTCATATCTGGTTATCATTTGGGCTTTGCGGCTCATATCTGGTTATCATTATGGCTATGCGGCTCATATCTGGTTATCATTTTGGCTATGCGGTTCATAGCTGGCTATCATTTTGGCTATGCTGACGCTCTACAGTAGACTGGCCAAACCACTGTTACAGGTTTTTCAGTCATGATGTTCTCCTTCTTCCAGAGCCCCGACTTCCGGCAATCTTTCCCTACATTATTATTTTTTTACATTGTTTTAGAAAAGAATGTGTCCTTACTGGGATACCCCGTTCTAAGGTCACATTGTACATGTTTTTGTCTTTGAATTATAAGTTAATACCTATTTTAAAATATTACAAGAGGAAAATTATAAAGTTATATCTAAAAGAATGTGCAATACTTCAAGCATTTATCTTTACTTGGTTGCAAAATTGTATCTTTGTTCTTCCTTCCCGTGTCCATAATCCATATCTTAATTCTTCTTTTGAAGTCGTTTATTTTTTTAACGGTTTTTTTATTGCAAGAGGGAGTAAATTAAATAATTTTATAGATGATTTTATTTATAAGATGCAAAATTTCGTTATTCTCTGGATGTCTCATCACATGACCTCGATATTGAAGTTTTCGAATTTTTATTGTTTTAATAACTTATTTTTCTTTATTCATCCGAACCGTTACATCTTCATTCGTAACTCTGTCCAACCAGCCGATGATAAACTGTTAAAATAATAATTTTTTAGCTATTGATTCCAGTTCTCGAGTATTTGTTCTCACACGAAAGATCTTTCCGGGTTACCTACACCCAAGTGCACCCTGGTTTCATTTCAAATTGCGGCGTTCTGATTTCGACCCTGCCAAATAATGAATTTAAGGTACAGAAAGGATGTTTTTATGCGTTTAATTAGCGCTAATTGGGGTAACGCCATCCTCTTGGCTTCTCTCTGTGTCCCAATATAATATATTAACGGCTTGGAGCTGCAGAGGAAAGGAGAGAAACCGTGGATACGAGAGTTGGCCGCTTTATTTCTATTCCTGACTAGATACCGTAAATGAGGCAAACAGCTAGCTATGGTGCAATGGAGAAAAAGGGGTAATTTAATAGGGCAATTTAAGTGCACAAACCCTCATAAATTTGTATATTTTAAACCTAATGCAGTAATAATCACGAGTTTTCATAGCTTAGTTTCCTCATTAAAAATTCTAATTTCGATTGTATGACCAGCCTGCGTAACACTGGTTCAATGAACTCACGCATTGAATTTATGTGTCAATTTGAATTGCTAATAAATGTGAATAATTTGCGATAATGCACCTACAAATAATATGATATTAAGAGAAATTATTTTTTATTTGTATTAGAATATCTCTCATAAAATATTTTTGAAGGTTATTTATTCCATCAATGTAAATATTATTGAAGAAGAAAATAATCTCGCACAAATCTAAGAAATCATAATCGTTCAAAATTGTTCAAAATCGGATATATTTATCCGAGACACTATCTAGGTTACAAACTTGTTTTTCGAACACTTATTTCCATTGAAAAAGGTAGCTGCAATAATATGGAACAAAATTATTAATTCTTATGACTTCTTATAACATAAGTGGTCTCAGTCGCCGAATAGGTAAAGGCGTTCGTCCCGAAATGACGGGAGGTTCTGGGTTCGAGCCCTAGTTGCGACCGTTAGCTATTTATTTTTCTGTGTCATGTTCTTTTTCAAATTTTATTTAGATTTGGTAGTATTATCTTCTTCTTTAATGAAAATTATTTTATTTACATTTTTTAAATTGTAGTTTGGTACAATAAGGGGAAACGAATATATTTAAAAAGCAAAGCCCTCTAAAAGCCTTGTTCCGGCTCTGCAGAGATTGAACATTATCATGGACACCTGCACCCCTGATACTGCAGCCCGTAATAGAGATGTTGTGTTGCGGCTGAACTACTTTCAAAGCCCCTCCTTTTGCCAGAATGACTTTTCAGTATTCCCCCACATTGTTAGTTGATTCGATTCATCTTGCTTACTGCCTACATTCCACAGTTATTAAAATGTAGCTAATGACTTACTATAGAACAATTATTACAATCTCACTAATAAATTAAAAATATCAGTTTTAGTATCCAACTCCATCCATCTCTCAATATTTCGAACAGCTAACTAACAATGCTTGAAAACAAACAGTATCTATTGTTTTATTTTTTTTATTTTGTTCAGCGCTCATTTAGGATATTACTTATATAGACATTTCAAATAAGACAGCTAAATTAATAGATAACTGGAAAACCACATTTTGTAAAACATGTAATGAGATTTATTAACCGACCAGATTAATGTATGGAAGAAAACCTTTAATCTCTTCACAGAGATTCTCTTCTTATTTGCAAATTTGTAATAAAGAACAAACCACCTAGTTGGGCGGAATGTTCCTCCGGCATTTATAGCTGAGGGGTGTGATATTGTGATGCACGACTGGGTTAGGATTTTATTTTACTTAGAAATACTTTCTGATTCCTACAGATGCTATTGCCGTTTTCAAGTTAATTTTTTATTCACAGTTTTAAAAATACTTAGTTTTAACTTAAACCAACATGTCGCGTGAGCTATGCTCACTTCTTCTTAATTTATTATTAATTATTACTCTTTAAAACAACTTTTCTCTACGTAACAAAAAAACAGTTACGCATGCTTTATCTCACATATTCTGTTTGAACCCCGTGGTAAGATCGATTCAGTTAATATTTCTTTTTTTGAGACTGATAGTTCATGCTGAAATTCCATTATATTATAATAAAACAAATGTAAAACTTATTTCCACTTTAATTTATCGAGCTGAAACCGGTTACGGTTAATAAAATAAAATGGAAATAAGTTTTATATTTATTTTAATATAATGTATTGATTAATTTGAGCACAGAGATTCGAGATGTAAGTAGATTTTTTTTTAATTTTTTTTTTTTTTTTTACCATGCTTGCACTTAAATATAATTAATATTTTTTGATTTTTCATAATACGTCGCAAAAAGTCTACAAGTTCCATAATATTGCTTGTTCCTCCAGGTACTTACGTAGGCAATTTAACGATCGCCAGACATCTTAAGAAAACTTAACTTTAATGAAATTACAAACGTTTTTAAAGATATTAAAAATAAAAATAAACGATGCTGAAAAGCCGTCACTGCAGTTCGCAAGCTCCCTTAGTTTCTTGGTGATACTGCAAAGGATTAACTTTTGCACAATGAAAAAACCACCCCAGTAAGTTGAAATTAGATTTTCTTGTTCATTGCCGGCGACCTTAAACCACTCTCAGCTTGAATCGTTGGAAAGGAATTATGTTTTGAAAATGCGCCACGAACAATTTCCCGATCGCTCAGAGAACTGCATTATCATTTAATTGAAAATGGTCTCCGAGAAACGGATGCGAACTTGGCGATATGAAATCAAGTGGAAACCATTGAATAACTTTGTCGGCAATCATTTCCATACACACGGGGAGCAATTTTCAGCTAAACTCGTCTATTTTTCAAAGAAATCAAAAATAATAATAGATACATAATCTTATAATATCAGCAATACAATGTAAGGACAACTCATCAAAAATACATTTTTGTGAGACAGGCGTTTGCACTAAGAGAAAACAATCATCAATCGTTTTTTTGGTATACTTTATATGTATCTTTAAATAAATAAATCAAATTCATCATTGAAGAAGAAGGTAATACAATAAATCTCAACAAAAATATGAAAAAACAAAAGATAACGGCCGCAATTGGGACTCGAACCCAGGATCTCATGTCTTACCAGGACAAAAACCATAACTATCTCGGCTACTCGGACCTCTTATTTTTTTAATATTTTTGTCGGTCTCAAATTTTAAATTCAGAAATAACAATATTATCTTTGATTAATTTTACCAAAATTTTTTGGTTGCAACCTTTTTAAATAATCACAAAATTCTAAAGAATTGATTGGTAATCTAGATAGAGACTCGGAAAAATTTATCAGATTTTGTTTATATTTGACACCTATGGACTTTTTTTAAAAGTATAAATGACTAAATATTTTAAAATCAATTTTAATACCAGAATATGAATTTTAATACTAGAAGGTTAGTGCAATGCCACACATCCCATAAAGCATATGCATACGTTTATACAAGCAATGGTTTGAGCAACCATGAAAATCATCAATAATTCATCGTGCATGTATGTTGGTAGGTAGATAATACTATTGCCTTGGAATCAGTAAGAAATAATATGAAACAATCAACCAATACAAAAAATTATCAATCCAATTTGTAATAAATAAAAATTTAGTCAGGTACGTAGGAATTACATAATTACTCAAAAACAACTCGAGACGTTGAAGAAGCATACTTATTAACATTGCTCAATGGAATCCATTTGAAAAATTTCTGTAAATTTCTAACTTATTGAGAACGTTTTCTTGAAAAACACATTTAATGAACCAGACATTAAGCTTTCGCGGAATAAAATAATAAGAATCCCGGCAACAAAACAGAATAAAGCAATTGAGATGATAAATTGCTATAGCGTATACAATTGTAATTGCAATAATGGTAAAATATAACAGTCAAGGAGAGAAATAATATATTTTTTAAATTTTTTTCCCAGCGAACCGGCAACGTTTCATTTTTCCACTCTTTCTTAAAAGAATCACTGCGAGCTTTCTTTCTTTATTGCGTTTTCTGCGAACCCCACCATTCTAAGAACGCTGAGCACCTTGTTAATGTTCAACAAGCGGTGTTCCTCCTTGTTCCCTTTTACTATTTATGCAATATCCACAGTGCAGATGTATTTTAAGTACACTCTTAATTATACTTATACGAAAATTATTCTTAAGCTAGCGCCTTTTTTCTCTGTTCAATGGATGAGAAATGTTGGCCTGAATGGTTTGACTTGCAACGTCATTGATAAGTAATCTTGGTAGAGAAGAGTTAATGTTTGGAAAGAATACACAATAAATAAGTTCTTATCAATCGTTTATCGAAAAATTCCGGTGTAGTTTTTTCTGCCTGGAATTTTCAGGCCAGCTCAACGTCTTTTAGTTTGCATATTCCTTAATTTCACGAGCTTTGAAATAGAAATTATAAGCCAAATAATTAGATAAGATTTGGATTAGACGCTTGTTCCATTTTATTTTGGTTCTTTTAGAAAAAGATTACGAGAAAAGGGTGTTTAATATCTGACGAAGTCGGGAAGTAATATTAGAGATGTACTAGATCTTCGAAACCCCGCAATACAGGATTTATGGAAAAGCATTAATCTTACCTGTCACGACTATATTTCAAAATATTCAGATTTATTGGTTCCCACCGTTTTTTGAAGTAAATTTCTATTTATGTTACCCGTTTATGTAGCGGCTCCATTATGTACGTAGCGACCACCGTAGTTCCTTCTTATACAACTTGGGTCTCTTCAAACAGACCCTCCTTACAGCATCCCCAGAGTTGAAATATGCCCTGAGGGAAATTCTTTCCTTTCCAAAAAAGATCCTCCCTCCAGGATACCCAAATTTAAAATATGCCCTGAGGGAAATTATTTTCCTCAAGGCCTCTTGTTTGGAGTTTAAAAAAAACTATTTACTTTCACGAACAACAGTATTTTTTTTCATTTGCTCCACAAAAGATCTATTTCTCTCAGGGTCTATTTCATCTTTGGGGATGCTATGTGGTCTTTTTGATGAAATAAAGGAGAGGAAGTTTTAGAAAAGAAAAGGTCTGTGGGGGGGGCACAAATCTGAAGATCAATGGGTCCAGGAGAGTTGAACGTATGAATCCATTCCTCCCACTGCAGTGCAATGCAATTGGTCGAGAAAGAGGAGTTCAAATGGTGTACCTCAACAAGTCTCTCTTGATCCGGCCCACCACGAAGTCAGTGGGCATCCGTCTCCCAGACCTAGACAAACCTCATCCCATGAACCATGAACTGCCAAGTCATCAAATGTAGCGAACCACTTAAGGTTAGGTTAGGGAATGTGGTAGGTGTTGGTTATCCAATAAATGGTTCCCGGGGCAGCGGTACCCATATATTTGCCTCCCAAAATCCTCAAACTCATGATTGTAAATATACAAAAACCATAAATATGGTCGTTCACCTTACAGCAATATCCCGATATGATTATTATCCAGCCCATTATTAATATTATTGCCACAGTTGTTAAGTCCATAGGTTATGTTTATTCTTAATTAGCAGAAGGTGCTTAAAGTTTCACACTGAACAATGGCATTCAAGCTGAAATACCCGAGCTTTAAAAGCATTACGTACCAAAACGTAATTTTCACTAACGCCGACGCTTTCAAGGGCTTTTAACGATTCTCGATGTCGCCACGATAAAAAAATGCAATAAAGCCGGCAATATTCCTGGTCGGGGAAAGCCCGTTTTGAAAGGGTCTCTTAATATCCAGCCAGGGTTTGCGTGCGGGCTTTGAGAAATTTAATGCAAATATAAATCATTCTGGCGGACAAACATGTCACCCCCGGGTGGGACTCTCGTGCATTAGCTACTAGCCCCAAGGAACTATAAACTTTACTATTAAATTTCTAAACAAGATTTTAAGGCAAGGGTATTAACGTTATTCAGAACACACTCTCAGTGACTAATCAAAATTAATGTATTTAGGTAAACGTGCGACTAAATTTACAATGACCCGCAGTTGCTAGGGAACGAGCGTATTTTTATCAACGTTTAAAATTTGGTGGTTTACAATTATGAATTGGAGTGTTAGTTACAAGAACTCCGGACAAATCATTACTAAATTAGAAGGCAAACCATGTAAGAGATGGAAGAAGTCCCAAAGACTGGAGGCAAAGAGCGAAGAAGTCAGGAACCAAGGCTGGAAGAAAACATTTGCGTTGGAGGCCTAATTTTACTGTGGCTTAATGATGATTGACGGAATTTATTCCCTACATAATATCATTACAAATCAGGTGGCGGGGTCATTTTGAAATTAGGCATCTTAAATCTTTTCTGTACCCTACGAGACGCTTCCGCCGCTCCTTTTTCAGGACAGTTCCTTGCTGCCATGGATCGATTGGACCTACATACGTACGCAAACCCACGAACGTTACCATTTATAATGGAGAGAAGGAAGGAGGGGGAGGTTAAAGAAGGACTTGGGTGGGGGGGGGGGGAAATATGGAAGGGAAGCGTGGGAGGGGAAAGGGCCGTGGGGGGGGGGGGACGTTGACGCATGGGAAAGGAAAAATAAGGAGAAACAATTTATTTCTTTGAATGGCATTGCAACGCATGCCGGATGCTAGCTAGTTTTTAAAAATAATAACATTAAAAAATTTTCGTATTCTACAAAACTGTTTAAGTTATTTTTCAATTTTTATGTTTTGTTTTTATTTTTCTTAGTCAAATTTTATGTCGGATAATGTTGCCACCTACGACCTACGTGTACAGTTGCCCAATACGTTCAAAATGTAGTGGTTAAATGAAGTTACTCATAATCATTCTTTACAACGGTTCCGCAAATAATTTTGAAATTCTTGATGAAGCAAAAATAAATCATCGAACCATAGGTTGCCTCGATAACGCCCGTTCGTAAAAGGAGTCATTTTTTGATAAGCGAAAGGCCTGGAAGTTCATTTCCGGTCCCTGCAACAAACGTTTTTCTCGTGTGATTTTCTAATAACGTATAATTTGATAATAAATTTAGTTTTTTTGTGTATAACACTAGTCAGATTACGCTCGTGCTGCATGCATTTTATTAGATTAATCCCGCTACATATCACGACACCCATTAACTTCACGATAGAGGGTGAATATTGCGCTTGAACATTTCCCTCTAAAAACTTAGCTTACTTCCTTTGTGTTTTCACACTAACGCTAACGGTATATGGAAATATCCAGAAGAGTGGTTTCACACTCAAAAGGAGGGGTAGATAGCCTGGATAGACCTACGTGTTATGGAATTCACAGAAAGAAATTCCATACAACTTCGATTAACGGCCGAAGATAACCACAGGTGAAGAAGCAACGTAGGAAAGTTTCAATATCCACCAGGAAAGTTAACTTCATAAAATCGGCTTTGAGTGAATACAATTTACATGCAAATTTTATCTGATCTAATGAAACTCTCCCAATGTTTGTTCATGGAATGGAATAATTTCCACTGATTTGGTGAAACATTTTGGGGGAAAGCTTACTCCGTTTTTAGAATATTTGTTCACATTTTTTATTACGAAACGAATTCATCAGAAATATTTCATTTTAAATCACTGATTAATTTAAATGACCGTTTTTACACAAATACTGCTACAAATAAACTTATCAGAAAGAAAATATCATTAATTCATTGAAAATAAAATTAACATGAAAACATGGAAGTAGAATAATATAAAGAAAATAAAAAGATAATGGTCGCAACTGAGACTCGAACCCAGATCCTTTGGCCTTACTGGAACCAACACTCTGCAAATTGATCTACTAAGACCTAATTAAAATCGGTAACTTTTTATGTTTTGTTTCATTGTAAGTTGTATTTTTCAAAACATTATATTTATGATAAGTTCTTGTACCTGGTAAGGCAGCCACGATTCTTACTTAGGTTTTATTGTAAATTATTTAAAAAAATATCCTTAATTTCCGTGTAAAAGTCCACGCTGTCTGAAACGTTCATTACGTGTTAATTAAATAGTCATTTTATTTTTTTTAGAATAACTTTTTATGGCTTTTGAAGGCTATACCCATCAATATAATGTATCATTGAAGAAGAAGATAATACTAAACGAAACCTGAAACAGAACAAGGCATAGAAAAATAAAAAGGTGACGGTCGCAACTGGGACTCAAACCCAAGATCTCTTGTCTTACCTGGACTCAGCGCCTGAACCAAATCGACCGTTGGGACCTGTATTCATTCTGTCATATTTATCGATCTCATATTTTGAATCAGAATTACCAATATGAATACGACAATAGTGACAAAAAAAACAATGGCCGAGTTGGTTAAGGCGTTGTGTCCCGGTAAGACAGAAGATCTTAGGTTCGAGTCCCATTTGCGACCGTAACTTTTTATTATTTTTCTGTGCTTTGTTCTGTTTAGATTTATTAATATTATCTTATTTTCCAAAAGTAGTTTTTGGTTTTTTTAATGAAGTCTGCGCTGAACTGGGATCTGGGTTATCTTTTTATTTTCTGCATTTTATTCTATTTTCATTGCAGGTGCTAATATTATCTTCAATTTACATTATTTAATCATAGAAATGTGATAATAATTACTACAGCACTTACGCACAGGTTTTGCCTTTGTGGATTTTTTTTTGTTACGTACAGATTGTAGTTTTATTTTTATAACTGTTCCAATGACACATCAAAAATTTGCAGTAAAATTAAAAAAAAAGGTTTTTTATATGTCAATAAAGATCAAACCACAATTGGTTAATCCTATTAATTTATCTTAATACAGGGATCCACTCTTACATACTTGCCCAATTTTATGATGGTTATTTTTTTACATGAGCTCCACAGAGGAAAATAATTTTCCTCAGGGCCTATGTCAACTTTGGGAATGCTGTGTTGAGGGTTTTTTAAAGAAAGGGAATAGAGGAGAGTTCTGGGAAGGAAAAGAGTTTAAGGGGTGGGTAGGAATTTGGGGTTCAGTGTGTCCTAGTCATCCGCCTCCAAGACCTAGACAAACCTCACCCCATGAACCCGGGCACCCCTACTAAATCACCAAACTTAGCGAACCACTTGAGGTGACCTATGGCAGAGGTGTTGGTTATCCAATAAAGTTTCTCGGGGCGGCGGTACCCATTCCCGCCTCCCAAATTATTCCATCATTATTTGAATAAACTTATCAGCTAATTCATATTTTTAGGTCTATGAATTTTTTTTTTAATATTTTAACATAATAATTATAAAATCCTTAGTTGTTTAAAAATACTTCCTAAAAAAAGTATTTTGTCTAGAAATTGTTACATAGTTAATGCCCAAGAAATACAAAAAATACAAAAAAAAAAGTATTTTAACCCAGCCTTAAAAAACATTAGATTTGAACTTAAGGCGTAGATTTTTTGTTATTATTATGAAATATTCATGAAAAGTTGAAAAGGTGGTAAATATTACATCCAAATTATAAAACCTACATCCCTTGAACCCAACCTTTTGACTTGGCAACTTTGCTTGAAGGCAACCGAAGTTTTGTTTAAAATATGGCTGTCCATAAATCGTTCAGCGTGTTATCTGTCCAAGGGCAGGCGCGGTTAATTAAGAACTCAAATGCTTTATTCTCGCGTGATCGGCGGCCGTAGGAAATGTTTTTTTACAACACGTTAGCCCATTTCAAAACATTTATTTTCATGACCTAATCAAGTTGGGATTTAAAATCGCAAAATCAGCCTTCGCGGGGATATATCTGCAGTCTGTAATCACCTCGTAGAAGTAGCGTGGCATGCCCCTTTGTCCCCTAAAACTTTAAAGCTCGAACGTTGCTTAAACAATTATCAATTTAAAGATACTGATTAGCAAAAATTAAACTTTGGTGTAGATATTTTGGTTGCCAAATTACAATGATGTAATTGTTGATCTCCAAATTTCCTCCAACGCTCTAGCGATGAACGACCGGATACTTGCAAATCCAGTCTTCTCACACCAATTATCGTACGCTAATAGTGGAACATGTTTTGATGAGATAAGTACCTACGCAATAGCGTCTCTTCTTGCATAGCTCTATGATTAATTATTCAATTAATTATGTACTTATCTAATCTGCCAATGAAATAATTTACAAAATGCCTCTTTCATTCTGATGTTAGACCTCATTGATCATATTAATATGACCATTTATATATTTAATGTCACTCAACATACTATTTTGTTAAATACAAATAAACACTAACCTACATTTACATACATATTGCGCCTACGAAAGGGAAACATTGTGCACCTATGCATTTGGTCTAGCACGGTCGATCAATAAAACCTTCTATTAATACGATATTGACTAAATACGTCATCTGTGGTGCCAGCGTGGTCAAAATAGATACAAAATATTTCGGCAGCGGGAAGCAAAAGCCGCCTAATTTTAGCGCGGCCTTCCAGGTGTCACAACTTTTACATACCTATACAACTTTTTGAATAATGTCGTTCGTTGTGCAAAATTACTGGATTCTGTATGAATGGTATCAGTCTAACGAAGCTCGTAGAAATTAAAAACGTCGTATACGAGATCAATTGAACCCGTTCTAGTTCCGGATTCAGAATGTTGTTCAGAATATCACGAGAAGACGTCACCGATCAATTAACTACCTTTTTAGTGTCCAAAAGTGCATGTGGACTTCCAAAGTATATTAAATTAAGTGTGTTTTGATGCATTAATTTGATTGAAGCAAGTATGCCAAGACAGATGAAGTTTTTTTTGGCGGTCCGTCCTCTCTGTCCACCCCTGCGGTAAACGGCGTGGTGGTGAGTTATTTAGAATATCAATTCAACATTGCCAATTTTTTCGTATGTAGATACGTAACAGTTTGACTTTCAGGAATGCCGATCCATAAACAATACCCGCCAGTGTTGCTATCGTACGGCGATTTCTTATTTATTTTGTCAAAATCAGCTTGTTTATCTACACGCCTGAGTATAACCGCGTCAGGGAATAAAATTGTCGTCAGTTAAGCCTATCGATTCAATATTGTTAAGTTATCGATTTGACCAGACCCCATGTTAAGTCAAAATTGTATTAGTTAGTGCTACAAAATATCAATTATTTTTAGAGTGGTTTTTGGTATCTACACTTCATAATGCTTATATTATAAACATGGGGTTTAAATGTCTAGCGACAATCACCTCGGTGGTAGAAATAAAGCAGGGATTTGTTTATAAAAAATCAACCTGTAATAAAAGCAAAGTTTTTTTACCATTACATTGATTTTGTATTTTTAATTTTTTGGCCCTATTTTGGATCGGCTATTAGCAAATTTCAGAAAAATTCGTGTGTGTGCGTGAGTGCCCCAAAAAATTGAAGGAATGCATTGTCATTGACAACGAGTCCATCTGCCAAGTTTCATTTCGGTCGGATATCAGAAAGTGGGTTAATTTGCACTCGTTCATTTATGAAAACAATATCGAATTTTCAAAGAAAATAATCATAATCATAAGATAGTAAACAAAAAAAGTTATGTGCACCTCTAATAATGTTTCTCTACAGTTTCAGCATCATTTTTTTTTTAAATATGTTCACTTGAACAACTTTCAAACCAAATAATTTGTCCGTCATTCAACTCTTTCATTATCAATCAAAGACAAAAATCGACCAAAAAGTCAAACACTGTTTTGCTGTAAAAATGCTTTCTCCTTCTTAGTTCAAACAAAATTGAAGAATCGTTTCTCTCGCCAACAGGCAAGTAAAGTAAGTACAAGAAACAATGGTCATCAATAATTTTGTAATAGTCATTCAAAAAGGTACACAATACGAGGTAAAAAAAGTATTTCAACCAAAATTAAATGTAGAAACAGCTCTAGAAGGTTCCACCGTGATGTATTGAAGCACGCCATTACCATTACTCAGGAAGTTTATTTACAGTTTATATTGCAACTGGACAAAGTGGTCATATTTATACAAATGTCCGTCATTGATCAGATATACACTAGGAATCGAATATGTACGTCGGCCAGAAGGGTGGATTGATGTTTATCACACACGCACCAATGGGCCCTTAACCTAACGCCTTGGAAGTGTGCAATGTTATTATTACGTTGGATATGGCATTAATAAAAATAAATTATATACTTTCATTGGAAATAACCGACTGGTTCCCTCGTACTCCTTGGCTGGTGGCGACAAGTTTGAAATTACGTCATAGGCCCGCGTGGCCTTTTTCATACAAAACGTGTATTTGGATTTGAGGCCAAAATACCCAAACCAATTTGTTTTAATCAACGGGTAAGACAAGTATCCGGTACGGGTATGTTCTTCATATTTGTTTGTGCTTTAAATTGTAAAATAAAGGCCATTAAAGATTTCGAATTTTCATTATTTAGAGGCAACTTTGGCAAATTTGTGAGTTAATGTTAACCATGTAAATGTGATGAAAAATAAAATTAAAATAAAAAATTGATTAAACAAAGCATTTTGATTTGCGTACATTTGAATTATGAACGACCGATTTAGTGAAAAAATTAATTTTCTTCCCAATAATGCCATTTTTAACAGAGTTGGTAGGGTCAGATATTTTTTTAATTATTCCAAATAACTCACAAAAAAATTCCATTTTGGACGCGAAAATCATCAATAATTGAATTTAGTAATAGCCTAAACAACATAAATTACAAATAAATAAAAAAATGCACATCCGTTGTAGATATTTGATTAACCTTTTGATTAAAAATATTATTATTATTTTTGGTTTAGTATTTTGGTCTTAAATACAAATTTAGGTTTTGTATGAAAAAGTCCGCGCCTCTTTATACCATATTATAAAATAAAATCATAATAGAAAAAGATTCAAGTAGGAAATTTGACATTTGAAAGCATTTACAGCCCTGACACAATAAATTTTGTAGGCAAAAGGGTCCACATAAAACTTAATGCCAAGATGCGTCTTTTCAAGTGGTCAATTTTTAGGTGATTAAATTTACTAACACAAAATACCCACCACGCCCCGGCAAGGCAAAAGTCCTGGGTTTGATTCCTATATACGACCGTATCTTTTCTTTTTCAGATATCGATTGAGTTTCACTAATATTGTTTTTATTAATTTAATAAAAATAATGAAAAATACCTTCTTCACGATAATATTCAAAATCGCGAATCAACGCATCGCAATAAGGAACTCCAGTAAAAAATATTATGGCCTTAAAAAAATATGTTCATATAGACCAATATACGCTGATTCTGAATATATAAGTTTTATTACATAATATTTAACGTAGAGTTTTTAAAAAAAATATTAAAAAGTCCATTTTAAAACGTGTCATTAAAACACCTTATTGCTGGATTTTGGCGGCGTGACGTCACCGCGCCGCGTCACCTGGGTCAAAGTTGTAAAGAAATCAATAGAAATGTAAGACGCAAGCCGTTCGGCATTCCGATTTATTGGTTTATTGAGAATTGTACATATAATAGTTTTTGTTTTTATTGAAACATTATTTAGGCCTAAATAATTCAGTATCAAAAATAGAGTATCTATTAGTTTATCTATATTATTTAAAATATTCAAAAACTTTAACTGTGCAAAAAACGATCGTACTGCCCAGTAATGTCTATGAAAACGCTCCAATGCTGAAATTCAAAATGGTGGGAGTCGAACAGCTGATTCCAGTTCCCTACAAGATTCATACTTCGGTTAGTCATGATGACGTCACACTAGATTCGGTGGTTTTCGGGGATCTTGAAAAATTAAAACTTTGACATTTATTTTAACTATTAAAACTAACTATAAAAATATAACTAAATATGCAGATATTTAAGTTAGGTCATTATTCATAAAAAAAAAATTAAAAAATTGGACTGGAATTCTCTATTGCCGGGGCAATCTTGCTATTCTTACTATAATGAACGTGAAAAAGAATCTAATAAAAGTTGGAGATACTATCGGAACAAATTTTCTGACTGTTAAATAATGTAATAAATTATTTTATACCAATTAGTAAAAAAACTTACTAATTATTCCTGATGTGCGATGCTTTGAAGTACAGATTCATCAGAGCATCCTTCAACACTCCGGGCAGAGAAGAAGTCTAATGTAAATTTCCAAAAAATGGTGAAAAATTTCCAAAAAATGGTTCCAAGGTGAGAGATGTGATAACAAAACAACACTGTATCGCAAGGAAATGACAAGAGGATTTATTATAATAATATCATTCTCATATTTAATTCATTGGACATATTCATGAAATTGATGGAAGAACCAGACAAAGAAAATTATGCATATGGCTGTGCACTTTACCGAAAATCGATGGATACGACGAGCTCTGGACCGCGAAGTGGAAAGTCTTGTAAACCGTAACCTAGCATATTATTTTCCGGAATGCATTCAGAGTACATAAGACACCTGACTTTATTATATTCGTGCCATGTGAAATCTATTTGAAGATCTTATTTATTTTAGTTCGGCTTTTAAAATGTTGATTTTTGAAACTCATAAAGTTTTTTAAGCCTACATGCTAAGTTGTATTTCTAGCGTGTTCGGGGATCTGGAAATCAAAATATTTTTAAAGAGTAATTTGCCAAGTGAGGTGGTTGGGATTTAAATGCATTTTTAGTATAACATATTTTTAATGAAATATTTTAAATGCGAACTGCGGATAATTGCATCTTTTTATACATTATTTTTTCTCCTAATTTATGACAACCTAATTTCATATCCCTGACCAGACGGGTCACGTAGTGGCGTTTTTGCCACTAAACATCAATTGTTGTTGAGTCACTTTGTATTGTTATTTTTATTTTATTTTTGTTTATTTGGGAAACAAACAATTATACATATTCTTTAAAAATAATTACATATTACGTGGTTGCATGAAACAGCGAAGTTTCCGCATTAAATTCATATTATGTATAGAAAAACATAAATGATTAAATTAAAAACATTAAGCGGAGTTAATAGGAAAAGAAAATCCTTAAGCACAGATTAGAAATGTATATTTAAATAACGTAAAATTAAACTAAGTACCTATTTTCAGTACCTTTATACACCACAGACTTATTTTCGTTATTTGTTTTTGGGGTGTTATGCCGTGTTGCGCTACCTCCTTCTTTAGCCAACGTTTCGGACAGCGTTACAGTGTCCATCAGCAGGGCAGATGATGGACTAAAGAAGGAGGTAGCGCAACACGGCATAACACCCCAAAAACAAATAACGAAAATACTTTTGCCGTGAAAATCTAAAAACTTACCACAGACTTACATCATAAAATAATGTTCAAATAAAAAGAAAATAACGAAATTAAAGCAACATGCTAAAAATGACTTAAAGATCTTACACACGGCAGGGATATTGGATTCGCAATTAACATTTTTTTTTTTTTTCTTAAAAATATATTTAATAAATTGACCTAAGGACAATTGGAAAAAATCAGCATCTGAAAGGTTTCAGATTTTACTGTTATTGCATTTGTGTCATATTGTACCACAATACATATGCCACAAATGATACCGCCACATAAAACTAACAGATTTAGAAAGAGATAACAAACAGTAAGCTGTATCTTTACATTTAAAAATGTACTATAATGTATAATCGACGGTCCCGAAAAACACTGTCGGATCAGCTAAAAATTGATAATCGTTTCGTTAGCTTTTTTAATTGGCTTATTTTGTTGATTTTAATGTCAGTATTTTCGGATTTTTTAATGAGATGAAAGAATATGCAAAATATCAAAATAACACTGTATTTGTTTTGTATCAAAAACAGCAAAAATGCAGAAACGAAACTTTAAACTGCACTACTGCAAAAATACAAAATCACACATCCAACATTGTTCTTCGGGACCGTTGCAATACACAGATAAAAAAAAAAAATTGACTGTCAACAGGTAATATTTCTAAATTAATCCCCAAATTGACAGATTTTTTAATGAACTTAACCATTTTTTTCTAGCCTTGGAGAATTTTAATGGATCTGATAATTTAGTCTTCATTATTTTAATGACCTTACAATATTCCATCCAACAATTCTTCTACATGAGCCTTCATCAGCTTTTGATGTGGGTCTTTCGTGTATTTTTCCTGATCTGCTGTTTTTTTTTTAATCAAGGACAACATTTGATGATACCGTGATTCCAACAACGGTCATCTATAAGTCGTGTCACGTGCCTTTCATATTTCACTTTTTGTGATAGGTTTTATTCAGTTATTTATTTTCCTTATTCGCTTTTTATATGTAATTATATGATTATTGCTGTGGCTTTCAACCATTTCAATGCCGAAGTGCGAGTATACTTTTAGTGAGGTGCCAACTAAGAGTCTGGTTGTAGTATTATATTGTGGTTATCATTCAAAAAAAAATATCTGGCGGCCCGAATAAGCCATAGAATTAAATATTGGAAACTTGTAATAAATGTGAATATCAAATAGTTACTTTACTAAAAAAAAACAAGTAAAATTTAAACCCTGACAAATTCCGTATTTATTTTAATATAAATTTTAACCATTTATGATGATGTCCATGATTATTGTTTGGTGGCACACGATTTTTAAACATTTATTTCCACAAATTTCCGTATGATATACAAGTATAATCTATCCCCGCCCTGCCCTCGTACAACCCGTGGAGAAATAAACTTTTTTTATGAATATTACCCTGATACTTGTCCGCGTAATGACGAATACAAGCCTAGGTACTGTAAAATTAATATTGAATGGATGTTTTGTCCCCTTCCCGGGGAAGAAAAATTGAATTCGTTTTAGCATTCCGACGAGACAACCGGAAATTAATCAAAGATGATAAGAGATAATATCTTAATAGAAAAACGTACGGCAAAATCACGGATGCACAGCCGAAGTATCTAGGATAAGATAGAGTGAGAATAACATAACAGGAAAACGGATAGTGCAACCAGAGATGCACACCCGAAATAAAGTGAAAATGACATAATAGGAAAACGTACAGTACAATCACAGATACTCAGTCGAAATATTTAGAATAAGATAAAGTGAAAATGACATAACAGGAAAACATGTAGTTCACAGAT
The DNA here is from genome assembly GCA_936435175.1 of Glyphotaelius pellucidus. Classification (NCBI taxonomy): domain Eukaryota; kingdom Metazoa; phylum Arthropoda; class Insecta; order Trichoptera; family Limnephilidae; genus Glyphotaelius; species Glyphotaelius pellucidus. The sequence goes on from OW386537.1 coordinate 31,276,946, forward strand.
GATCAGCCGAAATATTTAGAATAGGTTAAAATGACAATGACCTAACAGAAATGCATACTATGCAATCACAGCACAGCCGAAATATTTAGAATATGATAAAGTGAGAACGACATAACAGGAAAACGTATAGTACAATCACAGATGTACAGCCGAAATATTTCGAATAAGATAAAGTGAAAATGACAAATCAGGAAAATGGATGGTGCAATCACAGATGCACAACCGAAATATTTAGAATAAGATAAAATGAAGATCACAGATGTACAACCATGTTGTATGGTTGTACATCTGTGATCATCACGGATGAACATCCAAAATATTTAGAATAAGATAAAATGAAAATGACATAACAGGAAAACATGTGGTGCAGTCACAGATGAACAGCCGAAATATTTACAATAAGCTGAAATGACATAACAGGAAAACAAGAAGTGCTATCACAGATGAACAGCCGAAATATTTAGAATAAGATATAGGGACAATTTTTTTTTAATCATTTATTCCAGATCTCGGGGAGGGTGGTGCAGTCCCACGAGTTCCATATTATACATATATAATAATCAAGTAATGATAACAAGATATAAAAAGGATACTTAAAAAATATATTTACATGGTTAAATAAATTTAAAGAAAATAATTATAATAATAAATTTTTTTTTTTTTTAAAACTGAGTAACACCTGTTGTAAGTTTATATCTACTGAGTTAATAAAAAGAAATATAACACTTTTAATAACTGGTTTTATTTTAAGATGTACGTATTACATGAAAAACAAGAGAAGAACTTTTGGAGCATAGAGAAAAAAAAAAAAAAAAAAAGACTTAACAGGAATGCGTACTGTGCAATCACAGATGCACAGCCGAAATATTTAGAATAGGATGATAATGACAAAACAGGAATTAATTGAAAACTTAATAACTAGGAAGAATTGTTTTGATAAACTTTCAGCCAAATTGGAAACAAACTAAATGATACGATGATCTTCATCGTGTTTCATCTTAGTGCAAAATATGTTATAACCCCTCAGGCTCTAGCATATTCTGTAAGGTGGTCATATTTTATTTATGTACTTCATTTCAATGAAATCAAAATAAATTTCATATTTCTGAATATTCGATAATTACAACCTGTTTTGGAAAGGTTATGAAATATTCTTTCAAATATTATTATTAGAAATACAATTTTCGGAATATAAAACTTTTAAAAGCAAACATGCAAAGTTTAAGAACGGCTCACCGCACTTTTTGTAACAAAAATTATAGATAGCGAAAAAAAAACACACATTTTATTAGACAAATCTATAAATATAAAAATCAAAATGTGTTTGGGGATTTGTGTATTGCTATATTAAGCATAAGAAATTGAAACTTTCAAATTACTTTCTTAAAACCCCGCAACGGTTTTTGGATTATTTCAACAACAATACATCAATACATATGAAAAGCTTTTCAATCACCAAAATAATTATTGCGTAACTGACAAAAATTTGAGAATGACATTTTCAAAAACAATGATTCAAAGAGTCAAATCAGAATTCAATTTTCAAAACTATTTAAATTAAAGAATTAATTTGAAGTACTTACATTATAATTTGAATCGAATGAAGAATTATGGATATTTTAAAAAGTTACCTATGATAGGTACCAAATTTGATTGATTGTTCTTATAATTTATAAAAATGAAAATTAGTAAAATATAAAAACTGAAAATTTGAATAAAAAAATTGTAACAGGTGGCACGCGAGCTGTTTGAAAACTGAATAACACTTGGCTAATTTATATAGCCCCGTTTTCGTGAAAAATCACGAGCAATGTACTGGGACTAAATATATGGATGCGGGAGGAGGGTTGGCGGGTCAGATGAGCGAGAGAGGGAAGCGAGAAAACGGGAAAGGTGGAAGGGGTACGCGGGTGGGATAGGAGACGAGAACGGGGATAGGGAAGGGGAACTGGGACGCACGGGAAAGGACATGAAGGGAGAAACAATTTATTCCTATGAATACAGCATTGCAACGCATGCCAGGAACTTGTTGGTATATTATAAACGTTATTGTCATCTCAATTTTTTATCGTTTCATGTAAAAATAATTAACAAAAAATCAAGAGTCATTTTTTTCAAATCGTTGCTGAAATTTTAGGTATCAAAGAGGTATAAGTTTAAATTATGCGGTGGCTAACTTTTAGAATTGAATAGTGAAGTTTTTTCTTTCTAATACCGTTTAGATCATATTTTTCACCACAATTTGAAGAGAAACACAACGATTACCACGAGACCTGTGTGAGCTGTTCCCAAAAGCGAACAAATTAGTCTGTGAGGTAAAACGATATTTCATTAATAAATAGATACTTCTTTGGGTCGTGAATCATTGTTTGCTAAGTTTTAAGTATCTTATAAAAAATCTTTAGAGCTTTTAGCTGTGGGAAACATCGTTTAAAAATGTAACAAATATTTAATTGTACTTTAAAATTTCGTTACCTTTCTACCCGTCATTTCTTGTGCATGCATGCTTTGTGTGCGTTATGAGCTTCAAAATATCTCCAAGTCATTAAAACCTAGATACAATATGGTGTCTGTTCAAATGCACTTTTTTATGTGCATTGAGAAGTTTTTACGGTCGAGCGAACCAAGGTAGAAACGTTTACTATTGCACTCACCGGGCTGTTCTCTGAACGCTTTGCTTTTTATGATTAACTTTATAACCAAGAAAATGTTTTTTAAATGTTTACAAATGCCACAACCGATCATCGTACCTATCCTTGAACTAAAAAAATAAAAAACTCCAATTTAATATTTGATTATAGTATACTTTTCTGAAAATGTTCGTGTAACTAAGTGTATCTCATTCAATTCAATAATTTTTCTTACCTGGCACTCCTGGCAGGCAATTACAATTTATTTTCACTGGCGCTACTCGAGTTTCTGCAGCATGGATTGCCGCGTCTAAGACTAGCGGATTTATAAAAGTGCTAAACAGTAACTAGCGAAACGTCAGTGCTAACACCTAGCAGCCCCTTAACTTACCTTCGTGGACGCAGGTCGCTAGCCTGATTTACACCGTGGAGTTTTGCCAAGCGCTTGTGTAAAAAAAACACGTAGATTCAATCTTCCAGAAAGTGATATTTTGACCTACGAGTGAACTACGCAAGTGAAAACAATGGCATTCAACGTCTAAAATTTATTTATTGTGAAGATATATTCATTGCACTGCCCCTTAGATGTACATTTCACCACTTGCAACTTTTGATGACACCATGTTTCGTTAAAACGTTAACTCTTATGAAAAATATATCAAGAACATGTGTAAGTAGATATAGTTTTCTAGTTAGTCTTTGCAGTAATTATGTATAATAATGTTATATTTACTCGAAGACAGCATTTCACCTTATTTTCTTTTTCAAATCTTATCTCGCTAATAATTCCATTTTATACAACTAGAAAACTAAGACTTTGTGTATTATATAATTTTGAAATCTTAAATCATGAAAATATGTTAAAAATTATTATAATCCTCACGCATACATTTTTTGTAATTTTATGTTATTATCCTATATTTTATAACTCTTCCAGTGTAACAAAAATTTTCAATGACAAAAAAAAAACATTTTTGTTTGGTTAGTCCGCAATCGCATTACTAATAAATAATAAATCTTTTTCCTGGATGAATTATGGGATTGGATTATGAATTGGATAGATTTAATTCTGGGTAATTATCAATGTTTCTCACTTCGGTTGCGGTTACTATACTGTTAATTTCTAGATCAATATTTTAAACTTTGCATGAATTTAATTTTAACTTCAATTAACCTAATCATGCCGTACCTATCCTCAACTTAGCTACATGGAGTCACACCCAAAAAACATTTTACTTACTCTTGTGTTATTAGTTTTTAATGCACCGCGTTAATATTGTTTATTTGTTAAAACATTTTCTTCTCACAAAAGGACCTGAGAAAAATCTTCCAATGACATATTTTGGGATGCTATGAGGAGGGTATTTTCAATGACAGGCAGAAGTGGACGGAAGACCCCACATTAGAGCATTGGCCAAGACGCAACTACACGACCCTTGAAATACCCTAGATATACCAGAGAAAGGTCTCATGGAAAGCCTAAGGTTGGCTGTTAAGCGTTAAGTATCAATGTGTAGTCTCAATGAAACGTCATCAAATGGTACAATAACTTTAAACAGTAAAATAAAAAGAATACAAGTAATGAGATTGGTGATCTAAAGGTCATACCGATCGACCTTAAATTTCTGATCATTATGAAATTCACCTTTGATGGCGATGTAAAACGTCAGGCCAGTGTAAAAAAGACGTGTGAAGGGGGTGTGTCAAATGGGCTATTGCTAAAATTACAGAGTCAATCAACACAAATTAATCAATTAAATTTTATTTGATTAATTCGTGTTATTTCACATCGAATTTATTAAAAATAATGTAAGGGATATTTGCGGCACGTTCCAGGGTGGAAGATTTTCTCAATATGGCACTGGTATAAGACCACCGTTCAGAATTGAAACGTTGCTTGAAATGGCTTCAGCCGTATTTGGTGACCAGATCTTAATAGCCAGATACTTCCCACCTTCCTCCTCTCTATCTCCTTCCACTCCCCGTACCTTCAGCCTCACGACATATCCAATTCGGGAATGCCATAGTCGTACAGGCTCCAGACGAAAGCAGATGGGACTGTTCTGAAGAATTCACTTTAATTAAGAATTAATTTTAATTTTTTTTAAGTGACAACATTCAATTTGGGAGATGATTATGGATACCGCTACCTCGGAAATTATTTATTGGAAAACAACACCCTCCCCCCCCCCCTCATATTTTATTCCTTCCCAAAACTTTTTCTACTTCCTTTTCCTAAAAAAAACCTTCACACGGCATACCTAAAGATGACATAGGTCTGACTGAGGGTTTTTTTCCTCGGGGCGACTTTTTGACAGGGAATCTTGGAGGGAGACGTGTACTACGAAGAAGGTACCGATCAGTTTCCTTGTACCGTCGTTGGGAAAATGGCGACCCCTCGAATGTGCATTATCAGATCTACTCAGTGCTTTAAACGCACTTTTCTGAAAACTATAACGTACAAATAAGTGACCATTTGGTCGATTGAGCTCAGATTTGATGTATATCTTGAGTAAATTGTTATTTTTTTACCGATACCGATTTTTTTTCGTTACTCCTCTAAGGAAATAGCCGCCGTTTAGTGATTCAAATGTATGATTGAATCTGGTACCAATAATAACCAAACACAAAGGAAAAAATACGTCAGATACCACAACTTTCGGGGAACCGGTTGCTAATGGGGTGGCTCTTGCCCACCTTTGTATTCAAATATTTGAAATCAATAAGTTTGTCATCTTTTATTTTTCTTTAAATTTGAATGGCATTATTAAACATATTTTAAAACGAAATCTCTCATGGTTTAATCTAAATCCTGAAAATCATTTCCAAAATAACGTCTTAGATAATAACATCGTTTTAAACACAAGAAATGAGTCAACGACCCTTCGCGCATGGAAAATGTAGATCTGTGTACAAAAATGTCACTGCATATGGTTAGTGTTAATAAAATAAAATAACTTCTCGTAATATAGCGAGTTCTCTAAAACGTTAGTATATGGATTTATGAAATTTACAATTGAACCGCATGAATCAAAGCCAGTCGTCAAGGCGTAAAAAGAGCCTCGATTCGGAAATAATTAATGGAAAGCTAAAAGTGTTATAAGCGCCTTATTTTAGGTCTGTTATGAAAATACGAAGTTTTTCCCCCACCCACCCACTTACTCTGCATTCGGCGCCATCGTGGAAATACGTAGGACGTCGAAATGGTGTTTTTAGCGAAATTCTCGGTAAAAATTGATTTTATGGAAAAAAACTTTACAACGTTATTAAATTTTTAATTTTTCACTCCAGGAAAGAGTATTTTCATATTCGATACATGAAGTGTTGAGAGATATTGTATTTTGGGGTCACCTTCAATTTTCTCACTGCTGCTAAGCAAAATAAACTTGCGTCTATCCATTTTTTAATTTTTTTCAAAACACCACAATTATTGACCGGTCAGTGGTTGAGTGGGCTTCGCGTTTGGGTCCCACCCGGGCGTCCCGTGTTCGATTCCTCGGCTGGCTAAGTCCTCCATCATAACACAACCAACATTTTCGGCTTTCTGTGGTAGTAGTAGGAGATTTTCAAACATTGTTGGGTTATTCGTAGCCCGGAAATGTTTATCTTCCTTTTTAAAAAAAAAAATTCATTTCATTATTTCATCAGGGGTAGATACTCTCAGTATTACCCTAGTGCAAGATCGTCATTCAACTTCTTAAAGCTACTTTAAATGGCTTTCGCCGTGTTAAGTGATCAGATCTGAATATCGCTATATCCCTATCTCCTCCCACCGTTCAATAATTAGGTTCTGTTTTGTCAAAAATGAACACTTTGAATGTTATCACTACTTATTTTCGAATTCAAACATCAATTTACTCCCTCCCTGACGTCTGTTTCTGTAAAAACGATAAATTTGATGGCAATTTTCAGTTTACTTAACTCTTTTTTGTGGTCCAAACAAACGTGAAACGTAAAGTAAAATATTCTATACGTTTGTAAATATATAAACGTATTTACTAAGACATACTCATTGTTTAAAAGATCACAATATTGACCATTTTTAACAGAGAAAATTATCCAATATCATAGAAATTGTTTTTAAATTGAAAATAAGATAACATATCATTTTCGGGGAACATCTACATTTTACATAAACACGAGATTAACGCCTTTTGAACAACAAAGTAGTGCTGAACATATGAAACTAAAAATTATTTTTCAATTTGTTACGATCTTGTCAAAGTACTTTGTCAAACAAATATCTATTTATATGTACATTCAAACATCTTTCCTAACTGTATCACAAGCGATACCGGGCGTGAAATTCCACACCTTTACGTACAGCGTGACGCGCTGAATTCTCTCATTCTCCAGGCAAAATAATAACATATAGTTTTAAGCCACCCCTTCTTGGCACGAGTTACTCTAACTGTGATAAATGGCAGTGCTCACAACTTGTTATCTGGCCACTGAATAAAGGCTATCACATGATAGCCATTTGGTCTGCTGAAAATAATATGCGGCCGGCGCGCTTCAAATTTATGCGCTGAGGTATAATCAGATTTCAGTTTGAATCATTTTGGTTAGGAACGATTTTATGTAGCCCAGAGATAAAAATTCAGTTACAATGTTTTCTAAAATTCGTAACGTTATGTACCTACAGTATTTTAGAATTTCGTTCTAACTAAATATTTTCGGAATTATTATTATTTTTATTTTTATTGAAAGCGTAACAAACAAACGCCCGCACTTTCACATTTATAATATTAGTATAGATAGATTATCGCCCTCGTGGGCTTTTACACGAAAACATTTTTAAGTGATTAGTGATTACAGTAAATATAAACACAATAATATGACTTTGTTGGATGTGATTTCTATATTTATTTTAGTTTAGTTTGTCCGATCTTTGTAAGATGGTTACAAACGTCTTCTTTGTTTTGAAGATCTTCAATCTGGAATTGCGGATAGGAATCTATACAAACCATCCCACCTCATTTGAGATTCATCTATAAAAAGTAGCTAGCTGCCAAGTGAACAATAGTGAACATTCTAATATGTTTGGCTTCCACTGATTTGTCTAAATATTAGAAAAATATCGCAGCCTAAAGAAAAGCTTTCTTCTATTATCATTTGAAAGTGGATAATAATGTCAGTATCAGTCTGGTAAAAGATCACCTTTCGGAATTGAAAATTTGCTTGAAATGGCATTAACCGTGTTTGGTGATCAGATCTTAATGGCTCGGTACTTACCCACCTTTCTCTCTCCCCGTCTCCTTCCCCTCCCAATTACTTTAAGCCTCATAACATGCCCCAATTGGATATGCCATAGTCTCACAAGCGGATTACTCTCCAGACGGTTAGGAGGAGTTGAGGCATTCACCTTAAAAAACATTTGCCAACTAACTCATGTAGAATCTACAGAAAGGTGTCTAAGAACCACTTCACTCGTTAATTATGTTAGTAATACTAATGAACATACTAATCCAAATATTTTGAGAGGTAGGGCCAAATTAATGAATGTTTCACGCGAGATATTTCACTTTAATATTCTCACCCACGAGGCGTAGGTTCTTGACTGAATAATTAGCTCATCTTCGTGATATGTTCCGCTCAGCCACACCATTAATAAAGATCTGATAACATTATGGTGCGTGTCACTTGCAACTGAGAGTGGTTGTGCGAAGAGAGGCTTAAAAGAGACGCCATTTGTCTCGGGCGGAAACGAGAAAGGGGACGGGAGACGGGGAGGGAGACGGAATTACGATGATCGCGATTCGCGATTGTAGACAAACTAATTATGAGAACAGCCAAATCCATTACACATATGTGACTGTGCAGTGATCATTATTTCAATCGTTGAATTGCAGATCAGCATAAAAGCTTATCTTAATAAAGTATTTAAATGCTAGCAAATTTAATCGCAGACCATAGAAACTAGCCATAGTATGTCTAACAAAAAATCCGTGAACGTTGAGCTCTGGTACCGAGTTAAAATTTTCACAGCTTTTTCCGCTATTTTCATCACAAAATCATTTCCAATTTCAAACTGCAAAATACAACTGCCATTTTGAGTGTTCCATAAATCTCGAAAATTTTCGTTTGTTTTCGAAAATATTAATCCGAAAAAGAATATTTAAAGTCGAATGAAGGCTGTAAGTTACTAGTGGTCCATATTTTTTGGTAGCTAGCCCAATTCTATATAAAAAAAAACTAATTGCTTGGAATAAATTTACAAATTTTGAATTAAATCAGTCGAGGAAAGTGAGGCATTTAAATTAACGGGTCGGATTCTATTTTTATTTTACACTAGCTGGTACTCGGCATGCGTTGCAATGAAATTCAAAGAAATAAATTGATTCTCCCTGCGTGTCTTTTCCCGTACGTCCCCGTTCACCTCCCGAGTCCCCTTCCCCTCCAACGATCCCCTTCCATCTTCCCCACCCACCCCTTCCTCGTCACCCCTCCTGCGAACCACACCTCCACCGTTTCCCTTCCCCTCCTGCCTTTCCTCCCTGCCGCTAAAATATATGAAATAGATACATTTTCATTTATAAAAATTTCATAACGTCAGAACTTACCATTAAATATAGCCTATAACTTTCACGGGCATGTGCACAACAAATCACCAAAGTTTCTTCGCAATCGGATGAACGGTATGGCAGCGCATAAAATACGAACAAACAAACAAACAAACAAAAATTGATTTATATATATAAGAAGAAGATGAGCTGGCAGGCCCTAAAAAAGAATTCCTTCAGAGTCTATGTCATATTTTTGGCGTGTGGAGAATTTTTTTAAGGCCGCACTCTTGAAACGCACGGCGCTGAAAAAGAAGAAGATGGAGAGATATGTAATTACGAGTGTTGGACAGAGCGCACTAATATTTTAAGTCGTACAATAGCAGCGAAAATTGCGAAAAAGCTTAATAAAACATTACTCGTTTAAAATAGAGCAAAAATCTCGTGGAACGCATCTTAAATATCATTTAAAGAAACATTGTGAATTTTTTCACAAATATAACTTGTAAAATAAAAGAAATAGACTTGTTTAAAATAATTTTCGGAGTATACTTTGCGATTTTTTTCTATCGAGGGAATTTCATATAATTTGCTTTTCGGCGTGGAACGTATCTAGATATTATCTTCAAAAATAACATATTTTTTTAAGAGCCTAAAAAATTTAAATTTTTAAGGGAGATATGTAAGAAATCGTTCAAAATACGAATAGTAGACCCTTAAGGAGAGGAAGGAAAACGAAGGGGTGGGTAGTAATCTGGGGGTCGCTGTGTCCAGGACTGATGGACGTGTGAATTCATCCCTCCCACTGGGCTGCAAGGCGATGAGTTGAGAGAGTCGTGCTGAAGAAGTGAAAAGATCTCCATCAACCAGTTTCTCCAAATCCGACCCGCCTCACAGAGGGTGGTGGTATAAAATAGCATGGTCCAAGTGTGCTCGGGTTCAGATCTCACTCGAATGTGGTACTCGTAAAAATCTCCCCTCATGACATATATTCCATAATATCCGTGGGTCCTGTATCATATTTTAAGAATTATTTCAAAGGTGTCCACTCTAAGCTCCTTGTTGTATTCCTGAAGCTAAAATATCTATAAAAATATATTTGAACTACTGCCATGTTATTGATGTAATAAAGACCATAGGCGGTCAAATCTCGTCTTAGATTACTGCTTACAAAAAATGTTATGCCTTGGTATATTTGCTAAACGACTGGAATAATTTGTCGCTCGATCAAATCTGTGTTCTGTGCGCAGCAAATTATGTACCTATCCCAAAATACTCAGGACACAAACGGAGATTAAGCTCGTTTGACCGATTAAGTGTGATGAATGGCTGACCCGAACAGTCAATAGTAAAGTACTCATAATATCATAATACATACATTTTTACTTTTGAGGTAAAGGTTCAAGGTTTTGAAGCAGCTGGAAATTTCCATGCGATTACGGTATCAACATTGAATGTTTATTTTTTTTTCATTTGGTAATACTGTCAATTGTCCACAGAGCATCCGCTGTCATCATTTGGTAGGCAAAAAGTTAAAATCGTTTATCTTTATTACTTGATATTTACAATTAGATTATATTTATAAATCGTTTTTTTTACATTAACTCCACACAGGAAGCCTTGAGGAAAATAATTTCCCTCAGGGCCTATGTCATGTGGGATGCTGTGTGGAGGGTCTTTTTGAGGAGAGGAAGGAATGAACATTGGTCTTGAAGAGACCCATGTTGTAGGAGGGAGGAAACACAGAAACCGGCCGAGCTGTTGAACTCAAGAACGAGTCGAAAAAACGACCCGTTCTCGTGTGAAAAATGTCAACCGTGTACGTTTGGCGTGTTTCCCGACTGTGCACCGGTGCCGAGGGGATCAATGACGCTAGTTACTCGGAGCTTCTTCTATTGTAATACCGGTAGAGCATGGGCAGCATTCCCACCTGACGCCTGTGCTCTAAAGATTGCAATCCGTTTGTTAAGTTAGAAGAATCTATCAAACGGACCGCCAGTTTCTGCACGGAGTCAAGGGTTTTTTATAGGTATTTTGGGGCTCCAGACCAGAGGTGGCTGCCAAATTCAACCGTGGGGCGCACTTGCAATTTGTACAGGGTCAACTCTTTATTTATTTTTTTTTTTATTTCTATGTATTACAGTATTTACCTATTAATTAACATTTTTACATAATAGATCAATTTTGAAAACATTTTTAAATAATATATTTTGCAATTTTATTATGTTGGGTGTAAGGTAGGTTTGTGAAGGTGAAACTGTGGATAGGTATTGTTGTATGTTTCGTGAACACCTCACTAGGAGAACCTGTGCTGAGGTGTTCACGTGTTTATTTATGTTTATGTGTGACAAGTATTTATGTGTTGTAATAGAAATTTTTCATATGTATTTTATTTTTTTTTAAATTTTAATAATTATTGTACATTAGTTATTTAGAAGAGAAAAAAAAGTATATATATATATTAGAGGAATATAAAAAAATAATTATATTACTTAGTATTTATAATTAAATTGTATTTATAAATTTTTACAATAATGTTATTGTTAATATATTAAAGTGATCTGATTTCTCTTTTCGTTTTCGAGAATCATATTTAATAGGAGTAATTATAACATAGGATGTAACGTATAATATCCCAGGTGCAATGATTTTGAAACCTTTTGGATCGATACTTACCGTATTAATACAAGTTTCTTCAAACCAACCTCAAGAATGACTCGATTATACAATAAATACTGCGAACATGAAGACTTGTATGTATTCTCAAATGCAATTACTACCTTCAAAAGGAACCTATACTTACATATCCCAGTCTATCTCCTCACTTGAAGCTATAATATGTGTATAAATGTATATGTATGTGCGTGTGCGTATGTACATGTATGCAAAATATATATTTATATATAAATATGTGTAGAGTGTGCACGCATATGCATATAAATATATGTATATGTATTTATGTGTGTACGTACACACGTAAGTGTAAGTGTAAGTATTTTCTAATATTTGATCCTCCTTGCCTTGTGAACGTACTTGCAATATAATTTATTGTTATGTATTACAACTTACAACATACCAAGAATGCTGAGATAAATGGTGTGCTCGCCTTAGGAATTGTTACTGTAACCATATTCAATTTGGAATATAGTTACATTATTTGTAAACTAATGTAATAATTAAATGTGATGTGTTCTGTTGGCGAGCCAATAAACAAAATAAATAAATAAATGATAGATCAAATGCACGTTTGACGCCATTAAAAGAAGCAAGCTGGAGTACAATAGGGCTGTACAAACTCCATACCAAACAATATTTATGTATAAATATGTCTATTAAATTGGGTAGTTTCATTAACAAAAAAATTATTTATTGTAATTAGTTTTTAAGAACCACACATTTTACTTTTTTTAATTCTGTGTATTTCAAATAATAAAAACAAAATAAAAAAATTTAAAATATACAAATATGCTAGAACAAACCCAGAAAAAAATTGTCTGTAATATCTATATTCGGATGTATGGAACTTATTAGAGGTTTGTGGTGCATGCATCATATGGACTTACTGAGGCAATGAAAGGATTTAGCCTAGAAACAAGACATTCTACGAATCTTGCAATATATTGCATATAATGTAAAACTGAAAAACAGTATCAAGGTCAGACAATTTTTCAAGAGGCTCAACTTCAGGACTTACTTATTTCTCAAAAAGTCTAAGTTTTTCAAAAATAGCCACAAAGCACCCATCCATCGAATAACTTTTTGTCAAAGTGAACACTTCCAGCGGTAAAATAATAGTGGGATTTACCAGCGCTAAAATAATAGCGTACTTACCTCCAAACTCTGACATTCAATGCTAGAGCAATCACTGTGACGAAGTTGAATCAATGTTGAATCAATGTCCTAAATACCAAAATACTAAATTACTTCCTATATCCTGCTACATTATGATTGGTGTAATATAGGTTCGGATAATTATTATTCAATGTTAATATTATAGACTTTAGAGAAAGGGCTCTGTTCTAGGGGTTAATTTATTTTGAGAATGGGGGCAAATTTTAAAAGTATGTCAACACAAGGATATCTGTTTTGCTCGTTTGTACGAAGCAGATTAGAATAAAATTCCACAGTATGGTCCCCATACTACAAAGTCCATTATCAATAAAGATGTAAATTATAACTTTAAATATATTTGTAAGTAATTATAAGCACCTGCTGTCAAGCCAATTGCAATTGGCTTAGCGGGACTGGATTGTTGATTTATAAAATAAATAAATAAATTTAAAAAAAAAAAAAAAAAAATCATTAGAAAAGATACAAAACATATTCCTTCGATGTATCAATTTTAAAATTAAAATTCCAACCGAATGTATAAATTACTTGCAGATACCCGGCATGCGTTATTACGCCACTCAAAGAAAGAAGGTTTGAGTTTAAATTCTATTTATTGAAATGCTTTTGGACTCATCATGTTTTTTTGTTTTTTCTCTGGTATGTACACGAATAAATCAGAAAGTTTTTCTACGCGTGAGCAGGCCTCGTACAGTTGTGTGAGAAGCCAGGATTTTCTTATTTTCCCCCTGCTATACCTTACTGTTATTATGTCTCCTTTGCAATCCCTCCCTCTGCCCCCCTCTTGTCTCTCTCGACTAGTCCTCCACCCCTCCGTCTGACAGTACTTTCCGTCGTCCCCATTCTAGCCACCGTTCCCGCCCCACTCCCCTCCCCCATTCCCCTTCCACCATCCCCGTTATCTCCTCCACCTTTCCCGCGTTCCCCTACCTTTTCCTCTTCCGTTGTACCCCCACCCGCGTAACCCATCCTCTTTTGATCCCCTCCCGCCCCCCAGATTTCCCTCCTTCCCTCCCTACCACTAAATTATATGAAATACTAAAACTTCGCACAGTTATTCGCGTGAGTACCATCGATATTCCAATTTACCGTCTGCCTCTCCTTCGCCCCCTTTCCTTCGTTTGCGTGTCCACCCCACCTCTGCGTGTCCTTTCCCATGCGTCTTCGTTCCTGTCCCAGTTTACTTCCCATCTTGTATTCCCCTTCCACCTTGCAGTTCCCTTTCCACCTTCTCTGCCTCCCGCTTCCGCGTTCTCCTTTCACTTTCCTCCTACTTATTCCTCTCTCTCTTTCGTTTCCCTCCCTCCACCCGGATTCCTCTCCCCTTCTCTCCTCCCTAAACCCTTCTTGCCGCTAAACTACATGGAATACACTCGTTTTTCAAATGACTCGCGACGAGCTTTTGTAATTTTTTAATATAAATTTCGTAATGCCAGAGCTCATGATTATGTATAAAAACCTTTGCAGGTGTTCGCAAAACAACTCAATTAAGTTTCATCTCAGTGGGATGAATAATATAGGAAATAATATCTTAACGCTAAAGTTGACATTTTTATACAGAAACCTTCACGGGCATGCGTACGAAAAAATCACCAAGGTTTCATCGCAATCGGATGAATGGTACCACATAAGGGACAAACAAAAAAAAAATAATAATATTGGTAATTCTGTTGAATTTTTCTCCACTATCTCTGGTAGAGACAACTTTACGTAGGTTAAAAAGAAGAAAGACACACATTCTCAAAAGTTAGAAATGTGAAAATAAGAAATTTTGTACGATGTAAATATTATAAAGAAATATTAAGAAGGCTTGAAATCCTTCTTACGATAAATTACATCTTAAATAAATTATTTTGAGTTAGGTTTACAATATTATTTTAACTATTACAAGAAAACAAATTTTTTTGAAGGATGATGAGAACAAGATATCCATTATCTATCAGGGTGTTTTTTCAATTTTCCGGACGCGTGGGGATGTTCGCTGTAAACTCGATTTCTCCAATACCTGCGGTCTAAACTCTCTCCAATCCGCTCCATAGGCCACAATTAAGATGAATGGTTCCAATCTATCCGCCTTAGTGCACAAAGCATTCTCGCTAAGCTGCGAAGCGCCACACAGCCTAACTGCTGAATCTGAAATTGATTAAGTACGTACACCAAACTTAAACAGGACTATCCATTCCTGTTTCCGAGAATTTCTTTCACCGGCTTAAACAGAAAAAAAATATGTAAAGAATGGTATTTACACAGGTACATCATTTTAAAGTGCGCACTTATGAATATATTTGTGCACAAAGGTTTGAGTTAAATTGGAACACCCGCCGGTCAACAGTCTGTGGCTACACACAGTACTTTGCAGAACGCTACTACATAAGAAAGAATCTATTTATTATGATTTATCTGTACGTACCTTCTTAACTCATTCGGAAACATTCGGCTTTTTAAAATATTACGTTTATTGCACAACTGTTTTTGTAATCGCGAATAAATAATGTTATCAAGATTTACTGCGATTCAAAGAGTATTCAAATTTGTTTTGTGGACTTTGATGCTGTCACAAATATACAGGATAATAAATGTGGAATTGGACAGAATCCAGCTCATCCATCGTTGTTCGGCTGTAATGACAAATCCTTCAACTCGGTTGATCTCAATGGTCCTGAGGTACACCACTAGCGGTTATCACTGCACAAGCACTTGAGAAAACAAGAGCATTCTTACACAAGTTTCCTCTGATGATCGTTATAATTAAGAACTGAGGAAGCAAGGTCACAGCACGTTAATTAACAATAGACTGATATAAATTATTATTGTAATTTTTTTCACTAGTCCGGGTATTGTCGTCTTCTCGGGAAAGGTTTATGTGGGTAGATAGGATAGGTATGAATGTATAAGTAAATATATAAGGAAATGCATGTAAATTTGTGTCAGTTTTTCTTAAATACGATGATTTTTTTTTTCGCACTAGAGTCCTACTACTCCATAAAAAATTCAGTACTAAAGAGCCAGTGAGACTATTGCATCACCAATATGTCTTTCACCAGGGCAATACTGAAAGTATTAACCACTCTGGCTAGCATTTAAATAATAGAGAGGGAGGATGGAAAGATAAGAAGAATTGGTTAATATGACATTTGGGTATTGTTTATTATTTATCCGGTGCAACTTTTGAATTTTATTATTTAATTTAAGTTTAAAATAAATATTATCTGCGTAGAGATAATAGGATGGTGGCTTCTCCAATATTTGTTTTATGTGGTAACGAAAGAATAGAGGGATTGAGAAACTTTAGACAATTATGGTAACTGGGTATTCAGTAAGTCATTAAAGCTGAGAGGCATCGCGTCTGGATCCCACCCAGGCGTCTTGAGCTCAATACCTCGGCTGGCTAAGTCCCCCATCACGTCACAAGTAACATTTTCCGCTTACTGTGATGAGGAGACCTGCAAATATTGTCAGGTTATTCGTAACCGGAATGATTGTCTTTCTTTAAAAAAAATGAAAATGGTGCTTTTTCAATGGTATTACCACACATAATTTAAAAAATGGTTTAGGTAGATACTGTTTTCGAAGTAATGTTCGTAAACAACAATATTAAAATAGTCACTGATTACGTTTTAAAATAAATAAATAATAAAATAACTTTTTCTAACTAACGATTTTTTTTAAATCCATGCAGGGTGAAGCGAAGTACTCCTTACATTAAGATGAAGCCATACATAATAATGCAAAATCATATATTTTTGTTTTGAAAATTTGATCGCTTAGAAGTATTATAGATGCTTCAATTAAATACTGAGTGTAGGACATATTTTGGTACTAAAAAATATCGGTCTTTTAATAAGCCCAGAAAAAAATAAAGTAATAAAGTATTAGGTCTATAAAAAATACTTACAAGTGCAAACTCTCCTACTTACTAACCCCTTTTCAGATTTTGTTTTATTGTTAAATTATGTGGCAAATTCAGTTTCTTTTATAATAATAGCAAAAAAAATATTATATTTACTCCCAAACTTCACACATAAAATAAAATATGCATTTTCTTGTTGTTATTTTGGGCATCAATCAATACGGGCCGCACTCTACGAATTTGGATTTTTAAGTGAACCTTATGCCATTGGCACAAAAACCATGCACTTGGCACATCCATTTTGTAACAGTTACGCCCCGCCTGCGAAGGAGTATAGACGCCCTAGACTACGCGTCCCTTGGATCCGTGAAATCAATTTTAAATTTCCTTGTTATTACAATAAACAATGCGTAAAAAATAAGTTAATGTTTTTTACAGGCCTTTACGAAATCGACCTGTTAAAAAATTTCTCAAATACCTTTTTTAACCTTTTCAAAAGCTTTTTCTCGAGTATTTTTAAACTCCTCCCAAAAAGAGGCGTGGATTCCGATTTCGATTTTTTTCCTGGACTATTGGATCACCTCGACAAGTGATTCCTGAGCTTCTTCGGAGTAAAAATTTTGATGGCATTTTGGTCTCCGGTGACTTTTTTTCACACAAATACTAAAAAAAAACGTGAAAGAATTTTTATTGTTGGAATAAAACTTCACTAGGACAAAAACTCATTAAATTTTTACAATATAAGATCAGGAAGGTGGATATATTTTGTCAGATCTCAAAACCTTACATAAGTTTTCCACGTGATTTCCCTTCCTACCCAAATAAAAGCTTCCGCATAACAAAAATATGATTTCTGTCAATACCCAGATCACTTTCACAGATTCCTACCTAGAAGGTACTCATATAAAAAATATTTTTTTTATCATATTTACATACACACACTAATATAGGGGCTTTTCTTTTCCCTTAATTTTTCACGTCAAATACACGCACTTAGCTAGTACGTCTTTACACAGGTACAAAACTGTTCAAGGGCTTTCAACGTGCGAATTCTGTTCGTAAATAATATTATGTTTTGTAAGTATATTTTTTTCAACGTAATAAAGTAATAATCTCCACAACAGTGATTCTCAATCTGTGCAACATCGCTCACCAGTGGGACGAACAATGGTTAAATATGGTGTGTAAGCGATTTTGGGCAATAGGCATACATGCTTTGTGCACCGTGCTTTATGTACATACTTTATTATAAATTCTGTAGATAATTCAATACTTTTCTCATTGAGATCTACCATTTGATGCTAAAAATATTTTTATTGTTTGCTTATGAGGAGACTATCTAAAAAATATATCTCAAGAAATACGTTATTAGGGAGAGTTGGGGTCGGGTGGCGGGAGTATTCTAATTAAAAAATTTAAATTATTTCATGTTTAATTATTTCTGTATTTTGAATTTGTGATGTAGAAACAAAAAGATATAATTATGATTAAACTGAACAAGACGATAACTGTTTAAACTGTTAAAATTATAAATATGCAGTTCTTTTCTCTTGATCCTCATTTCCTTTAGAGCGGTGTCGCAAAAAAATACGTTCGAACTAGAGGGGAAAGGAGGGACATACATTTAACATTTTTATATTAATTATGAGATATTTTTTCGAATTTGTATAAAAGAAAAGTGGAATTCGGTGGAAAATTTTTTGTGACTCCTAGCTACAGTAAACACTTAATTTTTTTTTTAACAGAAACGATATTAAATAAAACACTCATCAATATTTTATCTAAATTACGTGAAACTGTTATTTTAACAATAATTTCGGAATTAAAGTACATTTGCACCTGATGCTTCAATATCCATATTGATAACTTTCTGATTTTAAAATGGGGAAAATAGGACGAGCGTAGTAAATCCACGCGAAACTAATCAGCATGTTTGGGGGCGGTGCCTGGAACGTTTCGGTGAGACCCAAACGGTCGCACTGGACATTTCCAAGGCCTTTGACCGGGTTTGGCATCGAGGACTTGTCAACAAACTGCCATCTTATGGACTTCCCGTATCCCTGTGTACGTGGATTGCCGACTTTTTGAGGGAGAGGTCAATTTAGACGGTTGCTGATGGTTTCACCTCTTCCTCGCATCCAATAAATGCTGGCGTCCCACAGGGATCGGTTCTGTCCCCGACTTTGTTTTTGTTGCACATCAACGACCTTTCGTCATGTGCACCAAATGTTTCGGTGAGACCCAAACGGTCGCACTGGACATTTCCAAGGCCTTTGACCGGGTTTGGCATCGAGGACTTGTCAACAAACTGCCATCTTACGGACTTCCCGTATCCCTGTGTACGTGGATTGCCGACTTTTTGAGGGAGAGGTCAATTCAGACGGTTGCTGATGGTTTCACCTCTTCCTCGCATCCAATAAATGCTGGCGTCCCACAGGGATCGGTTCTGTCCCCGACTTTGTTTTTGTTGCACATCAACGACCTTTTGTCATGTGCACCAATTCATTGTTACGCGGATGACAGTACAGTCCATGACAGCTTTTCGTTTGACAAGCCCCCAAAGGGCACACAAACTCCAACGGCTCGGAGGGCTTTGAAGAAAAGAATGGATGGTTACCTCGAGAGTGTTTTCTCTTGGGGTAAGAATAACCTTGTCGAATTCAATGTTTCAAAGACCCAATCATGTCTGATTACGTCTAAAACGGATCGAAATGAAAATTTAGTCTCCTTCAACGGAGCAATCTTCCGAACAGACCTTCCATTGATATGCTTGGTGTAACTGTAAGTGACCAGCTCAGGCATGGGGTCTCCATCGAAGCCAGGGTAAAGTTAGCTTCTCAAAAACTGGACGTACTGTACAGGGCCCGCAGATACTTTAATAGTACACAACTGCTTACCCTGTACAAATCGCAAGTGCGCCCCACGGTTGAATTTGGCAGCCACCTCTGGTCTGGAGCTCCAAAATACTTGAAAAATACCCTCGACTCTGTGCAGAAACGGGCCGTCCGTTTGATAGATTCTCCCATCTTAACGAACGGATTGCAATCTTTAGAGCACAGGCGTCGGGTGGGAATGCTATCCATGTTCTACCGGTATTTCAATGGAAGATGCTCTGAGGAACTAGCGTCATTGATCCCTTCGGCACCGGTGCATAGTCGGAAGACACGCCAAACGCGCGCCCAACATATGTACACGGTTGACATTTGTCACATGAGACCGGGTCGTTTTTTCGACTCGTTCTTGAGTTCAACAGCTCGGCTGTGGAACAATTTGCCAGCATCTGTGTTTCCTCCCTCCTAAAACATGGGTCTCTTCAAGACCAATGTTCATTCCTTCCTCTCCTCAAAAAGACCCTCCACACAGCATCCCAGATGACATAGGCCCTGAGGGGAATTATTTTCCTCAGGGCCTCCTGTGTGGAGTTAATGTAAAAAAAAAAAGTATTGGCCGCTAGGAAGATACTCAACTGACGCATATATGCCGGCAATTAGGTGGTGTTTACAAAATAAATTTAAAGAGAACATTTTAAACCTATTTTTGATGAATTTGAAGACAATACTTTTTAATTAATGAAGATTTTACTCTTTAAGTAAAAAAAAGACAATACTTTTACCTATTTTTGGCTCCGTAATTTACTTTGGCCGTCTTTGTGCGCGGCGCTCTCTTTGTACGCATATATATGGCTGAAATTTTGAACGGGATTGAAATGGTGTTTATATCGGGGGTGCGTTAAAGAAAAATATACTTGGCAATAATAGGGCCCAAAAAGATTGAGAACTTCTGATAAAAAACAAAAAAATTAATACATACTGAAAAACGCTTTATTTTTTACCATGTCACATTACTTACGAAGGTTTCTTGTTGTTAGGGATTGTAACAAAAAGCAATTAGTAGTTCCTGGTATTAGGTAGGTATATCACTCATCTTCTTCATACAAAGTTTTTTTTCAGAGAACCGGAGGAATGTAATGCTCATTTAAAAAGGATATTTTTGTTATTTTTTTCTTTTTTGGAGGCAATTTTTTTTTACTAGTATTCTATTTTCCCTGCCATCGCAACATGAGTTTTTTTTTAATAAAACAACTAGTTGGGCCGTTTTTAATCACCAAAAGGACATTGTTTTGAGGTCCCTTAGCTTACGTGTGTTGTTTTTTGATTTTAATGTTGATTTTGTTTCACGCTCTCACTCCGATGGCTCGTATCATTGATAACGCTGTACATTAAGCCGCCGCTATTCGAATTTCGACCGATTTCTTACATATCTCCCTTAAACATTTGAAGTTTTTAAGCTCTTAAAAAAATATATGTTATTTTTTAAAATAATATCTAGATACGTTCCACGCCGAAACGCAAATTATATGAAATTCCCTCGATAGAAAAAAAATCGCAAAGTATGCTCCGAAAATTATTTAAAACAAGTCTATTTCTATTATTTTAGAAGTTATATTTGTGAGAAAATTCACAATGTTTCTTTAAATGATACTTGAGCTACGCTCCACGAGATTTTTGCTCTATTTTAAACGAGTCATGTTTTATTAAGCTTTCTCGTAATTTTCGCTTCAATTTTATCGATTTAAATATTAGCGCGCTCTCTCCACATTTGTAATTACATATCTCTCCATCTTCTTCTTTTCGAGAGCGGTTACGGGGCCTTAAGGTGGGTCATTTAACAAAAAATGTTATTTTTAAATTCTAAGAGCGATAAAATGATGTCAAATGGGTTCAAAACGACGTGTTTAAATTTACCAAATTTCTGATACGATCTTCTTCCTCCGGATTCACTTCAAAGTTTTGAAAATTTGAATATTTTTCTTATTTTTTTTTTTACCAAACCATATTTTTTGTAATGTTCCATAGAAAATGTAGTATATATTTTTAAGATATCATTTACAAAAGTCCCAAAATTGAGTCTCGCAAAATAATGCAGATATTTGAGAGTAAGAAGGATTTTGCTTGTAATTGAATACACTGCCTTGAAATAATTAGAATTATATTCAAATATATTTTTTATAAATAAATCAAAATATTCCCTCTTTGTCGTGTTTTATTAAAAATAGTTCATTTTTAATAGTTTATCTAACATTTTTTTAAGATTTATCAAGAGTGGGGTTTCCTCTAATATGTGAAATTTCAAAGTCAATCCGGAGGAAGAAGATGATATTCAAATATTATTAAAAAAATGCGTATTTTTATATCATCATTTATCACCCTTTTATCACTATTGGACAAATCAAAAGAAGAAAAAAAAATTCCCCGTACAGTCGGGGACCCACCCTACTGTACATCCAGCCATCACGTGATCAGAATGGCCGTTGCCGTGTTGGGGAACAATTTTGAAAAGGGCAAGTTTTAGTACTTTAGATCACGACTGCAGCCTATTCATTCGCAGATACTGTCCTGTTGGACGGTTGTTCTGTTATGAATTGTATAATATCTGGAGAACAAGGATAATTATAATAATAATGTTTATTCCAGAATGTGGGGATGATAGTGCAATTCCACACGTCCAATATAGTTATAAATTTTAACTCAATAGATTTTAAGTAAAGTAACAAGTACATAGAATTGAAAAAAATTAAATAAATAATCAATGCAGGGCGTGGTCTGGTGTGAGCTCGGGTCCAGCGCTCCCGCAGGAGTTGCGCTTGATGCCGGAAGGCTGCGGTCACGCCGTGTTGTCGGAGGCTATTAGCAGCCAGTGACCCAGTGTCTCATCAGACCGACGTATCCGTGCATAATGATCTAACAGTTTAGACACGTATTTTGCAGACGATATTTTTTTTACAATTCTCTTTTGATCTTTAAAATACGACATACGATTTCAATTTGGGAGGCGGGATTGGGTACCGCCGCCCCGGGAACCTTTATTGGATAACCAACACCTCTGCCATAGGTCACCCCAAGTGGTTCGCTACGTTTGGTGATTTAGCAGGGGTGCCCGGGTTCATCGGGTGAGGTTGTCTAGGTCTTGGACCAGGACACACTGAACCCCAGATTCCTACCCACTCCTTAAACCCCTTTCCTTCCCAGAACTCTCCTCCCCTTCCTGTCCTTAAAAAACCCTCCACACAGCATCCACAAAGATGACATAGGCCCTGAGGGAAATTATTATCCTCAGGGCCTCCTGTGTGGAGCTCACGTAAAAAAAAAAATACGATTCTTAAGAAATCTAGATAAGTAATCAAAAAGAATCATAAATAAACTATGTTAATTAAATTATTCAAGAGGAAAGCGGGTTTTTTTAAAGTATTTTATGCCTAACTAATGTGGACGTTTATTTCTACATGGTGTGTTTTATTCGCGTTTGCGTCAAGTAAAAACAATTATTTTGCCTTATAATTAAATTAACTTGGCAAGAATAAGGAAATTATGTAATACCTATTTAC
This sequence comes from Glyphotaelius pellucidus, assembly GCA_936435175.1. NCBI lineage: Eukaryota > Metazoa > Arthropoda > Insecta > Trichoptera > Limnephilidae > Glyphotaelius > Glyphotaelius pellucidus. The sequence goes on from OW386537.1 coordinate 31,300,163, forward strand.
CTATTATCATATCATACAAATAAATCGATTTCGCCAAACAGAGAGATTTTTGTCAAAGGAAAAATGAATACGGTTGAAAAAAACCTCCATTCATTGGAATAGTGCAGTCAGATAATCGATCAATGTCTGCCCTCCACCCCATGCCGGCAGAAATAATATTTTATCTACAGACGACACACCACACAAATATTAGACGAGAGAAAGGCATGGATTTTCATGCATTAGCCCTTTTGTAGACGCAGTAAAATCCCATTCACAAATTTCATTATCTAAACAGAACAATATCATTGCGTTAACCTGATAATCGAAAAAACTGTATTATTTGTTTACGAACAAACTTATTGTTTCTGTTTTCGTTCGGAATACGAAAATAATCCGGTAAGAACAGATAGAAGAAATTTAGCTCTATAGTTCTAAGGTTCTCAAATCAAATTACTTTATTTCTTCAATCTTCGCAAATCCAATTTGTGGCGTCATTATTAATTTAATGAAAACAAATAACTTTGTGTACACCACTATTTAATTAACAATATCAACTGATATTGTTAATTAAATAGTGGTGTACACAAAGTTATTATTGATATTGTTAATTAAATAGTGGTGCTTACAAAGTTATTTGTTTTCTTTAAACAAATTACTTTAACCCATCCACGAACAGAATCAAACAAAGATATTGAAATATAAGAGATGTGCTAGACTTTCCTGTGTGGGACTGTTTCCTGGCTTGTGCCGCCGATATTGTTAACCAATACTCTGCACACCTTAAAAAATCAACGATATGAACGAATCCTATCTGTATTCAAACTATATTGCTTACCAATACTATTGCAGACCTTCAAAAAATCGACTAATTGAACGAATTCTTTCCGTATTCAAACTAAGCCCATTAAAAGGTAGTCCACCGACGGTCGGACGGCCATCATAGCATATCTCTTGTATTTAAATATTTTTGGAATCAATGAATGTATTTTTGAAATACCTATGATGTTAGAGATTTTCACTTTTTAGATTCCAGATAACTGGCTTCAAAAATAGTAAGAATAAATCCGAGCCATACTTGTAGTCATAGCTTCACCTGTGTAGTTAAATAAATATTTTTTTACTTATTTAAGTCGGATTTTTGGGCTTTTTTATTCATATTCTTGCTAAAGTTTTAGCGTTTTAGCATTTTTGTTATGAATTCATGTGGTTTTTATCAAAAAGTGCCCTGTATTTTCTTAAGGAAATTTTAGGAAACTTGCAAAATTATTGACCTTGTCGTAACAAATATTCTGTAATGTTGCAGAATTATCTTATACAATCAATAACAAGATTGATTTTTTACTATATATACCGTAATATAAAGTGTTCAATAAATTAAAAATCTGTCATCTTCGAATAATTTATCGTATTTTATTGTCTCTTCTGTCTTAAATGTTGTCAACTTATCTACTTGACTCTTGAATATTAAAATAACCTAGAAACCCAACCCCAACAGAACGAAAAGAAAAATTTACATGACAAAAGATGCTATGAACAAAATGCAAATGATGAGACATAACGACGATTACAAAGATGAGACCCGTTCTTGTTCTGATGTTCCCCATTTTTCTACAGGGAAGATATATGGATAGGATACTCCAAAACGGAGCCTGCAAAATGATAATTAAAGGTCCACAAAATGTATTGTTAGAGCAGAATGTTCAGAATGAATGCAATGCGCACTGTCAGGCTTATAAAATGACAGATTTTGGGAAATCTAGGCATCAAAACTAGGTTTTCATTCTAATGCTTTGAACATTTCGGAGATGTTTTGGAAATCAGTATTTCATTCAACAAACATTTTTTTTTTTTAAATCGTTGGTCACCTCAAGGATCCAGATGAAAAAAATATAAACATTTCTATTGTCTATATGTAGATTCTTTCCTTCACTCGTCAATTGATTCAAAGTCATGATTTGTGAAGATCTTCCACACTGATTTCCTCTGGAGCAACGAAAAAAGAAGAACTCCAATTGCTAGGTAGGTACTCCTAATAATAAACATAGTTTAAAACCAAAATAATGTGGAATATGTGCGTATTACAAGCACTTTTCTTAAAAAACGTATGTGTTAACAAAATTCCTGTTACCCACACTTAATAATATTTATTTTTATCAGAAATTCCACCCAGATATAAATTGAACAAATTTATTCAGAATGTAAACAACCGTATAATAAGGTACCCGGCAAGTAGCAAAGCACCTAAGGTATGGCTCTAAATGTCGTGATAAATCCCTAGACGGAATGAAAAAATAATGACTTTGCATATTAATTATTTATTCGTCCTCTGCCGAGATAACATTAATTCCCGGTATTTGTACAATATTTACGTTTATGGTAGGCACATAATATATTTTTCCCGGGAAGCGTCCCCTGGCCTTAAAACCTTATAATTCTTCCACTTTTATCTTTTTATACGAGATGTCGTACGAGTACCTAATGATTTATTTTCCGGTAAGATGAACTTGGGAGGCAAACAAAACGTTCTCAGAAAATTTCTGTAAATAAAAATAAGTTTCTTATTCTTCAGATGATTACTTGATTAGGTGACTCATATACGTAAAAATTGGTCATTGTTTCTTTGAAATCATAACTACAATAACCTATAATGATACATATTTTCAAATACATTATATTTTTCTCACATTCTTTGCATTCGCGATGATTATCAAGTTAAAAGTTTTCAACTTTTAATCCAATTCTCCCTTGATTACTTTTACGTTATAATAATTTTCAGCCCTTTGAAAATGTCCGTAAACATTGTCATACTTACCCACTAGTTAGTTACAACCCTGGCAGTGACACATTAATTAAAAAATTACATAGTCATTGACCATAAAAGCTGTTAAGTACCAGCTTTTTTCACCCGGTCCTGTTTAATGAGTAAAAAGTTGATAAATGGTCGTAAAATAAGAAACAATGAAATAATATCGTTTATATAATTGAATGAAATGCATACAAAGGCGGCAAGACCATTATTTTGTCTGTAGACCTTTGAATTTTCCCCGACAGAGTAAAAAACAATCTTAAGTTTTTCCCTAAACCGTATTATACTCGTATACAATGAATATTTCAAAATGTTATATTCATACAATTGTACCCTTGTCATCTCGGAACTATCTCCAATTTCAGTGGCGTGCTATTCGAAAGAAACAATTCGTCCCTTTTCATTTGTTGTTGTTCATAACGTTTCCTTGAACTTGTAGTTTATCGCTGCGTCTTGCCTACCTTGTTCTGACAGTTTATAAGTAAACTTGTAAAGAAGTTTTGGTAGACATACTTTTGTATTTCACATTTTTTCTCATTCAAATGTCTGACCCGAAATGTTAACCCGGATAAAATATATTATTCGAAATAAAATAAAACGATTCTTTAAAAGTTGTAGGTCTGTAATAATTGGATGTTAATAAAAATTGGTTGTTGATTTAGACTTTCGTAAATCATTAAAACAGTTTCTGAATGTAAATTTCTTTGAATACCTATCTATAAATAATCAGAAATGAGAAAACCCTAAATATAGATTATTCCTTAAATACACGCATGCTTAGCCTACTTATAGATATAATATTTTTTTCTGAAAATTATTTCTTTTGAGGATGCAAAAATGTTAAAAGCTTTGTGATTTACTAGTTGGGTCCTGTTTCGGGGAAATCTTTAAATAGTTTGCTTTTTTTCACCCTACCCAGAATTCATAAATAAAACTTTTTGACAGGAGGCAACATAAAACCATCGCAATGTATCTATGTATATTGCAATTCCGTGTTAAAAAAATCTTTCGTTTGGCAAATATTGCATGTTTTGCTTTTTTACCCCGCTTTTTTACTTTAAGACATGGGTCGGCAACCTGCGGCCCGCGGGCCTCATGCGGCCTGCGAGGCGCCTTGGTGCGGCCCGCAAGATTCTCACCGCAACGCACGTGACGGACGATATCATACACAACTGAGTGCAAGAAAGCGAGAAAGAGAGCGAAGGAATAGCGAAGAAGGGGCGATTTGCAAATCAACGTGATAGGTTTACAAAGTGATACCACACTTAAAATGGCTTTTAAAGGAAAAACTTGGTGAAAACTACAAGGAGTTAAAATGGTTTGCTGAGCAAATAAGTACTATGTGGAGTAGTACATAAATTTATGAGCAAGCTTTTTCAATTCTCAATTATCGAGAAAACAAAGTTCTCCGTTATCGGATTCACATTATGACGCAATACTACGTGACTTTACTTCAAAAATGCAAGCTAATATGTAGAAGAAAACTTGCAAATCAAATACAACCACAAAAATCTCATTGATTTTATTAACTACAATAAATATCGTAAAAATATAGGCATCAAGCGTTTTATTTTTAAAATTAAAATATTTGAACACAAATATTGTAGATTTCTTTTTACAATACAATAGCTCCACACAAAGGGGCCTTAAGGAAGAAAATTTCCTCATGGTCCATGTCATTTTAGGGGATGCCGTGTGGAGGGTTTTCTTAAAGAAGGGAAGAATATGAAGTTCTGGGAAGGAAAAAGGTATGAGGGGTGAGTAGGAATCTGGATGTCAGTGTGTCCAGGAGTGATGGACGTATGAATCAATCCTTTCAACTGCAGTGTAAGGTGATGAGTCAAGAGAGTCCGACTGGAAAGGTCGAAAGACCTCTCTCAACCAATCTCTCTCGATTCGGCCCGCCACGCAACGGGTGGTCATACACATCCGCCGCCAAGACCTGGACATATCTCACTCCACGAACCCGGGCACCTCTACTAAGTCACCAAATTTCAGGTATACTGTAATGACATGTGACCCAAGTGCGGCCCGCACTTATCCCCGCATAAAATATTTGGCCCTTTTACAACAAAAGGTTGCCGACCCATACTTTAAGAAACAGGATGCCCAATACTGGAAAGCTTATCACAGCATCCCACAATAATATTTATGGGTATCAAATCATTATAGATCGTCAAACAATGGCCCTTTAGATTGCCCCACCGAAGTATCTGATACAAATTGAAACTATTTGATTTCAGCCTTGAATTTTTTTGTATTGTGCCTATTTATTAGCGATTTACTTCTAACTCCGATGTCCATACAGCTATCAGCGAGAGCTCGTACGTACATTACCAATAGTCGTAATCTTCCTTTTCACCCATCTTGTATGAAAACGAAAAAAAAACAGCAGATACTGGAAAGAAGACGTAATCTACGACCTCTCGTTGTGACTAGTGTGGTAGAGTTTTATCCTTCGCAAAGATGCCTGATGTAAATTGAAGTTGGTAATGTCACAAAAGCTATTTAACAAATACGAATGAGATTGCAAATGGAAAGTTTTAAGATGTTTAAAGTTCAATAGATTAGCATTTTTTAAACGAAATTCAAAATATCTATAATAATAAATTCGGTTGTTGGTCTGTCTGTCCGTGTATCTCTGGTTCAATACGCTCGTATTTGCTTTAAATTTAAGTGTCATTTTAAAAATTGGAACTGATTCTGCGAAGAATTGAGATACGAGTAAACGATTAAGTACCTGTCAGTAAAATAATATTTTAAAAGAAAATTGTTTGAAATTCATTTTCAAAATACGATCTATAATATCACGTGATTTTTCATAAGTCTCCGGTAGTTTTTAATTTTTTTTTAATATATTTTGCAAATGTGCTGTCTTAACCGTACATTTATAATATTTCTAAAACCACATAAATAAATAATGTTTTACTCCGTTGCATTGATAGAACACCCCAACGTTTTTCAAAATATAACCAACGAGTCAATAAATATTGTGTTTTTCAATCGATCGACAAAATGTTTCTATTTATTTAAACACAATTGACTGTGAAAATTTTCACGTAGATATGTTGTCAAATTCTATTCATAAAGGTATGTTCAATTTGACTTCACGACTTCGGAAAAGAAAACATTCCCACAATACGGCGTGGTAAATTGTGAAAGCTTTTGTGGTTTATCAAATATTCTTTGGAGCGTGCTAGGAAACTGAATCAGTTTCTTACAAATAAAATTTTATACTCCTTTGATAATAATTATAAATTTGTATTAGTTATCAGAAAATAAAGAACATTGTGTTGACCACTATTTTTAAAATATCAATATATCTCCGAACCAATGGTTCCTTAAAGAAGCGATTAAATTAAAGTATATATTACCTTTTAATTCAAATGGTGCCAGAAAGTTATTTTACAATGAATTTTTAAGAAGTAGGCTTATTTGTTTTCAAAGGCAGGATCACGGTGGGCCATCGAAAGCTTGAGAAAAAATTACATTAAGCATTGTGATAAAAAAAAAATTGAGTCAAAAATGTTCACTTTCATAAATAATAGACTCCTAGTTCATGGTAATGAGTTCTGCGAAGTAGTTGACTACTTTAATATATCTTTACAATTTACTGAAGCAAATAACACGTAAATGAAGAACTTTAATTTTTTATAATGTTTTTTTTTTGTTTTGTCTTTTGAGTTATATTGCTCTTTTTGTCATAATTTTTGTAAATGGTCATCGATTTAAAATAAATAAATTCATGTACTTCAAATTTTCACATGCTCTTTTTGTCATAATTTTTGTAAATGATCATCGATTTAAAATAAATTCATCTACTCGAATTTTCACAGAAAGTTTCTTTGAATTAGACTTACTTGATATAAATATAGTGAAAATTATCCATCCACAAACTTTAAAAATATATTTTCGTTATTTGTTTTAGGGGTGTTATGCCGTGTTGCGTTGCCTCCTTCTTTAGCCAAAGTTTCGGACAGCGTTGCAGTGTCCATCATCAGGGCGATGTGTATTGTAAAATATATATTTATTTATTGAAAAAAAAATCACTTTGTAAAACATCACTTTTCATCAAAATTGTCTACCTATATATTTCAAAACCCGGGAAAAGATTAACTTTATTAAAAATAACGAAAGACCAACAAGTTTACACAAATAAAAACTAAATTAGTTCTGTTTTTTCTGAACTTGTGTCTTTTGTTATTTTCATTAATGTTAATCCTGATGAAGAAACCTTTGGTTCTGAAACATGTAGATAATTTTGATTCAATTAATGATGTTTTACAAAGTATTTTATGATTTGTTTTCAATCAATTAAAAATAACGCCACAAACTTTGAAGAAGTAAGCATATATTAGGCACAACAACGAGCTCTACACTTTATTTAAGGAGCTAAACATCACAAAATTTATAAAACTGGGAAGACTTCGGTGGCTGGGTCGTGGGGAGAGAATTACCGGGCATCAAGCACCAAAGTCTTTGCTGAACTCAAGACAGAAGGACGAAGGAGCCTGAGAAGACCAAGATTAAGATGGAGCGACAACGTTCTCCAATACATAATATGTCTACTAGATATTATAAATATTATCTACCTTGAGGCTTCTAAATTGGAGAGAGCTGGCACAAAACCGAGATGAGTGAAGGAAGACTCTTGAGGAGGTCAAGACCCACCAGGGGTTGTATGAGTGATGATGATGATGAGTGATGATGATGATGATTATATAACATTAAATTGGCTGCTACACAGCTACATAATTATGAAAGTTTTTTGGTGTAATGTGCGTCCTGGTTTCTAGAAATATTTGACATATTTTCAAAATAAATTCTTAGAAAAAAAAACAATGCAAAGGTACCAAGTTTCTAACGTAAATATTTCCGAAATTCCCTTATTGTTTTTTGTACAGTTATTTTGGCGAACTAATTTCAAATATATATTATTCCTTAACGTGGGCAGTTCAGGTCCTGAGAAAGTTAGCACGCTTGTACGGGCACATTATTTCTTAGTGAAGGGGGGGTATGAATAGAAACATATGAATTCAATGGTTTTGGAGGCAGTAATTAATCATGCATTCATCTTTTTCTTAGATTTTAATTAATGTTTGAAGGCTTTTATACATTTTTCTTTCTTTTCTTTATTGGTAAAATATTTTTTGTTTACAGTTTTTACCGACTTTTCGACTACCACCCTAGGCATAAGCCCGCCTTACGGTAGTCGAAATTTAAACGGTCATTGCCGCATTTTAAGGGGTCATGTTAGATTATTTATTACAAATATCGCATTGGTATATATTTTTTGACATTTAACAAAGTCCCAATGCCAGCGGCCGATTGAACTATTTCATCCTCAATTTAGTGTTTGTAGTTAGTAAATGTCGTAAAAAATCTCAAACCAATTAAATAAAAATGACAGCTCCATACCTACAATATTTACATAATTTAGAAGCAATACTATAGTTGTAGCAATATAAAATATCAATATAAAAATATACTTGCCAGTATATCGTAAGTCTTTATAAATTGACAAAAAAGAGAAGAAATATAATGATGGCAGTCATGCTTGAAGTTATCTCTTACGACTTCAAATATTTTATAGCAAAGATATTATTGTCTAAAATTTGTTCACGAGCGGAGGGCCAAAGAAGTGGTTTAATTAGTTATTATAATATTTCAGTCATGGCTGGTTGAAACTCGACGTTAATACCTTTCAATTAAAAAGTGAAATTTAATATAAATCACTGCATTTTATCTAGGAGCGCTTCTCGCAGCCAGATTTCTCTCCGTTATACGCTTCCATTTTGCAGATAAACCCTCAGACTGTGAAGCTTTAATTAACTTGGACAAAAGCCAGAAATAGCAATGAAAAAAATCAGTTATCTGTCACCCATTCCAGCTGAAAATTTTTCAATTTGCAGTAACAACCCCGGACCAAGTTGATAAATTTTCCTCGGCGACTAATACGTACAACTAAATGAACTCTTTTGATTCGGCTAGAGGCTAGAGCATTTCTCTGGCGGAGATCGGAAATGATGTTTGTCATTTTACTTTTTGTTAGTAGGGGTATGTTTTAAAGACTGTAATTCGTAATTTGCTTGATTTTTGTCCAAATCTTTTTGTAAATTTGGTAATATTCTTATTTACTTACTATTTTAACTTAACTTACTTACTATTCTTATTTACTTACTATTTTAACGATTTTCTTAGATTGATATAAATTTTTTTTGTGTCATTATATGAAAACATCACAGGAGCTTCAACTGCTCTCAACTGTCCAGTCACTGGATTTGTGTTGTCAACAATTTAATTGGGGTTTGTATATTCAACGAAAAATTAAATAATTTCAAATTATAGAAGAAAGGCGTTAAAGCGTTCTTTTGAAAATGTACTGACTTAAAATGAATACTTTACAGGTCAAGTAAATTAAGAGGGAATAACCAGACAAAATCGGAAATACGTCATTTTTAAATCGACTTTTAGACATATTTACTCTTTTCCACAAAAAATTATAAATTGATTTCGAAAGACTGTTTTTTTATCTAGTGAAGTCAACTTTTGAAATTTTGAGAAAATATGTTTATTTTTAGTACAATAAGGTTTTAACGTAGGTCGTTGGCAAATTTGTTAAATTTTCAAGCAAAATTTTGTATTTTAAAACATATATTTCAAATTATACAATCATACAGTCAAATAAATCAATAAATTGTTTGGAAAACTTACTTTTAAATTTTTAATTTTACGTAAAATAAAATCATGAAAAAAAGATCCGCGCCCTTGTTTTGTGACGAAATTACTTCCGTTTGTCTATTTATTTACGGTCTTACAAACTAATTTATATATTTTTTAAATTATATTCTTATTTTGCTTAGACAACAAAAATTACATAAAGTACATTTTTTTATTTTTTATTATTTATTAATACAAGAAAAAAAATTACTACAAGTTTTAGTCCCACAAAGCTGCCACACGACGGCTTGTCTGTAGGTTCTATTAAATTATATACATATGAGGGAACGGACTCCGGGTGTCGACAGAGACGGAGAGAGAAATGAAAGGCATCCGTGTTGGTTGCGAGTCCAGTCGTTTATTGAAGCTGAAGCTACGTAGCCGTTCATCTCCGCAACGAGCGTCGAGCAACGGCCTGGACGATCAGGTCATCTCCGCAACGAGCGTCGAGCAACACCCTGGTGACCTGCAGGCCCGTGGCCTGCTCCACCACAGCATCACCGACCTCCATCACACATCATGACCGTGCACCCGCAACACCTCACTCTACGGCACTTCGACATACTTCCTGTTACATCGCACCGACCTCAGCTACGTAGCTCATGCTTCAATAAACGACTGGACTCGCAACCAACTCGGATGCCCTTTATTTCTCCCTCCGTCTCTATCGACACCGGAGTCCGTTCCCTCACATATTTTTAAAATTAATAACACATGTAAATAAAATATTACATATAAAACATAATGTATCTCAATGTACCTACCTAAATACAAATTGTTTAGGCAGGTACGTTGAGATGTTCAAATATACATTGAATCGTCATTTATTATCCAACGCTTAATCTTATTGGTGCAGGATCTCTCATTATTCTCGGGTTTACACAGCTTATTGAATTTATTAAAAATCACTGGTATTAAGTATTTAAGCGTTCTGCTTCCATACTTATTTGTTATTCTTGGGGTTATGGGGCCCTTATTTTCAGTGAATCTTGTGGTGTGATTATGCACCAGTTGCTTTTTGTATTTGCTTTCTCCCTCATTATCCATTATAATAATGAACCAAAGAAGACCCTTTATTGGAAGTAAGCCCTCAGAACCAAACAGTAGTTTGATTACTTCTTTGTTCGTAAATATTGGGTGCTACTATTTTTTTATTATAGCAATTTGTAAATTTTGTACATTTTTAATATAAGTAATGCTGGTGTGCCCCCAAGTTCGTATTTCATATCTAAGGATGGATTCGACCATAGAAAAATAAATAATTTTAACAGTACCGTGGGGCAAAATAAATTTTAATTTATAATAATTACTCGCTAAAGATCGGAGCTGGTTACAAATTTTAGCCACTTGTTTATCCCATTTAAAATTATTGTCTACTATTAGTCCCAAATAAGTATATTCATTTACGAAGCCAATTGTATCACAATAGCAATTATTTTCAATTTTTCTATGAATACATTCAGAATTATGAGCAATTATTTTAGGTATATTCCATATTCCCAGGCTCGGTGATCGTATATGCATACATTTGGTTTTTTGACATTTATAATTAATCCTACATCATGAGCCCATTTAAGTAGCTCGTCAAAGTCACTTTGCAATTGTTGAATAGCTATTATAGGATTTTAATTGGATGCTACAAGTGCAGTATCGTCAGCAAAAATGAATCTAAACGATTTTTTAAAGAGTTTACACGTAGCAATAACATATATAATGTACAATTTTGGTCCTAAAATTGATCCTTGCGGTACTCCTGATTTAATATATCTTGCTTTACTCATTTAATTTAAAATCTTCACATTAATTTTTTTATTTGTTAAGTAGTTTTTAAAATATAAGAGGAGTTTACCACGGATTCCTATGTTTTCAAGTACCTTAATTAATTGTATACGGCTGAGAGTATCAAAAGCTTTTGAGTAGTCAATAAAAAGCACGAGTACATGTTTTTTAGAATTAAACTGTGTATTTATAAAATCAGAAAATTTTTCCAGCAATTTATCACAACTTTTGTTTTTCTGAAACCCGTACTGGCATTCATCTATAATACTCAATTTATTTCAATATTTATATAAATTTATCGAAATATATTTTTCTAAAAATTTTTCTCGTGCGGGTAGTTTTAGCTGTAATTTTAATTGTTTTATCATCACGAGTTTGATCATCTTTGAATTTGGGTATTTATCAAAGCAAATTTGGAATGAAATAAAATCGATATTGAGTCATTATGTTAAAATGCTGGTATGGAGAATGATTAATCTTTGTCGTCGGAACCGTCCTGTACCGTTGCAAGGGTACAATCGAAAGATCATCGTCCGACAAAATTTAAATTCTCGGCCGCTGGTTAATGGCTCTTAAGAACCTACCCGTTGGGCAAGTTCTTACATTTACCTTTTTACCTCCCTCGATTTCTAAAATCAGGCAAAGCTAAAAATTTTACTAAAAAATAAATATGATGCCATTAAATATCCCCTTTTCATTTCCGTCGTTTGACGTATCGCACACCTCGTTAAAGGCAATAGCTACGCGCGTCGCATATGTAAACTCTTTAATTCGCCCGGCCCGCAAAATCAAGAGTAATCGATGACGTATTTCAAACGCTGGGCACACGAAATTCGGTCTTGTAGTTCATTTTCGACATGCAAGGCGTCCATCATGGAACTGGGCCTCGGCCGACGGACCCGGCGGTTGTGACGTCACGCACGCCGAGCCGGAAACACCGGCCTGATTGATTGCGGGTACCACTTCAATTAGCGTAAGTGATTTCTTTTTAACCTGTTTTATATTTCAGATTCCCAACGAATCCGGGAGCCGATTTCGAACGGCGATAAATTTCATTTCTTTTGTTTGACGTACAAATGGTCGGAGTTTATCTAATAAGGGATGAAATGTTTTCCTGTTTTGCATAATTATTTACCCTACCCACAATACGAAAGCGTGTTGCCACCAGCGTTTAGCAACACTTTGTTTTTAATTGATTATTATTTGCTGGTTATGCTTCATTTTAATCGCGCTTCACACGCGTGATTAATTTAATCTGTCTTATAATAAATTATGACATTTTATTAATTTGGCCAAGGAAGATAAACCTCTTTTGTGTCCTCTAAAAATGACATGTGTCCTGTGATACGTGTCCTCTAAAAAGAAAATGTGTCCTCTAAAAATGATGTCGTGACATGCTAAAGTATCCAAAAAATATTTACTTACTACTAATAACAGGTACTAATGTCCTGCTCAATTGTTATTAAACACATTGCAATTTTGCGCAAGAGCAAAGAGAAGTACGTGCCTACATATATAACAGCTTACCTAAGCTATTATTTACTCATTTGTCCAATAATTCAACTACACTAATACTGATTTTATTATATGGATACCGCACAAGAGCCACAACTGCTCCCGTCTGGAACCAGTGATACTATGGCATCCCCAATAGGGGTACTTTGTGAGGCTAAAGGTAGAAAGTAGAAGGGAGTGGAAGGAGATGGCGAAGAGGAAGGAGATGGAAGGGAAAGGACAAAAAGGAAAAGAGGAAGGTGGGGAACTTGTACTGGCTATTCAGATCTAGTCACCAAACACGGCTAAAAACTTTTCAAGCAAAGTTTCATTTCTGAATGGTGGTCTTACACCAGTATCTTCCAATCTAAAACTTTATAAATTTACTATATATTATATTTAATTCATTAGTTGTGAAATAACATAATTTAACCAAATTAAAATTTTTATCCGCATGGCGGGATTTGAACCCCTGACCTTCAGAATGCTAGTCGAGAGCCTCGAACACGGAGGCCGTCAACCTCCTCCATGCTTATTTAAGGTAGATACAATAAAATTTTACTATTTTGTGTAATTCAGTTTAAAAAACAGTTTATTCACGTCTGTTTCTGAAATCGTTTACTAAAGTATGCCTTAAAGTTACGGTACACTTATTATTTTACGTAAATACTCGTACATTTCTGATAAGAACCTAGATTGTTGCTTAACAGCACAAGTCAAATATGTTATCGAGGAAAGAGAACACTTACATGTTTGGGAAAAATTGGTTTTCAGGTAATGTCGCATGTCTCGGGAAACACGCCAAACGCGCGCTCAACATTTGTACACGGTTGACATTAGTCACATGAGAACGGGTCGTTTCTACGACTCGTTCTTGAGTTCAACAGCTCGGCTGTGGAACGATTTGCCGGCCTCTGTGTTTCCTCCCTCCTACAATATGGGTCTCTTCAAGACCCATGTTCACTCCTTCCTCTCCTCAAAAACAACCTCCACACAGCATCCTCAAAGATGACATAGGCCCTGAGGGAAATTATTTTTTCCTCAGGGCCTTCTGTGTGGAGTTAATGTAAAAAAAAAAAAAAAAAATGTCCATCACCACATGCAGATGGTTATCATGGCCTTCTTGATGCTTGAGGTTATAAAACTTGTTGATTGAGCATTTTTAATAAAAATCATCAGACGAAAGGGGACTTTTTTGTACATAAAATGAACTAAGTACCAATTACCTACTGAACAGAATCAACGTATGAAGGATTAAACAGAATATTTATAATTGTGCGCTCTTGTACCTGTGTGATGTGATGACTATCGGGATGCAGTGAAAAGTGGAATTGATATGAAGGCAGTATCCACCGGACACGGAGAGCGGAATATCCGCGCATGAAATGACCGTGTGTGGCATATTTTACAATTTGTTCTGATTCAATTTTTCGGGCCGCTACGGACCGATGCCGTGCAATCCAATTATTTTTGTCAACAATAACAACTTTTCACTATTCAGCGCGCTGTTTTTTGTGTACATTATTTGAATTCTCCATTTGCGATTCGGGTTTAATATTAAACATTTCACGTGCGTGTGCTTTTTGGAAAATGAAAATTGTTTTGATTCTGTTGATGCTTTGTTTAATTTTTGTTACGCTCAGGAATTGGACAGAAAAATGGTAACAAAGAATCTTTAGTGTTTACTGTTTACTAGCAACTTTTTCCAATTTTATTTCCAATGTCATTCCGGGTAGCATTGGACTTCAATATAGTATTGGACTAAACTTTTTTGTTGAATATGAAAATAATATTAATAAATGTAAACGAAACATTAAACAGGACAAGGATATAAAAATGAATTGAACTCAGGATCTTTTGTCTTACCGGGACCTAGCGCCTGTCACTTTCATTTTTCAAATTAAGAATTGACAATATTATCATCAACTATTTTTTCCATATTTTTTAGTTACTATCTTTATAAATGATCACAAAAATGTATACACTCTGTCTAGGTTAAAAATAAATTCATTAGATCTTTGTGATAATTTTTAAAGATAGCAGCCAAAAAATGTATTTGAAAAATTAGTTCGTGATAATATTGTTTATTCTGAATTTGAATTATGAGATAACAATAATAATAATAAAAACATTTATTGATCGATCATTTTTATGAATTTTATGCATTTTGTTTATTTATCATTGATTATAATGACAAAAACGTCACTGCTCAGCTATACATTCAGAATTTCTCCCGGAATGCAGCTCGTTTTCTGCGGTTCCTGAAATGATATAAAATGAATAGGTCCCAATGGCCGAGTTGTTTAAGCCGCTGTATCCCAGTAAGACAAGATGAGTTCGAATCCCGGTTGGGCTAGTTCCTTTTTTATTTTTCAGTGTCTTGTTCTGTTCCATATTTCGTTTAGATTTATTAGTTTTATTTTCTTCTTCAATGAAATATCACAGTGTTGGATATAACCTTCAAAAATTATTCCAATAAAATTGAAAATTCTGTTTCTGAATGTATAGCTGAGCAGTGAATGTTCTCGGAATGTTCTCAAGGCGGTTCTACCACTGTAGAGACGTTGTCAGAAAATTGTTATGTAAGACATACTGCACTTCCTTGTATATGCCTAAGCTGTGGTCATAATACCCAGAGTTGCAATGGAACAGGCTGGGGGTCTGCTACAATAATCCATGCAACTTCCAAGGTTCTGACGTACCTTCACGATATTCCCTGAAGGGAGGGTGGACTCATTCCCCGCAGGACAGGACAAGGAAGGGAAGGACAAGGAAGTCAACCAACATCAAAGAGCGATGGATGCAGATTATGAGTCGAACTTCCTGGAGGACGATATTTTAACTTTATTTTACTTAATTTTTTTAATTATTT
This sequence comes from Glyphotaelius pellucidus, assembly GCA_936435175.1. NCBI lineage: Eukaryota > Metazoa > Arthropoda > Insecta > Trichoptera > Limnephilidae > Glyphotaelius > Glyphotaelius pellucidus. The sequence continues at coordinate 31,315,816 of OW386537.1, forward strand.
ATATTTTTCATTATATTATGCCCTACATGGATTGAAAACTTAAATAAATAACCAGAATAGGTTAGATTTATTTTTACCTGCTGGTTAGTAATATTTAGCATTACGGCTATTATAATTGAAACATAGTTAGAAAGTACCTGAATTTAATTTTTTTTTCTATTACCTTCAATGACATTCTTCTAAATATCTTTAATATAGAGACACTAAGAGAAGTTCAAGCGTAATTTATTAGTACGGTGGTAGACTTTAAGATAATAACATAAAAACCACTCAAACTTCAAAATAAATCAAAATTTGAGACCCGTACAATTCCAACATAATAAGGTTTCAATAGAAAAAGGTAAGGTGAAGATTCAGTACAAAACTTACAAATAATAATATACAAATTATTTAAAACAAAAGGGCAATTAAAACAACTTCAACTTGATAAAATTAAATCGTTTGTAAGGATAAATAAATTAATTCTTTTCAGTGGAAGACAAAAATAAAATTCAAACAATTTAAGATTAAAAAAATAAACTCGACATAGCAAAATAAATTGCCCAATAAAATATTCTGTGAAGAAAATTGGTTTTTATTCGGACAAGCCTTAATTTTTGGCGAATTAAAAACTAACATACAATTGCATAGCTAGTAATGCAATACATTTCTTTTTTTATTAAACCGTTTTCAATATTCCGAGTGAAGATACTGAACATACTAAACGACAGCAAATAAATCATTGACATATGCATCTGACATTCAAGTAGTCATCCTGGCCTCTATTCTTCAAAGGCGAGCGATTGAATACGAACGACGAACTTTTGTCACAGGATTCTCGAATAACCACTCTTGATGGCTGTAATATGCTGGTCCAAATAACAACGAAAACTATGTTTTTCATGGCATATTTTTAGGTTTTTAAAAACATTGAGGTAATTTTATATTTCGTCAAGTTCTTATAAGATGTATTTGCTCAAGCATCAAACGAACTCCATGTTGGGGACATTATTATTATAATGACAAAAATGGTTGGTGTTCCAAAGAAACCGCAGTTTTTTTTTAAATGTGGTAGATGTAGTAGAGGAACAAAAATTTCACTCAAGAGGCCCTGAGAAAAATAATTTTCCTCAAGGGATTCCCTTTATGGAGGGTCTTTTTGAGGAGAGAAAGGAGTGAACATGGGTCTTGAAGAAACATAAAAGGAAGAAAGAAGAAACACAAAAGCCGACAAATCGTTCCACAGCCGAGCTGTTAAAATCAAGAACTACTCATGGAAGCGACCTGTTCTCATGTGACGAATGTCAACCGTTTACATATGTTGTGCGCACGTTTGGCATTTTCCCAACGATGCACCGGTGCCAAGGGGATCAATGGCGCCAGTTCCTCGGAGCATCTTCCATTGAAATACCGGTTTAAAAAGGACAGCATTCCCAGCCGACGCCTGTGCTCTAAAGATTGCAATCCGTTTGTCAAGATGGGAGAATCACTCAAACGGACCGCCTGTTTCTGCACAGAGTCGAGTGATGACACCGGTCGATTAGAGAGAATATCGGAATAATTAATTGATTTGTTATAAATATTCAGAAATATATTACTTTTATTAATGCAATGTCGATATTTCGTGTTGAATGTCACACCTAACTTTTTTATTTTCTATAGCTCTGAGATATTTGTTGCAGAGATTCGAGAATCGCTTGCCTGAGCTCTTCATCATCACAACTCATCACGACATGGCGCAGACAGCTGCGAATGGAACTGAAACTGTAGATATAGGAACTTGGTAGTTCCGCAGAATGTATTGGGTAGCCAGTACACAGTTCCTGAGCAGCCCATCCATCACTAGCAAGTAGCCAGTAGCCGCTCCGCCTGTGTTGACCCTCCAAGAGTAATTCACTGTCACTAACAGTTTAAAGCATTTCCTTCGACTGTTTAGTTTCAATTTACTACTTTTTCCTTTGCCAAGAGCAGCGAGTTCATATAATTGGTAATTGAAAAATGTTTTCATTCAATACAACAGTGATAAAGCTTTCAATCAGGGCGTATCAGATTATTTAAAAGTTTTAAATTTTACGATTACAATCTGAAGTATTAAATTGTATCGTTGAATACAAACATTCCTTTCTTCGTTTACATTCTTACATTGTCTAATACATTCCCTTCTCATCCTTCTATCATTCTATCATTGAATATGATTTTATTAAAAAATATATATTATAATTTTAACAGCCTCACTTTTACTCCTGTAGTCTCTCCGTCAACGAAAAACTATATTCTTTTTTCTATAACCTTCCAACTTCCCACAGATTACAAATACAAATGTCTTCAGTGAACACGTATTTACAAAAGCTCATGTTGATCGGCTTTGTAAAAACATTAAGTACCTTTGTGTTTACCCTTCCCACACCCTCTTTCTAGATTGCTAACAGAAATAAACGTCCTTTCAGGCATTCCTATTTGATGGAAACAACCTTCAGTTTGTCTTTCTTAAATCGTAATTTAAACAAATTGCAGTATCCAAATCGATGTAGACAGTGGTTGAAAATGCGTTAAAACTTAAAACTGTTTCTTTTGAACCATCGACCAAAATATCGGTGTACTGAATCGAATACCTAAATTAAAATTATTTTTGTAAATAAAGTATAAACCTTCTTTTTTTTTCAAGGTTTCTTCTTTCGGCGGTTCATTTATTCATTATTTTTTTATTTTTTATTTATTTGAACAAAAATACATTCACATTATAAGAAAACTTTGACTGTCCAACTAGGAGATTTCCCGTTTTAGGACAGTCAAATTGCCTGGTTTAGCTCACATTAGGTAGTTACATGTCGTTTTTTGTAGAACTTAATATTAAATTGATGAAGGCGCAAGTACAGTTTACATTTGTAATTGTTAGATTCACGGTCAAGTACAAGGTTATAAAAGCAATAAAGCAATTAAAAATATATAAACTCATTGGTTTGTGAAACAGAAAAATAAAAACAAAATCTTACTTCGATATTTCTTATCCGAAAGTTCGAATTTGTTTTTATGAAAATATATGACAGGTATGAAAGGCATTCTCATTAAGTTATTGTCTCAATTTTTTTATATTGTTTTTCATTATATTATTTAATAGCTGTTAAAATGAGTGGGTACGTTGGTGTTTATTCTCTCGTCACCTTCCAATGTGTGCTGATGCAAATGAATTTGGTTTCATGCATAATTTGTTTCATTTAATTATTATTCTGAACGGACCACTAACCGATTCAAATTATTATTTGAATTGGAATGTGAAATATTATACCAATTCACGTAAAAAAATAAATTTCTGCATGAATAATATTCTATACATATTTGACAAATGATAAATACTACGCCTAGACCGTTGGTACCTCTGGTACCTCCCCCTTCGAGGGAAATCTATTATTCTGTTAATAAAGAAACAAATTGTTTTTTTTTTTAAATATTGATAAACTACCTTTCTGTGTATACTTCTATTTCGTATTTCATTGATAGTTCTTGATATTGTCTTCTATATTCGATACGTTAGATAAATCTAAAATGAATTGAAAAAAATTGTGTTTTGAAAAATAGGTTAGTTTATATAATTTTTTATTATGTGAATACCGCACAAAAATCCCAACTGCTCCCGTCTGGAGCCAGTGGGACTATGGCATCCCCGATTGGGGTATGTTATGAGGCTTAAGGTAGTAGGGAGGGAATGGAGATGGGAAAGGGAAAGGTGGGGAAGTACCTGGCTATTCAGATCTGGTCACCAAACACGGTTTTTTTAAGCCATTTCAAGCAACTTTTTAATTCTGAATGGTGGTCTTACACCACCGATACTGAGAGTATCTTACACTCTGGAATGTGCCACAAATATACTTTATGTTTTTTTAAATGAATTAATTGTGAAATAACACAAATTAATAAAATAAAATTTATTAGCCCACGCAGGTATTGAATCCCGCAACCATCGGGTTACGAGTCGAAAGCGACGCCGGCCGTCTACCGGGTTGCACTACCGAAAGCGGAATTTTTATATATGTGTCAATGCACTTTTCGAATATCTATTTGGCAAGTTATACTCAAAGGGGTGCAGCCATCCCCTTGAGAACCGTGGACGGCTTTAGGGAGTGCAGGAAGGGATGGTGGCACTTGGTTGCTCAAATGGAGAAAAGGTTGTTTCATACTCATCAGAAATCCTTGCATTTTTTTATACGCCACCCATTTTTCTCTACTTCAGGACTAATTAACTCCACTGGAAATTAACACCGTGCGTTAACTTATAAAATTATTAACATATACATCAATAAAATTATTAAGATTGATCATATCACATACATTTTTCCTATGAACACACATATAAGAAGCAAAAAAAGTTGCTGTTGGAATATTATAAAATGAAACTAATTTGGACGTAAATATTGGCAAGACGTTAGGGTAGTTTGAACGATTTGTAAGTATTCTTATTTCGCGCATTTCTTAGGTTTTAAACCTTTCTAAGGGCTAATGAAAGTCCGAATCACAGTTTTTTGTTAGATTTTATCTCAAAAACTCTTGAAAATTGACCTTAAGATGGAGTTATACGTGAAATCCTGTTTATATACTATTTAGATTCGTCTTTACGACGAATCGGTTTACATTATGAACATCAAAAAATATGTTACGGATAAATTGAAGATTTTACTAGCTGCTCTTTGTATTGGAATTACAATAAAATTATTAATTGCATAACAAAAAATATAAGCGTAAACCACAAAAAAAAGGTTTTTGCATGACTTAACTAAGAAGTAATATAAGGAACAATTTTTAAAAAATACCCCTTTATGGCTAAGACTATTTTTGAGGTTTTGTTTGTTCTAACTTTTTTTCATTCTTATAAAATTATGCACAAAATAAATAAAAACCACTTTTTTCACTTTCGTGCAAATAAGACGCTCGATTTAAAATTTTGAAGGCATGAGAATCGATATATTTCTGGCGTTTATATTCCGCATATGAGCTTATGAAATTTTTTGCTTCCATTTCTCCTTTATTACGCCATTTCTGCAAATTACAAGAAGCAAGTGAAAAGCAAGAAAACGGTATTAGTATTAGAAATCTGCATCACCTCGATCATTAATTTAATAATAATAATATTTAGATTTCGTTGCCGGCTGGCGTGGTCTAGCGGTAAGGCTCTTGATTCGCAATCCGGAGGTCGCGGGATCGAAACCCGGCGTGACAAATAAATTTTATTTGATTGATTTGTGTTATTTCACAATTGATTCATTTCAGTATCTCCCTGGTGTAAGACCACCATTCAGAATTGAAACGTTGCTTGAAATGGCTTTAGTAACCAGATCTGAACAGCCAGGTACTTCCCCACCTTCCCCTTCCCCATCTCCTACCCCTCCCTACTATCTTCAGCCTCACAACATACCCCAATTGGGGATACCACAGTCTCACTGGCTCCAGACGGGAGCAGTTGGGACTCTTGTGCGGTATTCATATAAAAATAAAAATTACAAGAAGCATGTGAAAGCAAGAAAACGGTATTAGTTTTGGAGATCTGCAGCCCCTCGATTATTAATTTAATAATAATAATATTTAGATCATTTTGTAACGCCGTTTGTGTGAAAATTCGTCCCAAGGGTGCCGTCTTTCTTTTTTATTATACAAACATTGCTAGTTTGTTAATAAGTACCTTTATTTTCGAAACATCATTCATTAGGTAGACAGCATCTTCTGTGGGTAGGAACATATTATTATATGAAATAATGGTAGATAGGTACTGTTGCAGTTACGGGGTGTCAGTTGACGAGAATATTATTTAGTCAAGTAGCGCGCGTCCTGTTTACTGCTTTATGGGGGTGTCTCATGGCCCACTGCGCTGCATCATTGAGCGTCGTTGGAATTCCCGACGAAAGTAAGTGGCTAGCAGTAGTTGACTACACCGGAGATGAGTATGACAGGGATGCTGGCTGTATCTCCGCGAGAGAGGAGCGCGAGCGCCTTTGAGGATTCGGATGCATTATTCATGAAAAACACATTTGCGAGAGGTGAAAAGTAAATATTTCATATTTGTCGGACGGTGCTGCAGGATAGACTGCTTTATGAACTACTTTTGTTGCCGACAAGCTAGCGGCGCCTTTATAAGGACCATTTATCTCATAATCATAATGAATATATTACGATTTTTAAAATAGTCGATTGAATTGGTGTTTAATTATTTATTCGAATGAATTATATGTATATACTAGCTGACCCGGCCACGCGTTTCTGTGACGTGAAATCGAAAAACAACGACATCTACTGGATGGTTACCCAACCTAGTTAACCAAGTGTTTTGTCGATAAATTAACTCTCACCACTGTCTGTTAGAAACTTACGGAACTTACAAATAATTACAAAGCATTGTCCTATAACAAACATTTAATTCGCAATAATAAATGTTGAGATTCAAACTATCCTATCTTTTAAGTTGGACCAAATTACACACAGTGAGTCAAATTTCATCAAAATTGGTTAATTGGTTTAAAGTTTATCCCGAACAAACATCGTGGCGCTAGATTTTTATATACTCGTATAAAGATTATGACACATTTTTATTCTTTCACGTCTTTCTCTCTCTCTCTC